>QRDG01000425.1:50577-613316 GCA_012064385.1 Puccinellia tenuiflora | reverse complement strand
GACAAAGTCATCGTCAGTTCCTATTGTTTGTAAGTGATTTATTTCTGCAATTTAATTAAGTCTTCAGCTCTGCACGTTCATTGCCTTTAATTATCTCACTATATTCTTTTGTATTGTAGAATGATGATTGTCGAATGCAGAAAAAAGGGCATCTATGACACTGGGTTCATTGACCCAAATTATATTCATGAAGTGACCGTACAATACAATTGGAAGACCACCGAGGATAGCTTGGTCAATTGGTTAGTGAAACAAAATACTTGCGGAGAAATACTTTTTCCTTACGTCAACAAGTGAGTGTTACCTTCTACCCATTCTATTTTGCTTTGCATATCTTAGTGTAACCGATGAGTCATTGACATATAAACGTGCGTAGTTTCCACTGGATTCTGCTAATCATTAGAGTTGACCAAGGAGTCGTTCAAGTCATGGACTCGCTAAGGAAACCAATGGAAAAGTACCAACGCATTCAAGATATGCTCCAGATGTAATTTCAATCATTATCGCTCTATATCGACCTCTGTCATTCATTTTCAGATATCAACTAATCAATAACTTCTTTAATCATTTTTCTATTGGCGGGCAGTGTTTGGAAACGGTTCATAAAGATCGTTCCAGGGGAGTGGAAACCGGAGCTGTATTTTTATACCACCAACGTAAGTAGTACTATATATATTGCTCCATTATAAAGCAACTCTTTAATTCTAGTTTCAATACCATTATGAAGCTTCACTATTATTTGATTAAATTCTATTTTTTTGTAAAGTGGTGTCTGAGGCACGATACTGGGACAAATTTATGTGGATTCTATGTTTGCGAGTACATACGCTCTTTTGTCTTAGAGCGGAATAGAGAACAAAGAACGCGTGATGTATGTATACACTCTTCTCACTTTTTATTACCATGCATATTGTGTTGACTTCCATCCATAAATTATTTTATTATGACTTCATATATATATATAGTTATAAACAACTCACATATTCATATTGATCTAGATGGAGAGAATGCGGGACCAGCTCATACCATCGAAGCGCCTAAAAGCACTTCAAGAGGAAATTGCGGGATTTTTTAACTCCGCGGTCCTGAAGAGAGATGGAGAATTTTTTCACTCGGCAAATTTGTTTTGCCCGAGGACATGTAATTGACATCATCTCGATGTGTGAGAAACATTATGTCGGCGTGTGACGTTATGTATGTATATATGAAACATGATCTCGACGTGTGAGAAACGTTATGTATGTATATATGAATCAAATATTAATGCATGGTAGTACCACTGACACGGCACGACACGACACGACACGGCATCGGACACGACGACACGGCACAACACGGCACGGCACGGCGAGACGGCACCTATTGATTTAAACCCCCCCCCCCCCCCCAAAAAAGAAAGCATTTGGTTAAAACAAAAAAAACATTCGGTTAAAACAAACAAAAAAAGCATTCGGTTAAAAAAACTCTCGGTCCCGGTTGGTAATACCAACCGGGACCAAAGGGTTCCCGCCCGGAGCCGCCCCGCCCCGCCCACGTGGAGGGGCATTGGTCCCGGTTCTTAAGGTACCGGGACGAAAGGCCCCCCCCCCCCTTTTGTCCCGACCCTTTAGTCCCGGTGATTAACCCGGGACCAAAGGCCCTTTGGAACCGGGACCAATGGGCCTTTTTCCACTAGTGCACACCTAGTGTAATAAAGATAGCCATGGCGCGCTGTGTTTCCCTGTCTTGGCATAAAAAAAATAGTGGGTCCCACCACGTGTCCTCTTCAACCTTATCCCTCCGCCCAGTTTTTCTTCTACAACGCGTACACGGAGCTTTTTTCTCCAGATTTCGCCGTCGCGCTTCGGTGGGGCTGCGCCGCCGCGCCCCCATGGCCTGCCGCTGCCGTGCTCCCCTAGGCTGCCTCCGCCGCGCTCCCCTAGGGTCTTGTCCCCGCGCGTTGCGCCACGGAGCAGCACCGCCGTCTCGTTTTCCCGCTCAAGCCGACGAGCACCACCGTAGGCGAGCTGTTGCTCCTCCCCGCCGTGAAGCTCGGTCGCGCCCCGCCATGCAGGATTCCGACCTCTTCTCGCCACGGGCTCTAGCCTCTCCCTCGCCACATGCCTCAACCTCGTCGTCGATGCTGCTGCTAATGGGGGCGGCGCTGCTGGTAGTGCTACTGTGGTGCTGCGATAGCATGCCAGCGTTGCTACGAGCGGTCAATGTCGAGGCTACGAATGTCAACCCACAATGCTACAAACGATGGGTGGGTCCATGGTCGCCTCGCGCACCGAGCTTGTGGTCGTCATCGGCTCTGGCCAAGCGCTCGATCCATCCATGCCGATAGCAGCGCCAGGCGCTGCCTCCATCTACTCGCCCCGACCACCCTCGACCCGCTCGCCGTGCTGCTCCTCCCCGGAGGATCCCGTGTTTTAGCTCCTCCGCATGCTGTAATAATACATTTTTTTTGCACCATTAGATATGTGGATTTGCATCAAAGGAAGTTAGATATGTGGATTTGCATCAAAGGAAGAAATGTTTTGCTACAATTGTTACAATTGTTTTGCTCTTTTGCTATGATGCTACAATTGTATGAATTTTTTGCTCCAAATGTTTTGTTATTTTGCTATAATAGTTTAAAGATTTTGCTACGAGGTCTCCGACGAGAGTCCGGCGATGTTTTTGGCGAAGTCAGTTTTGCTACAATAGCATAATTTATTTTTGCTACAATCTTTTTGCTGTTTTGCTACAATAGCATAATTTTTTTGCTACCAGGTCTCCGGCGAGGTCACCGGCTAGACCTCCGACAAGCCCAGCCTTTTTTATGTTTTATGTTCGAACCGATTTTTTTGTTACAATACAGCAAAAGCGGGACGCTACGTAGAAAAAACGGGACGCTGCGTAGCAAAAGCAGGATTTAATCAGTTTGAGGACACGCGTCGCGCTGAGGACCCGGGGGCTGGAAACTTTGGAGCCCCCGGGGACGCCTAGCACTTCCCTGTAATTTATGATGCGACTTTTAGCGTAGCTACAAAATAAAGAGTTTTCTTTGAAGCACATCGCTAATTCGTATCTTGGGATTATTTCTAGTGGGCCAGATCAAGGGTCCAACGGGCAATGGCACATCAAGCAGTGAGACGGTCTTTACTCTTTAGGCGTTGTCGTGTCATACGCGGAAACCATCAATGACAACTCAGTGTGATTATTGCGATGCTAGTCTTCCCTGACGTTGTTTTCTCTTTGGATGGAAAGGAAAGGGTGATTGGGCTGGTAGAGTGGTGGATGGCGATTATAGTTGCTGACAGACTGAAACCCATGACCGAGCTTTTCCATTTTCCTCTTCTGCAAGTCACTAGCTCACAGTGGAGGCTGGACGCAGCCTGACAGGAGGCATGTTTGAGTATAGTGCAACTCGCCAGCAACATGAACGTACGTGATGCAACCTCGCTTCTCGCTTCATCTAAGTATTATATATTAAAAATACAATGAGGGGTTACCAAAAAAAGAGAAATAGTCGATGGATCTTACAGATAACAGCCGATGGATCTTACAGATAACTGGCCATCAATTCGACCAGCTAGCAGATAACAGCCAATGGATCTTACAGATAATTCACTGCCATAAATGTTTGGCCAGCGCTAGGCGTAGGTCGCCCTAGGAAGGGGCAGTTTAGGTCCCCTCCGTGACCGTCGGATCATGATCGTATGGTTGAAAACCAGCACAACGTAGTTTTGCGTTTTGGTCCCTAAACTTTTCAGAAATTGAACCCGCAGTACATCACAGCTCCACTTAAAACGAAGGGGTATAACGCGTTGCCCCTTATCTTCCCGATATTTACAGCAAAAATGCCACTGTGATGATTTACATCTAGTCTCGCAACAAAACTCGGGTATTACAACAAGAAAAATTTGTCGGTATACAGAAAATATACATTATTACAACAATTCATTGCAACATTTTGAAAAAACTAATAATACAAAAAAACTGGTTAAACAATAATGTTTTACTGCAGATTGGTTTACAACAAAACTTACCAACAATTTCAACAAAAATCAAAAACTATTACAACAAAAAAATATTGTGGTTAAACAACAATTATTTTTGCAGCGGGTTGCTTTACAACAAACAAGTAGCTACACAACATTTATTGTGCTGCAGATTATTGTACAATAAAATTACGAATAATTGCAACAAAAATCACAAAGATTACAACAACATAAGATTGTTTGCATCAATAAAATGTGGCTTAGCAACAAATTCTTTTTCCAACATAAATTTCATAGTTTTACAACAAAAAATTAATTATATTACAACAATAATCAACAATTTCAAAATTACAGTTTCCTGCGGAAAATCAATTCACAACATATTACAAAGACGTTTTCAACAAAAATCATCAGCGCTTCCAACAAATAAATTTGACAATTCCAACATTACATTTTTCCTGTGGAAAATCCATTTACAACATATTACAAAAATGTTTTCAGCAAAAATCACCTACTCTTCCAACAACAAAATTAATTCCAACTTACATTCAGTGGGAGGCGGCGCCCGAGCGGGGAGCTGCATCATCTCGAAGTGGTTGAGGTCATGGCCGAAGCCGCGCTACACCTCGACGTGCTCCTCCACATTGCACTTGGCGGAGCCCTCGCCCTCTTCTGCGTGCGTCGGAGGCCTGGGCCTGGTGGGTTCGTGGGTGGAGGCAGCGGAGGCCGGGGTGGAGGCGGAGGAGGAGATGCGGGGAGCGGAGGCGGTGGGCGAGGTCGACGGCATTGCGGTGGTCGGGGTCGAGGGCGAGGAGCACGAGGGTGTCGGCGAGCGCGAGCTCGTGGCGGCGATTAGGGCCAAGATACAATCAGTTGGAATCCCCGATCAGGTTGGGCGGTATATATGCGTACTGATTTGCATCGTGATTACAAGGAGCCCTTGAGTAAGACGAACAGGTAAGCGTGTCCACGCGATATAGCTATTCCGTGACAACGATGAGATCTACATCTATTAATCTCCACCATTGATATATTGTAATAGTAAATTGTTTAATCCTGGCCGTTCTTTGTCTTGTGTTTTAATTATATAAAATACATAGATGTTTCAATTAATCTTTGGGGGTTCAATGAACACTTCAAATTAGTGTTTAATTTTTAAAATAGTAAAGACCTCACGCTTCAGGGATGTTTTTCTACATTGAGTCTGCGACGTGTCAATTATTTTCTGTATGCAATAAGGAGGGGAAGCCCCCTACAATTTTTTAATATTAAGAGCACAAACTTGCATTCGTGAGCATTTGTTCCAGGTGGCTGACTTCACTAGTAGAAAGGAGAGCTTTCGTCTAGAGGCCCGGGGTGGTTTAGTCCCGGTTCCCTTACGAACCGGGACTAAGGCTCCCATTAGTCCCGGTTCGACCGGCCAGGACGCCGCACGGCCCCGAAAAGTCTGTTGTCCCGGTTCGAGATGGACCTTTAGTCCCGGCTCGAGACATGAACCAGGACTAAAGGGGTCGCGGCGGGGTGCGGCAGGCCGCGAGCCCCTTTAGTCCTGGTTGGTGTCTCCAACCGGGACTAAAGTTCCATCTCTCTATATACATATCACCTCTTGTCCTGCAAGGAGTCACACTTAGCTTTCTCCTTATTCTTTCCCTTCTTATGCACAAGAGGGTGTATGTTGGTTTGCTTTCCCTTCTAATGCACAACAGGCGTTCGATGAAATGCATGAGAGCATGATGCCACTTGAGTTCAAAGAAAACAAATATGATATGAAGTGCCCGAGCCACACTTAAGCTTTCTCCTCTTTTTTTCCTTCTCGATCAAGGTTAACAACTTTATCCTTTCATCCGTCATGGATAAAATGCATGTGTCGATGTACATCGCTTCTTTATTCATGATGTTCTGTAATGATTTTTGATAAACTTAATTATATAATGCAGATGAACCAGCAATGGATGTACGGTGACCAACGCACTGTCAAGTTCATTACGGGCCTTCAGAATTTTATCGTTGTGGCTGAGGCAAATAGTGATCAGAATAGTTTTATGTGTTGTCCATGTGTTATCTATCAGAATAAGAAGGATTACTCTTCCTCGAGAACCCTTCACACCCACCTGATTCGGTCTGGTTTCATGCCCAGCTATAATTGTTGGACCAAGCATGGAGAAAGAGGGGTTATGATGGAATACAATGAAGAAGAAGAGGATGATGACAACTATCCTATGTTCCCGGAATACGGTGATAGTGCAACGGGGGAAGCTGAAGATCAAGAGGCATCACATGAGCCCGCTGATGATCTTGGTCGGGCCAGTGCTGAAATGAAAAAGAATTGGAAAACAGAAAATGAAAATAGAAAACACAAAAATTAAGGTGCTAAAACCCTAAACCCTGGCGCGCCCCCTCTAGTTTTCGTTGGTGTTACCAACCGGGACTAAAGGGCCTCCAGCCCGAACTTCCCGCAGCGACCACGTGGAGAGCCTTTAGTCCCGATTTGTAACCCAACCGGGACTAAAGGGGGGTGGTTTCAGTCCCGATTGCGCAGTCCCGGTTGCGCAACCGGGACTAAATTCCCTTACGGCCCGGGACTGAAGGCTTGTTTCCTACTAGTGATTGTACATTCACTTCCATAAGTAGGCTCCACTAGTGGAAAATACCCCTATAGTCCCGGTTGGTTTGGGCCATTCGTCCCGGTTCTCCAACCGGGACTAGCAAATCGGGACGAAAGTTTGTCCCGGTTGGGACACCAACCGGGACGAATGGGGGGGGGGGGGGGGGGGGCACGTGGCCCGGCCACAGGCAGCAGGGGCGGAGGGCTTTGGTCCTGGTTCGTATTACGAACCGGGACGAATGGGGAGGGTCTTTCGTCCCGGTTAGTAATACGAACCGGGACTATTGTCCCGTCAGATTCTTTCCCTTTTTTCAGAAATTTCAGTAAATTCTTTAAATTTGTAAAATGAATAATGCTTATTCTGTAATTCATAAAAATATGAATAAAATACCAAAATGTGCAGAAAAATAAGACCTATTTGATTATGTCAAATGCATGCATGTTTAAAAAAATTAAATTAAATATTTTTTAGAACTACAAAAATGCCACTGCTAGTGAAATATGGTGAACCACTATTACACATATCATCACGAATATATTACACACGAGTTTCATTCTTATATATATACGTCTCTTTTACACTCACTGTTTAATTTCAACCTAGCTTATAGTAGTATTCTCCTTTCGGATTTAGGACCTCTGCATTTAAGAATCCGGCAAATTCCTCTTGAATTGCTCGTATGCGATCATGTGGTAGAAGGCCTTCTCGCAACCGTTCGATCTAATTGAACAAGGGTCAATATATATGAATGAAAGTAATTGGCAATAAACTAAAATTATGAATATTGCATACGCACTTCAAGTTGTTTTAAGATTCTGCCCTTCTCACAGCACGTCTGACCAATGAACTCGCAGACGTAGTATCCACATAAATGATTCCCACTTCCCTGGCTCAAGCACTTTACGGGAACAGAGTTCAATCAAAATAATAATCAAGAATGGTAATGGTATTGAACTAGAATCAAAGAGATGCGCGGATCTAGGTAGTAATACTTACATTTATTGGTTTAAATGTAAGCTCCTTCGCCCAATCACCCCTAGCCCTGGCGATGAATCGTTTCCAAGCTCTGCCCGGCAAAGAAAATGAATAAAGGAGTTATATATTAATTACTTGCTATCAGCAAATGAACGGAAAGTTGCCGATATAGTGCCATAATATGATTGAAATTACCTCTGGAGGCATTCCTGCATGTCCGCCCATTCCTTAAGGGGTTTATGTAATGAGTCCATGACAAGTACTACTCCTTTGTCAGGCATAATAATTAGCAGAATAAAATGGAAGCTGCGCACGAATAAGTCATCAATTATACACTTAACATCGAGAAATTAAGCGAAATAGAATGTGTAGTAACACTTACTTGAAGTTGTAAGGAAATAGTATTTCTCTTTTGGTTTCGTTAAACCGTAACGCATTACCAAGTTATTCTCTGTATCGTCGGGAAAATCATGGAGGCTGACTTCATGAATGTAATCTGGGTCAACGAACCCAATGTCATAGATTTGTCCTCTTTTGCATTGGAGAATCTTCATTCTACATAATTAATATAGTGATGAGTAAGATTATAAATGCAATGAACAAGGTGAGCTAGCTAGAGACTTAATTACAGAAATATTACTTACAGACAATAGGCACTGATGATAGCTTTGTCAAGGGTCTCTTGTTGGTATAACTGAAATAATTCAGAAAATTCAATCATTACCACGCCAGCTCCATGCCTGTAATACTCGTTCTTATATCCCACGTAGATCCAATTTCCCCCTTCCTTTGAGTTTGTCATGTACCAACTATGCAATCTTCGCATTTTTGTTGGTAGATCTTTGACTAACTCAGGTTTGACGAGAGGATGCCCGTGCCGGTATATGTATTTTGGAACTATGTCTTCGTGGAATTGTAGTTGGTCTAAGTACTGAGCAATAGACATGCCCCGAGCAGAGGCTTCTTCTCCGTACAGTGCAACAAACTCAGGATCGATGCCGACCGCACGTTTGCTCGACCCCACCTCGGTATTGGAAGACACTTTGAGTGGGCGGCACGATTGTTTTTTCTGTTCTCCGAGCTGGGGAACTGATTTCCGGCTTGCACTACTATACTACTCTTCGACCGTTGTTTATTTGCCCGAACCGACTTGAGAATAGAGCGGTCATAGTCTGGTGTCAGCTTTGGCGGGGGTTGGGCCATATTTTTCAGCATTTCATGACATCGGCATGTTCTTGTGGGGTGGAGGGGAACTCTGGCTCTTTCGGCTTCTTCAAATTAGCAAACCATGCGTCGAGTTCGGACTGTACGTACACCGCATTTTCCTCTGGTGTACGGTCGTAAGGTCTCTTGGCAAGATTCTTGTGAGGTACTTTTGGGTGGGGTGACCGCTTACGTTTCGGTGATCGGTTTTTATCGAACCCCAGAGTACCCACACGCGGCGCCGGAGAAGACTTAAGCGGCGGCGGAAACGGCTGTGCTGGAGACTGAGGCGGCGGAGACGGCGCCTGAGGCGGCGGCGGCGAAGAGGACTGTTGCACTGGAGAGTGGTGAGGCGGCTGCGGTGGAGAGGACTATTGCGTTGGAGACCGGTGAGGAGTCGATGGCCTTGGCGTCCAGTTTGGAAGCACGATGAATTCCTTTCGCCAAAGAATGGTCCCTTTCCTGGCTTCTCCAAGTTCAACCACCTCCCCATCTTCACCTGCAGGGTGTTCCAGCTTCAGCTCCTCAAATCCTTTACTGACTTCATCCACCCCGACAATAGCGTAGCCATGAGGAACCGGGGAGCAATGGAAAGTTGGTGTAGGTCCAATTGGTACGGCATAGCCGACCGCCAACCTTCATGGTTAAGTTGAGCACTTTCACATGTAGCTCACAAGGTGTGCTCTCCGTGATATCATCCACTGGGTAGCGACGAAGAGGACCCGTCGTCAGTGCATCATCATCACCAGCCGGGACCATGCTCGAAGCCACGCTGCTTTTCCGATATGATGGGTCGGTAGCATCGACTGCAGCTTCTACAACGTGCTGCTGAGATAGGTCGGCAGTGCCTTGCTGGCTAAGTCGGTCAATTTGATCCTGCTGCCGCTTCATTGTTTCTTCTATATTACGCAGCCGGTCTGCAGCAGCGCTTGCTTCCCTTTCCTTTCTCCTCAGATGACTTTTATCGGGAAATATTTTCCTTTCCGCGGAAAACCCATGTACCCATGGCTTGGAGCCTGGGGTGCCTCGTGTTCGTCCATCGTGTTCGGGATTCCCAAGGGCGCGTGCAAGCTCGTCAATCTCTCTATCGGGACGGAACCGTCCCTCTTCAACATCCTTGTATGCTTTCCTAATGTCTTCGATGGTTAGTAGGGGATTATACTCGTGTCTTCTGGTATATATGCACTTTCCTTCTGCGTCCAATGTGCCCCTGATACGTCTCCGACGTATCTATAATTTCTTATGATCCATGCTTGTTTTCATACCATTTGCTACATGTTTTTTTTACATCTTATAGCATTTTTATGCATTTTTGGAACTAACATATTAGCAAGATGCCCCAGTGCCAGTTCCTGTTTTCTGCTGTTTTTCCGTTTCAGAAAAGTACTTAAGGAAATATTCTCGGAATCGGACGGGACAAAAACCCAGGATCTTATAATTTCGTCACGCACACGGAGTCCAAAGGGGAGCCGAAGACGCACCAGAGGGCGACCACACCCTAGGATGGCACGGCCCACCTGTCTGCCGCGCCACCAGGTGGTGTGGCCCCCTCGGGCCTCCACCGACGCCGCCCTTTCGCCTATATAATCCCCCCGACGAGAAAACCCTAAGTACCCGATCAAAATTCCAGAAAAACATCCGTCGCCGCCGCCGTCGTCAACCCTAGTTCGGGAGGGTTCTGAAGCTCTCCCCGGCACCCTGTCGGAGAGGGGAATCATCGCCGGAGGGCTCTACACCACCATGCCCGCCTCCGGACAGATGAGTGAGTAGTTCATCCTTGGACTACGGGTCCATGCAGTAGCTAGATGGTAGTCTTCTCCAATTGTGCTATCATGTTTAGATCTTGTGAGCTGCCTATCATGATCAAGATCATCTTATTGTAATGCTAAATGTTGTGTTTGCTGGGATCCGATGAATAGAGAAGTACCTTGTGATGTTGATTATTGATATTATCATGTCTATGTTATTTGTGATCTTGCATGCTTTCCGGTACTTGTAATTGCCTTGATCAAGTAGTTGCTTTTATCTCCAAGATGGAGTATTTATGCTAGATAGTAGGTTCGGTCCCTGTGTGCCTTGGCTTGAGTGACAGAAACATTTAAGGACGGGGGAGTGTCGTTGCTACTAGGGAGTAAACTTAATACTAGAGAGTTTTTACGGTATGTTATCTCAAAGGTGGACTATTTAGGCATAGGTGTATGCTTGGAACAGCTATCTATGTATTTTGTCGTAATGCCCAAAGCATCTCATATAGACATCATCATCTTCTGTATTATGCAATGTTCATGCATTGTCATGCATTCTCTATTCTGTCAATTGCCCAGCTGTAATTTGTTACCCAGCATGTGTAGTATTTTATTTATGGATAAGACACCACTAGTGAACTGTGGACCCCGGTCTATTCTTTTACATCTGCAATTAAATCAACTGCTCTACTGCTTTCATTTACTGCAAACAAGCTTCCTTCCACACATACATTTAATCCTTTGTATTCAGCAAGGCCGGTGAGATTGACAACCTCACTGCTTCGTTGGGGCAAAGTAGTTTGATTGTGTTCTGCAGGTTCCACTGTCTCCCCTGCAACAGCTCTTTTTCTGGCGCCGTTGCCGGGGAGTTAAGAGTGCTCAGTAAGAAGCTTCTCGAAGTACCAAACTTCTCACTCCTCCGTCAACAGTCTTTTTCTGGCACCGTTGCTGTCAACACGCCAAGCACATTTTCTGGCGCCATTGCAGTTGTGGACAACCTTCTGAAGCATTCCTCACTCCTACTGGTTCGATAACCTTGGTTTCTAACTGAGGGAAAACTTGCTGCTGTGCTCCTCGAACCTTCCTCTTGGGGTGCCCAACGAAGCGTGATTGATTAACACCTCTCGCGCTATCAAGCTCTTTTTCTGGCGCCGTTGCCGGGGAGTAGAGAAGCTTCTGCAAGGGGAGTCTCTCAGTTCCAATCTCTTTACTTTGTTTTAGTCTTGCTTATTATTATTGCTTTGTCTTGTTTTGCTTTCTTATATCAAAAACACAAAAAATTAGTGTAGAATTTATCTATTGTTTTCATATATCAAAAACCCAAAAAAATTAGTTACTTGTTTTATTTTGTGCAATTCGGTTTGCCTTGTTTTCCTCAAAAATGAGTACTGCTAAAACACTAAGTTGTGTGACTTCACTAGTACTAATAATGATGATTTCATATGTACTCCTATTGCTCCACCTACTGCTAAAACAGATTTTTATAAGATCAAACCTGCTTTGTTAATCTTGTTATGAAAGAGCAATTTTCTGGTGCTAGTACTGATGATGCTGCTGCTCACCTTAATAATTTTGTTGAACTTTGTGAGATGCAAAAGTATAAGGATATGGATGGAGATATTATAAAACTGAAATTGTTTCCTTTCTCTTTGAGAGGGAGAGCTAAAGAATGGTTGTTATCTTTGCCTAGAAATAGTATTGATTCATGGACTAAATGCAAAGATGCTTTCATTGGAAAATATTATCCTCCTGCTAAAATTATATCTTTGAGAAGTAGCATCATGAACTTTAAACAAATGGATAATGAACATGTTGCTCAAGCTTGGGAAAGAATGAAATCTTTGATAAAGAATTGTCCCACCCATGGACTGACTGCTTGGATGATCATCCAAACCTTTTATGCAGGATTGAATTTTTCTTCAAGAAACCTATTGGATTCAGCTGCTGGAGGAACCTTTATGTCCATCACTTTGGGTGCAGCAACAAAGCTTCTTGATGATATGATGGTAAACTACTCTGAATGGCACACTGAAAGGGCTCCACAAGGTAAGAAGGTAAATTCTGTTGAAGAAACCTCTTCCTTGAGTGAAAAGATTGATGTGATTATGTCTATGCTAGTTAATGGTAAATCTTTTGTTGATCCAAATAATGTTCCCTTAGCTTCTTTGGTTGCCCAAGAAGAGCATGTTGGTGTGAACTTCATTAAAAATAACAATTTCAACAACAATGCCTATAGGAACAATTTTGGTAACAACAACTATAAGCCATATCCTCCTAATAACAATTATGGTTATGGTAACTCTTATGGTAATTCTTACAACAATAATAAGAGTGTTTCCTCTGATCTTGAAACCATGCTAAAAGAGTTTATCAACACACAAACCGCTTTTAACAAAACTGTTGAGGAAAAGTTGGGTAAAATCGATGTTCTTGCTTCTAAAGTTGAAAGCCTTGCTCTTGATGTAGATCTTTTAAAATTAAAAGTTATGCCTAACAATGATAAAGAGAGCAAGCCTTTTGCTAAAATCAATGCCATCCAAGTTAGAATTGATGATAATATTAGAATGTTGGCTGAACTACATGCTAGGTGGGAAAGAGAAAGAGAAGCCACTAAAAAGAACAATATGGTTAAAGTTTACACCATCACCACCACTAGTAATGTTCAGGTTTCACATGATAACAAGTCTATTAATGATAATGGTAAAGTTATCAATGTTGGCAATGTTTCACTTCTCATGAAAAACGCTTAAAACTGCCAAAAGATACCAAAACTGCTAGTGATAAAGGAGCTGAAATTTTTCGAACTATGGGAGATCCTTCTTCCATTACTTTTGATGATAATGATTTTGATTTTGATAATTGTAATATCTCTGAAGTCATAATGTTGTTGCAAAAGCTAGCTAAGATTCCTAATGCTAGTAGTATAAGAATGGCTTTTACAAAACATATTACCAATGCTCTCATGAAAATTAGGGAAGAAAAGTTAAAACTTGAAGCTTCTATCCCTAAGAAATTAGAAGATGGTTGGGAACCCATCATTAAACTGAAAGTAAATGATTTTGATTGTAATGCTTTATGTGATCTTGGTGCAAGTGTTTCTATTATGCCTAAGAAATTCTATGATATGCTTAACTTGCCACCATTGGAGAGCTGTTGTTTGAACATTCATCTTGCTGATAATTCTACAAAAACACCTTTGGGAAGGCTTGATGATATTCATGTTATGGTTAATAATAACCTTGTTCCCATTGATTTTATTGTCTTGGATATTGAG
This sequence comes from Puccinellia tenuiflora, assembly GCA_012064385.1. Lineage (NCBI taxonomy): Eukaryota > Viridiplantae > Streptophyta > Magnoliopsida > Poales > Poaceae > Puccinellia > Puccinellia tenuiflora. Next base: position 599,548 of record QRDG01000425.1, on the reverse strand, counting down.
TGCAAAGCTTCTTGTCCTATTATTTTGGGAAGACCTTTTCTTCGAACTATTGGTGCTGTTATTGATATGAAAGAGGGCAACATTAGATATCAATTCCCTCTTAAGAAAGGTATGGAACACTTCCCTAGGAAGAGAATGAAGTCACCTTTTGACTCTATTGTTAGAGCAAATTATCGTTTTGATGCTTCTTCTCTTGGAAATACTTGATGTTCACTTTCTGCGCCTAGCTGAAAGGCGTTAAAGAAAAGCGCTTATGGGAGACAACCCATCATTTTATTTTCAGTATCTTTTCTTTTATTTGAGTCAAGAAGTTTGTTTACTTCTGTAGCAACTTCTTTGTATCTTTATTTTCTTGCAATGTTGTGCCAAGTAAGGTCTCTAGTAGAAAGTTTTTGCTATATTTGGATTTCTGCACAGGAAACAGATTTCTGTCTGTCACCGTTAAATTCGTCATTTATTCCAGAAGCGACGAAATGCTTTGAGATTTTGTGTGCTGAATCTTCATATATGTATGAAACTTTTTCTAGTTCAGTGATTTTCGATTTGAGCAACTCTAGTGCCTCGAAAAAATTCGTCTTTACAGACTGTTCAGATTTTGACAGATTCTGCCTTTTATTGTGCATTGCTTCTTTTGCGATGTTTATTTGGATCTTTTTGATTCTTTGAGCATCAGTGGCTGTAGCTAATGTTATAATGCATTAAGGTGTGCTTGTGTCACAGTAGAACTTGTGAATTTTTGGTTTATGCACTAACCCTCTAATGAGAATTACTTTGAGTTTGATGTGGTGGAAGTTTTCAAGTAAGCAAAAGGGACGATATGATGAGATCAAGAAGAGTGAAAAGCCTAAGCTTGGGGATGCCCCGGTGGGTCATCCCAGCAAATTCAAGAAGACTCAAGCATCTAAGCTTGGGGATGCCCAAGGCATCCCCTTCTTCATCGACAAAACTATCAGGTCATCTCTAGTGATACTATATTTTTATTCCACTACATCTTATGTATTTTGCTTGGAGCGTCTGTTTTTATTTTGAGTGTGTGTTTTAGTTTGCTTAATAAGTTGGATCCTAGCATTCTTGTGTGGGAGAGAGACACGCTCCGCTTTTTCATATGAATACTCTTGTGCTTCGCTTATATTTGTTGAGTATTCTTAGCTACTGTCTGTTTTCTAGTAAGCTCTCGCTTTTAGCATGTTATCTTGTTTAGAGCTGCTAGTTCTTTGTGTTAAGCTCTCTTGTGTTTCACTCTTATTTGTTAGAGAGTTGTTTTAGTTGCTTGGTTGATGTGTTAGATTGGAAAATGCTATGCTTGTGATAGTGGTATGAAATAGAGAAAAGCTGCATAGTCTTGTAGACCATTGTGTAGATAACTTGCTCCTCTTCAATTGTTTTGAGGTATTAAAATAACTAATGGTTAAAATATGTTGGTTAATGTTGTTAAGAGCTGATTAGTGAAGATGTGTTAGTAGAGCGTGGAGCCGTACTTTTCTGAACTAAAAACAACATAAGTCAATAGTGCTTTAGTGTCGTGATTTCCTCTTAGTTGAAAAGAAGTTTCTAATGGTATAGTTACTGCAACGGTCGGGGAAGCCAACGGGGCACTTGTGTCGCCGCCACGATCCCTCTCGGGGTGTCTCTAACCATTTGTGAGACTTTGATACTGTTAGTTGTTTGCAATATACGACATGCTATGTGAGTTTTTGGTTTTTGGCACTTCCACCTCCATAATTTGCTAGCCTCTTCGGTGCTTTGCATTGCCCTTTTTCACATTGAGATTGGTGCATACTTCGCAAGTACATCCAACCCCGTGGGAGATCTTCATCTTGTTCTCCTACACATAAGCCAACTATCTTCCTCAAAACAGCCACCATATCTACCTATCACAGCATTTCCATAGCTGTTCCGAGATACATTGCCATGCAACATCCATCATTTACATTACATGACTTTATGTCATTTTTACTTCATTACCATATAGTATTGCTTGACCATTTGAGTTAGTGTGATACGTGGTTTTCCACATGTGTTACATCTTTTCCACACTACGCTCGGTCTTGCATATCCACCATACACCATGTATTAGTCTTTGAGTTTTGAGTACACCAAAAAGTGTGATGATCATCTTGTAAAATAGAGTGTTGCCTCTACCTGTGAGCATATTGAAAAGAGTCTAAAGTGGCCAATCAAAAGAGTCCAAAAGAGACCAATGAGAGAAAAATATAAAAGAGCCACAAAGGCCTCAAAAAGCAAAAAGCAAAAAAAGAGAAAAAGAAAAAGAATATAAAATGAGAGAGGGGGCAACACTACTATCCTTTTATTCCACACTTGTGCTAGTAGCACCTACATCATTGTAGTGAGTTTTCATGCTTCATTAGTATAACTATGTGGGGACCAAACGTTATAGAACTTGGCTTGTATATTCCAACGATGAGCCTCCTCAAGTGAGCTCTAGGTCTTCATGAGCAAGCAAGTTGGATGCACCCCCACTAGTTCCATTGGAGAGCTTCCATTCATATAGCTCTATGTGCATCCGTTGCATGGCAATCACTACTCCTCATTCAGTGTCTACTACGGGACTTCCTCTTGTCTTGTGGTTACCTCTTCCACTGTTTGAGCCTTTCTTTTTGGCCTTCCAAACCCCCATTATTATTCTCTTTGCCATAACCTCATGGTGCCAAGCCTTCTTCTTGCTTGTATTAGTTGAGTGGACTACATAACAGTTGATAAGTTAAGTGGATGGATTAAGGACACTTGACTTGATCTTGGCTATTTCTATTATTAACTGAATTTGATGCTTTAAAGATTGATTGACATTTTACATTGGAGACACAATTTACTATTCTTCTTTCTAAACCTTATGTATGGTTCCTTGTCTCCAACACACTTATTCATGAAAAGTTCTAGCTTTTGTTAGCTAGCATTTGTTAATCATTGTTTGCTTAATGTCAACTATAGACAATTGTTTTGGATCACCTTATTCACATCATGTGTTTTGCATTACTATGTTGATCTAGATTGTGAGTTTGCATGTCTCCTAAGAAATTATTTGTTATCGTTCTACCTACTCGAGCACGAGTAGATACTAAGCTTGGGGATGCTGATACGTCTCCGACGTATCTATAATTTCTTATGATCCATGCTTGTTTTCATACAATTTGCTACATGTTTTGTTTACATCTTATAGAATTTTTATGCATTTTTGGAACTAACATATTAACAAGATGCCCCAGTGCCAGTTCCTGTTTTCTGCTGTTTTTCCCGTTTCAGAAAAGTACTTAAGGAAATATTCTCGGAATCGGACAGGACAAAAACCCAGGATCTTATAATTTCGTTACGCACACGGAGTCCAAAGGGGAGCCGAAGACGCACCAGAGGGCGACCACACCCTAGGGTGGCGCGGCCCACCTGTCTGCCGCGCCACCAGGTGGTGTGGCCCCCTTGGGCCTCCACCGACGCCGCCCTATCGCCTATATAATCCCCCCGACGAGAAAACCCTAAGTATCCGATCAAAATTCCAGAAAAACATCCGTCGCCGCCGCCGTCGTCAACCCTAGTTCGGGAGGGTTCTGAAGCTCTCCCCGGCACCCTACCGGAGAGGGGAATCATCGCCGGAGGGCTCTACACCACCATGCCCGCCTCCGGACAGATGTGTGAGTAGTTCATCCTTGGACTACGGGTCCATGCAGTAGCTAGATGGTAGTCTTCTCCAATTGTGCTATCATGTTTAGATCTTGTGAGCTGCCTATCATGATCAAGATCATCTTATTGTAATGCTACATGTTGTGTTTGCTGGGATCCGATGAATAGAGAAGTACCTTGTGATGTTGATTATTGATATTATCATGTCTATGTTATTTGTGATCTTGCATGCTTTCCGGTACTTGTAATTGCCTTGATCAAGTAGTTGCTTGTATCTCCAAGAGGGAGTATTTATGCTAGATAGTAGGTTCGGTCCCTGTGTGCCTTGGCTTGAGTGATAGAAACATATAAGGACGGGGGAGTGCAATTGTCTGTTGCTTGCAACTTAATACTGGAGATATTTTACGGTATGTTATCTCAAAGGTGGACTATTTAGGCATAGGTGTATGCTTGGAACAGCTATCTATGTATTTTGTCGTAATGCGCAAATCATCTCATATAGACATCATCATCCTCTGTATTATGCAATGTTCATGCATTGTCATGCATTCTCTATTCTGTCAATTGCCCAGCTGTAATTTGTTACCCAGCATGTGTAGTATTTTATTTATGGAGAAGACACCACTAGTGAACTGTGGACCCCGGTCTATTCTTTTACATCTGCAATTAAATCAACTGCTCTACTGCTTTCATTTACTGCAAACAAGCTTCCTTCCATACATACATTTAATCCTTTGTATTCAGCAAGGCCGGTGAGATTGACAACCTCACTGCTTCGTTGGGGCAAAGTAGTTTGATTGTGTTCTGCAGGTTCCACTGTCTCCCCTGCAATAGCTCTTTTTCTGGCGCCGTTGCCGGGGAGTTAAGAGTGCTCAGTAAGAAGCTTCTCGAAGTACCAAACTTCTCACTCCTCCGTCAACAGTCTTTTTCTGGCACCGTTGCTGTCAACACGCCAAGCACATTTTCTGGCGCCATTGCAGTTGTGGACAACCTTCTGAAGCATTCCTCACTCCTACTGGTTCGATAACCTTGGTTTCTAACTGAGGGAAAACTTGCTGCTGTGCTCCTCAAACCTTCCTCTTGGGGTGCCCAACGAAGCGTGATTGATTAACACCTCTCGCGCTATCACCCCATGCCCGTAAAACCAATTTCTTGACCGTTCGGTCCATCCTTCTTTTATAGGCTCTGGAACGATCCCTTTAGCCAGCAGGTCGGCCTCAAGTTTGTCCCACTTAGGCATGGAACAGGCGTAGCCACCAGCCCCCATAGTATGGTGGTACTTCTTATTAGCAGCATTTGCCTTATTTTTGCAGACTTTGACTGAGCTTCCTCCGATTTCTTGTACACCACAAAATCATCCTAGTAGTCTCTTATCTTCTCATACCCGTGATCAAAATCCGGAGTTTTATCTTTCAAGATGAAGTCGATGTACAATTTGTTCTTAAATTTGTTGAATAGCTCGGCCATCTTCTTAAGAGTCCACGCCTTAACTTTATCTACTAGAGCTTTTTTTCGGGCATCCATCTCCTCCTCATCTGGCTCCCCCTCCTCTGGATCCACCTCTGGCAACGGCAAGGTGAAATTAACCATGACCTTTTCAAAAAGGCGTTTTTTGCCTTCGGGGCCGAGCCAGCTAACTTCAGGATCCCTTGGCTTATTCCATTCTCGGATGGTGATCGGGATGTAGTCCCTAACAACAACACCGCATTGCTTCACAAATTTTTGTCTAACATCAATTGGAGCAATGGGTTCGCCGTCTGCAGCGACTTCTTCGATCCTGTACCGGAGATGGTCCTCCAACTTTTTGGTTGGGCCTCGTTTCATCCTCACAGAGGATTTGCTCGATCCGGATGGCTAAAGGAAGAAAGACCGTTAATATGTGTATATAGACAACAGAGGCTAAATTAATTAATATAAATATATATGCACCTCGTCGGAGTTTGTAATAATCAATGTTGCACCGGAGCCGCCGGCTTCTGCCTTGTCGGCTTCTCCCTCATCGGAGACGCCGAGTTCGGCCTCTTTCCAGAAGTTGGATACGCCGTCTCCTCGGTTGAGAGACTCATCCCCCTCACCGGAGTCGTTCAGAAAGTGACTTGCGTCATCCTCGCCGCGGATCATATCCTCGAGGATATTTTCCTCATTTTCGTCTCTGCCGTGTGGTTCCATAGTTTCTGCAAAATACGAAAGTTATTTTCGGAGCCGTCTCTGCCGTGTAGTTCAGAAAACTTGTAGGAATAGAACGGTACTAGAAGGAAAGGCGCACGTTGCTGCGACCGTTATTTCTAAGCGTCGTCATGGTGATATATATGACAAATAATTCAGCATTTCATCTTGTCTGAAACGGAACAAATTTGAATTGTAGTAATAATATGACACATTTCGATATCATTGTACTTCACATGAACATCACTTGAGCAAAATTGTACACAGCTCCAATTACACGGTGCACCGATTTAAAACATCAGAGTATACAATTCTATCAATTCATACAAATAATTCTATGAATTCCATCAATTCATACAAAATTGTATCAAATCTAATTCTATCGTAAATAAATAAATAAATAACTGTACCAAATCCAATTCTATCATACAAATAAATATGAAGCCTAAAATTATTGGATTTTGGATAAATATTTATTTATACAAATATGAAGCCTAAAATCATAAATAAATATGAAGCCTAAGCATAGGGAATAGCCAAGAAGACAACATTATTTCTTTCGGCTCATAAATAACAGCAAAATCAGCTAACACTAAATCATTCCAAATTGACTTAGCAATTTTTTCTAATAACATTTCTAATAAATTTCTAACACTAAATTTCCTAACACTAAATTTCTAACACTAAATTTCCTACCACTAAATTTCCTACACTACAAAAACAACACAAAAATGTACCTAAACTACACACCTAATTTATACTCTACCACCTTAGCAAAATTTCTACTAACACTTGGTCGACTAAGCAAAATCTACTAAGCAAAATCAACTAAGCAAAATTTCAACTAAGCAAAATATACACACCTAATTTCTACTAACACCTAAGCAAAATATATAAAATTTGCACTAAAATTACACCTAATCTGCAGTAAAATTACACCTAATTTGCTAACACTAAAATGCCTAACACTAAATTACACTAAAAAACAAAGAAAAAACAACTAAATCCAAAAAAAAACTACCTCTTGCGGACGGCGGATCGGCCAGAGGCACGGCCCTGCGGCGGCGAGGCGGAGGAGTACGGGCGACGCGGCGGGGCAGCGGGCGCGGCGGCGGAGAGGCGGCGGCGAGGCGGAGGACTAGGGCGCGTGGAGGCCGGCGGCGAGGCGGAGGAGAGCGGGCGCCTGGAGGAGAGGCGCGGGCGCGTGGAGGAGAGGCGGCGGCGAGGCGGAGGAGGCTCGCGCGTGGTGGAGGAGGCGCGGCCGGAGGAGCGGGCAGTGGAGGGCGGCGCGTACGGCGGACGACGGCGTGGGAAATTTCGGCAGCCTGACGGCGCTCGATCGGGTTTTCCGTGCTCCGGTCCTTAGCGAAATGAGAGGAGTTGGGGGAGAAGAAGAGGCGGCCAGATTTAAAAGGTAAGACCTTTCGTCCCGGTTGGTGGCACGAACCGGGACCAAAGGGTCTTTAGGTCCGGTTGGTGCCACCAACCGGGACGAAAGGTCCGGCACCGAAAAGGCGCGCGCCAAAATACCCTTTGGTCCCGGTTTGTGGCATGAACCGGGACCAATGCCCTGAAAATTTTAAGTTCTTAATGTTGTTCCCGCCTTTTTTTCTTATTAAGGTGTTTGAATATGAATTTCATATGGTTTTGAATTTGAAAAGACTTTCAACATAAAAAGTGTTTAAATTTGAATAAATAATTTTTGGAATTTGAACTTAATTAAGTCATTAATTAAATTTATAAATTCAATATCTTTTCATCTGTTTATCAGAAAAATGCAATTAAAATATCAAATTGTTGATAAAAATGTAATCTATCTATTTATGGAAAATTCATTTTTTTAGATTATAGGGGAAATCATTTAATTACAAAATTTGGAATTTGAACTCCATTAAGTCATTAATTAAACTTATAAATTCAATATTTTTTCATCTGTTTATCAGAAAAATGCCATTAAAATATCAAATTGTTGATAAAAATGAAATCTATCTATTTATGGAAAATTCATTTTTTTAGATTATAGGGGAATTCATTTAATTACAAAATTTGGAATTTGAACTCCATTAAGTCATTAATTAAACTTATAAATTCAATATTTTTCATCTGTTTATTAGAAAAATGCCAACAGTGGATCAGTTGTCCTAACAATCTTAGTCATACTCCTGCCTAGGCCTATAATACTTGTACTCGTAGTCGCCATCATCGTCGTCGTCGCTGTCATCGTACTCATACGGCGCCCGTGGCTCGAACCTCGACGGGTGAGCACCCCCGGACTGCATGTTAGGGTAGCGCAGGCGGGGGTTATCGCCAGCCATGATGTAGTTCATAACGCCCTGGAGAGTCCGGCCAGCCCACCACAGCTGACGGCCGGCCTCGTTGAAGTCCGAAGGAGGAGGGCCATCCCCCTCGTACCTGGCGAGCGCCCTCTCACGCCGATTGATGAAGAAGGCTTCCCAAGTCGGGCGGTAGTCGGGATGCCAGCCCGGATCCATCCGCTGCTCCGGTGTGAGCTCGAGGTAGTAGTGGTTCGTGATGGCCGCCCGGCGCGCCACACCTTGAGGGACAGGAGGGACCGGCACGCCTCCGGCGCTCAGCATCCAGCCGGCGGGGACGCGGTAGCCGGGCGGGCAGGGGTAGTTCGAGGCGGAAAGCTCCTCCGCCTGACGGTAGGTTAGTACGGTGGAAGCCATGGAAGAGTGATGAGGTTGCAGATATGAGTTTAGATGTGATATATATAGTGAGAAATTGCGGGAAGACGAAGACGGGAAGCGGTGGAAGAAGCACACGGATCGTGTGTTTCCTTCGAGCGCGTGTGAGCCGTTGGATCAGAGTTGTGTTTCTTTCGAGTGCTTGTGAGCTGTTGGATCGTGTGCACACGGATCGTGTGTTTCTTTCAAGCGCTTGTGAGCTGTTGGATCAGGGCCTTTAGTACCGGTTCATGTTACCAACCGGGACTAAAGAAGCACACGGATCGTGTGTTTTCTTCGAGCGCTTTTGAGCCGTTGGATCAGAGTTGTGTTTCTTTCGAGTGCTTGTGAGCTATTGGATCGTGTGCACACGGATCGTGTGTTTCTTTCAAGCGCTTGTGAGCTGTTGGATCAGGGCCTTTAGTACCGGTTCGTGTTACCAACCGGGACTAAAGAAGCACACGGATCATGTGTTTTCTTCGAGCGCTTTTGAGCTGTTGGATAAGAGTTGTGTTTCTTTCAAGTGCTTGTGAGCAGTTGGATCGTGTGCACACGGATTGTGTGTTTCTTTCAAGCGCTTGTGAGTTGTTGGATCAGGGCCTTTAGTACCGGTTCATGTTACCAACCGGGACTAAAGAAGCACACGGATCGTGTGTTTCTTTCAAGCGATTGTGAGCCGTTGGATCAGGGTTGTGTTTCTTTTGAGGGCTTGTGAGTTGTTGGATCTGCACTCCCACCTCATCCACAGTTACACCTTCGCCTATAAATAGCGACGTCCCTGCAGTGAACGGCACACAACGAGCGTCTACCTTTGCCACCGAACCCAATGGTTGGATTTAGCCTACCTGAGGGCTTGGAAACACAAGCCCTCAGGTAGGTTGAATCCAACCACTGGATTAGGGTGACACAAGCCCCTCGGTTGGATCCAAGCAGCTGCAAGGCTCTCTGATGATCTACAACATTCCCAACACTTTTTGGGACGGTCGTTAGATCATCAGAGATGTCTTGCGGCTGCTTGGATCGAAGGTCGATTTGCTGCTCACGACGACGCGAGACGGATGCGCAAGCTTCCGGATGGGCAAAACCAGTGATGGATCAGCCACATGACCCTATATGCAAATCATTCGGATTCCCGTCATACAGCCCAACGGTGCATTTGATATGCAGGCACTCACGAGCCACCGTTGGGCTGTATGACGGGGAAACCGTGTGCATTTGATAAAAGGTTTAATACATTAATTATTTTCCATGGACAATCTTCATCAGGTAAGAGAACTTAAATGGCGATCACAGACTCTGAAACTAACTTCGACCGGTTCGTGAGCCGCGGGGTGCTGAGCCGCCGGCACTGCGCATCCAAAGAGAAGGAACCCTCACAGGGTCATAGCTCACGTGAGAAGGAACCCTCTGAAGAAATGACCACCTACTATCATACTGCCTATCCAATAGATACATGTAGCGACGGACGTGCTCATCCTCCTCCCTGATACGGCGACGTACCTCCTCCTCTGCATCGAGCATGGCCCATGCGACGGCCACCATAGAAGATCCGGGTCGACGACGTCACCCGGATTCCTCACCAAGCTGCGTGTCCCGGAAGGTAGCACCTCCCAGTGCCAGCCCGGTGGAGCCCAGTCCCGCACATCGCCCCTCTGGTCCAACATGGACATCGTCCCCGAGAACACCTTAGTCAAAAACGCCTAAGTCAAAATTTTGTTACAATGGAAGAGTGATGAGGTTGCAGATGTGAGTTTTGATGCGATATGGCAATGGCGGCCAAGCCTACATATATATAGTGAGAAATTGCGTGAAGACGAAGGCGGGAAGCGGTGGAAGAAGCACACGGATCGTGTGTTTCCTTCGAGCGCTTGTGAGCTGTTGGATCAGAGTTGTGTTTATTTCGAGCCCTTGTGAGCTGTTGGATCGTGTGCACACGGATCGTGTGCACATGGATCGTGTGTTTCCTGCGAGCGGTTGTGAGCCGTTGGATCAGAGTGTGTTTCTTTCGAGCCCTTGTGAGCTGTTGGATCTTAAGCAGAAGATAAGGAACACATATCAACGCTCCTTTTTTCCCGGTTCCAGCTACCAACCGGGACTAAAGATGAAGATTTCCCCTGATCTTTTAGCTATAAATACCAACCGGAACTAAAGACCGAATACAAATTACATAAAAGGTTTAATGCATTTGGGAACACTCGATCATACATATATTAATTGTGTAATGCATTTGACAACACTCATAAATAAAAAGTTTTTTAGAACACTCATGCATTTGACATAATCTCTATGATCGCTTCTTCGGCCGTAACCATGGAGTTTCTTCATTATGTAACGGGATGCTTGGGTCAGTTTTCACTGTGAAGGGCGGAATTTCATCAAACTTATTATAGTCTGCTGACATGTCTGTCTTGTCCTCGACTCCCACGATGTTTCTTTTTCCTGAAAGAACTATGTGACGCTTTGGCTCATCGTGTGATGTATTTGTTTCCATATCTTTTCTTTTTTTCGATCTGGAGCTCATGTCCTTCACATAGAAAACCTGAGCCACATCATTGGCTAGGACGAATGGTTCGTCTCTGTACGCAAGATTCTTGAGATCCACTGTTGTCATTCCGTACAGCTGGTCTACCTTTACCCCTTCTCCATTCATGTTGACCCAACTGCACCGAAACAAAGGGATCTTAAAAGTAGGTCCATAGTCAAGTTCCCATATCTCCTCTATGTAACCATAGTATGTGTCCTTTTTTCCATTCTGGTCTGTTGCATCAAAGCGAACACCACTGTTTTGGTTGGTACTCTTTTTATCTTGGGCGATCGTGTAAAATGTATTCCCATTTATCTCGTACCCTTGGAAAGTCAATACAGTCGAAGATGGTGACGCGGCCAATAAGTAGAGTTGATCTCCAACATCGGTGTCATTCATGAGATGTAATCGCAACCAACTGTCGAAATTCTCCATGTATTTTTGTTTAATCCAGGAGTCAGGCTTCCCTAGATATTTGGAGCGTACAATATTTTTGTGTACCTCAATATACGGAGCCACGAAGGTGGAACTTTGTAGAACTGTGTAGTGTGCTTGAGTGAAAGAATGTCCGTCCCTACATATCATTGCTTTCTTTCCTAGCGTGCATTTTCCACTAAGTCTCCCCTCATGCTGCGATTCAGGAAGACCAATCGACTTAATGTCAGGAATAAAGTCAACACAAAACTCAATGACCTCCTCTGTTCCATAGCCTTTGGAGATACTTCCTTCTGGCCTAGCACGGTTATGAACATATTTCTTCAAGACTCCCATAAACCTCTCGAAGGGGAACATATTGTGTAGAAATACAGGACCGAGAATTGCAATCTCGTCGACTAGGTGAACCAGGAGATGCGTCATAATATTGAAAAATGATGGGGGGAACACCAACTCAAAACTAACAAGACATTGGGCCACATCCTTCTGTAACCTTGTCAGACTTTATTGATCGATTACCTTCTGAGATATTGCATTGAGAAATGCACATAGCTTCACAATGGGTACTCGAACATTTTCCGATAAAGCCCCCTCAATGCAATCGAAAGCAACTGCGTCATAATCACATGGCAATCATGAGACTTCAGGTTTTGGAATTTTTTATCTGCCATATTTATTATTCTCTTTATATTTGACGAGAAGCCAGCCGGGACCTTGATACTGCTCAGGCATTCAAAAAATATTTCCTTCTCTGCTTTCGTAAGAGCGTAGCTGCTTAAGTAATAACGCCCTTTATCCGTATGCTTGTTGTTTGGGTCTTTCATATGCTGCTGGTCCTCCCTTGCTTCCGGTGTATCTTTTGTCTTCCCATACACGCCGAAAAAGCCTAGCAGGTTCACGCAAAGATTCTTTGTCACGTGCATCACGTCGATTAAAGACCGGACCTCTAGGACTTTCCAATAGGGTAGCTCCCAAAATATAGATTTCTTCTTCCACATGGGCGCGTGTCCGGTAGCGACGTCTTTCGGAACAGATTGACCGCCAGGACCCTTTCCAAAGATTACTTCTATGTCCTTGACCATACCAAATATAGCATCATCATCAGGGAGGTTAGGCTTCTTCCGGTGATCTGCCTCACCTTTGAAATGCTTGCCTTTCTTTCTTACGGGGTGACTGCCTGGAAGAAATTGACGACACCCCAGGTACACGACCTTTTTACATTTTTCCAAATATGTACCTTTAGTCTTATCTAATCAGTGCGTGCATGCGTTGTATCCCTTGTTTGACTGTCCTGAAATGTTACTAAGAGCAGGCCAATCATTGATGGTTACGAACAGCAATGCTCGTAGGTCAAATTTCATCTGTTTGTGCTCATCCCTTACACGTACAGCTGGTATGGCCCACAACTGCAAAAGTTCATCAACTAATGGCCTTAGGTACACATCAATGTCGTTGCCGGGTTGCTTCGGGCCTTGGATGAGAACGGGCATCATAATGAACTTCCGCTTCATGCACAACCAAGGAGGAAGGTTGTAGATACATAGAGTCACGGGCCAGGTGCTGTGACTGCAGCTCTGCTCCCCAAAAGGATTCATACCGTCTGTACTTATACCAAACCATAAGTTTCTTGCGTCACCTGCAAAGTCCGAGAACTCTCTCTCGATTTTTCTCCACTGCGACCCATCGGCGGGGTGTCTCAACTTCCCGTCTTTCTTACGCTCTTCTTTATGCCATCGTAACAACCTGGCATGCTCTTTGTTTCTGAACAGACGTTTCAACCGTGGTATTATAGGAGCATACCACATAACCTTAGCAGGAATCCTCTTTCTGGGGGGCTCGTCATCGCCCTCAACATCACCAGGGTCATCTTGTCTGATCTTGTACCGTAGTACAGTGCATACCAGACATGCATCCAAATTCTCGTACTCCTCACCGCGGTAAAGGATGCAGTTATTGATGCATGCATGTATCTTCTGCACATCTAATCCTAGAGGGCAGATAGCCTTCTTTGCTTCGTACGTAGTCTCGGGCAATTCGTTATCCTTTGGAAGCTTCGGCTTCATTATTTTCAATAACTTCTCAAATCCCTTGTCAGATAAACCAGTCTCTGCCTTCCATTTCAGCAATTCCAGTGTGGTACCGAGCTTTGTGCTGCCATCTTCGCAATTTGGGTACAGCAACTTTTTGTGATCCTCTAGCATGGCCTCCAACTTCAGCTTCTCCTTTTCTGTATTGCATTCTCGTTTTGCATCAGAAATGACCCGACCAAGACCATCATCGGGCTCATCTGACGCCCGTTGTTCTTCACCTCCTTCTTCTTCATTGTCTTCCATCGCAGTATCACCGTATTCTTCAGAGAACATAGGATAGTTGTCATCATCCTCTTCTTCTCCATTGTCTTCCATTATAACCCCTCTTTCTCCGTGCTTGGTCCAAACATTATAGCTGGGCATGAAACCTCTCCGAAGCAGGTGGCCTTGAAGGGATCTTGAGGAAGAATGCTCCTTGACGTTCCGACAGTCCACACATGGACAAGGCATAAAACCATCCTCTTTGTTTGCCTCGGCCACAACGAGAAATTTATGCAGGCCTGCAATAAAATCGGGACTGCGTCGGTCGCCGTACATCCATCGCTGCCGTTCATCCATCTGCACATCATATAATGAGGTTTATCAAGTACAATTAGAAAAACATATTGAATACTGAAATGACCACCGTACATCGACACATCCAATATTTCTGTATCAATTACAGATGAAAAGGATAAAGTTGCTAACCTCGGTCGAGGATATCATTTTGTGTGAACTTAAGTGTGACACGGGCATTTCATCGAACACATCTTGTGCGTGGCAAAGGAAAAAAAAAGTAGCACCCACTTCCCACCAATCCAAGCAAAAAAAAAAAACAGAGAAGAAAAGAGGGGGTGTGGCTGGGTGCATATATATAGGTAGGGGAGGGGCATTCGTCCCGGTTCGTGCTACGAACCGGGACTAATGCTCGCGACGCGCCACATGTCCCGGCGCGGGAGCTTTCGTCCTGGTTCGTAGCATGAACCGGGACGAATGACCCCAACCGAACCGGGACCAATGCCTCACGGGGGCCTGGCAGCTCGAACCGGGACCAATACCAGGCATTGGTCCCGGTTTGTCACTCAACCGGGATGAATGCAAATTCGGCTGTGTCCGAAAGATGGTTTTTCTACTAGTGCTCATTTCTAATTGCATAAATATAAACATGCAACAATGGGTAGAGATGCCGATAAAAGGCCATTTATTGAATAAGTAATATACCGGTAGTGCTACTGGTGGGCCCCATACATCTTTTTTCTAGTTAATGGACCTGAAACGGCCAATAATCGTAAGCTATGCCACAACCGCCAATAGTTGTGTTGTTATATTCACTCGTAGAATTAGATTATGTCTCCGGATGGATGGCGTAGAGTGGGGACCTCTGATTTTCTCACTTATGTGTGCATTTTTCGTGTAACTTAAAACTTTTATTCGTATCTTATCCACCACTTCTGACTCCACACAATATATATTCACAAAATCTCCCCCAACTTACATCATCCTTGGTCGATCTTCCACATACGTAGACATCTCTATTGCTTGAAATTAGATATGGTCTTTCGTGTTAAGCCATCTCCTAGCCCATGGTCTGTTCATTTAGTACACGTACATATAGCTCGGAGGTGGGAGGCATCGTGAATATGTACTACCCATTCAAATGACGGGTACTATGAAACAAGGAACTGTTGTGTTCAAACATTTACTAGGGCACTTGGTAACGCACGTCCGTAGTGTAGTGACCGTACGTGTGAAGCACAAGGGAGGAACGCCAAGGGTAGATCGCTGTGTCACACTGAATGGTGTGTGTCCTAGCAGTAGTATCTTCTCCAATGGCTAGCGTCAATGGGGCTCTAAGGTAGCTCCGCGTGTTCTAGGCCGGTCCCAGTGTGAATCCGTCAATCTGTTGGTTTTCATGGAGTAAGAGATCGAAGGAAAACCGGCCGGTCGAGTTGCGCTCGCGTCTGGTTCCTAGGAAAACCGGAGGCCAAACTTGTTCCTAGGAAGGGTGGGGTATTCCATAAAAGAACTCTCCAAACGATTTCAAGGATCGAACTGGGGGCCATTGACGCCGGTCGCCGGAACTAGTGACCATGTGTCAGCACCCCGATTAGTTTATCCGGCACAATCATCGTTGGCTGTTGATTTATATAGTGAAGCTGGTGGAAAAAATAAGGGAGAAAAGAGTACGTGTGGGTGGGTAGCTAGTAAACATTTTAGCTGGGAAGCTAAAGCCTAGAGACAGTCGGTTTAGTATACGTCACAATAGCTCTTCGTTTCTGCCTTTTTTTGTTCTCTTGGAGGTGGGTTTGTTCGTCACATATGCTTCACCTGAATCCATGTTTGCTACAAATGTTTTTTGATCGATCTACATAGATGGTTATGGAAAAAGGAATTAAGAAATTGCACGAAAACACGCCTTCGTGGCATGGTGTCACAAAAACCAACGACTAATTATTCTTGATATTATTTAAATTGCCCTTTATGAAAAAATGATCCCCAATCCTAACAAGTCGTTAAAATTCATGACTACAATATTCTGCTGTTTGACAAGAAATTTAAAATGAAAGGCCACATGTAATTGCAACAAGAGATAGTCTTGTTTGACCAATTTATTAGGCTGGGCCAGAACAATAGGGCTTTCACTACGAAATATGTAGAACTGTCAAAACTCCTAAATGGTTAGGTAATGTAACATGAAAATTTTACCTTAATATGAGATCGTAGTGATTGATTAATATCTAATGGTTCAATTTATCTTGGAGGGTTCAATGAACACTTGAATTAGTGTTTAATTTCTAAAGTAGTAAATACTTTACATTTTAGGAATGTTTATCTACATTGAGACCACCCCGTGTCAATTATTTTATGTATGAAATAAGGAGGGGAAGCGCCTACAAAAAAATTAATTATAAAAACACAAACTTACGTTCGTGAGGATTTGCACTTGGTGGTTGAATTGTTCATCCACTTCCATAAGTTAGGCTCATTTCTTATTGCGTAAATATAAACATGCAACAATGGGTAGATATGTCGACAAAAGGCCATTTATTGAATAAGCAATATATCATACTGCTTATGGTGAACCCCATCACGGATTTGGATTTTGCACGAGCAAAAGAATTCCGGCCGAAGTTCAGCCATTTTTGTCAAGACCGTTAAAGTATTTACCAGACGAAAACTTTTGAATTTTAGGGTAGTGTGGTAAATTAAATTCAAAACATTAAAATTTAGCTTGAAAATTCAGTTTTCAGTCCAATTTTAGTTAGTTTTCATGCTAAGTTTCAAGTTCTGGTTCTTCCTTTTCACTCGATATTTCACAGAAATTTCCGAAATTCGGCCATTTCATTCAGAACCGGTAAATTTTCAGAAACGAAATCAAAATCCTTGCGCACCACACTTTTTTCCTAGTTAATGGACCTTAAACGGCCAATACTAGTAAGCTATGCCACAACCGCCAATAATTGTGTTGTTATATTCACTCGTAGAATTAGATTATGTCTTCGGATGGCGTAGAGTGGGGACCTCTGATTTTTACACTGATGTGTGTATTTTTCATGTAACTTATAGCTGTTATTAGTATCTTATCCACCACTTTTGACTCCACAATATATACTCACAAAATCTCCCCCAACTTACATAATCCCCAGTCGATCTTCCACATACGTAGACATCTATACTGCTTGAAGTTAGATATGGTCTTTCGTGTTAAGCCATCTCCTTGTCCATGGTCTGTTCATTTAGTACACGGACATATAGGTCGGGGTGAGAGGCATCGTGAATATGTACAACCCATACAAACGAGAGCTACTGCAAAACTAGGAACTATTGTGTTCAAAGAATCAATGAGGCACGAGATAAAGCAGGTCCGTAGTGTAGTGACCGTACGTGTGAAGCGCGAGAGAGTAATGCCAAGATCAGCTTTGCTTGTGCTTGTATGGTTTTCGAAGAACCTGCCTGACTACACTCCGACCTTGTAGATCGGTGTGTTGCACTGGACGGTGTTTTTCCTAGCAGTAGTTTCTTCTCCAATTCGTAATATCGGAATACATGGGTTGTTCAGGTAGCTCCACGTGTTCTAGCCCGATTTGAACCCGTCGACCTGGTGGTATTTCATAGAGAATGAAAGAGACAGACAGAAAACCCGTAGCTGCCGGTCGAGGTGCAAAACTCGTTGTACCTGTGAATCACTGTGTCCCCAATATGGTTACTAAAGTCAGTGTGATTTCGACTTCGCTGGTGATGACATCTTTCCGAGACGGCCTCATGTACAGATTGCTTCGTTTACTCGCAGTGGACTGACGTGTCGGAAAATATGAGGAGGGCGATCGTCACGTGGTCAGCGAGCCTCACGGGGAAGACGCTTACGAGGAGAGGAGCGACTTCGATTCTTACATGTGAAGTGTGTTCTTGGAGTTTACTACTCCCTCCGATCCCCAAAAAGAGTCATTGGTACAAGTATAAAGTTCTTCTTTGCAGGTTCGTTTCCTCCGACACTTAATATGGACCAGAGGGAGTAGTACTATTGGATTATTGAATATAATCTCGACGAGTGAAGTGGAAGGAGGACGTTCTTGGGCCGAGGCCCATCTTAAAAAAAATTCATGTTCTGCAAACTTAGTTAACACTAGTAAGATTTTAACTAGTCACATTTTAACCACTGGTATAAACTGTTTTTAGCCATTAGATTAAGGAAAGTGATTGGCTCTTATCTATTTGAGCATACCACAAAAAACCTCTTATGTTGGTAGCTAGCTCATCCTTCTTTCGCTTGGTCATAAGATGGTACGCTGCTACTGTGTGTAGAAATAGAGCTATGACATGAAAGAAATGTAGGCTTCGATCAGTCCTTTAGTGATAGATCCTATCTTTGGAGTGCCAATTTAACTTTGCTTTAGACTGGCGGTGCCATCATTTTTTTATTGCAAGTTGTCGGATCTCGCATCAAACCGATCAACAAAATGAGATAAACAAGTCCTAATTCGAGATCAGAAAGAGAGAGATTTAGCGTAGTATTATTGGATTTTTGATTGGGATCATTTTTATTACATTATCCAGTATGATAGAACTGTGTCCAGCACTCCAGCACGATACAGACGCAACAAGAGATGACCCAGTACACCGTTGGTTTACCAAACTTGCCTAATGAGAAATAGGGAAAAGGACTGTAAACTTTACTGAACAACAACTTTTAACCGACCCAAACTTAAAATTTCTAACACATCCCTGTAAGCATAAGGTGGTTCCTTGACAACTTGTAGACTGATCCTCTTTCTCATCTCAAAGAATTTCACTATATCTTGTGGCTTCATCGATATGTTCGTAAGCTGATATTCAATGCTTACATATTCAACATCCACATTCCCCTCTTCAACACAATCACTGATGTAATGGTACCTTGAATCAATGTGGTTGCCTCAATCATGATACCCCTGGTTTTCCCACAAAGAATTGTAGACTTGTTGTGTATGTTCAACACAACTTTGCCTCGATCACAGTTGAGAAGATCACCGAGGACACACTCCAACCAGACTCCTTGACTCGTTGTTGCTGTTGCTGCAATATACTCCGCTTCGCGTGATGGGAAAGAATGTGCAGCTAGGAGCCACCACAGCGATTGGACGTAGCTGCCAAATCAAGCTGCTGGACAACCCAGATATTCTGATCCTTCCGACCAAGCATTTGCAGCTCATGACCCCGTTATTCCTGCTCGAGCAGGCCTAAATGGGATGCTACACTTCAAATATCGAGACATCACAAATAAATAAGCTCATGTACAGAATATTCAATAAACGAGTTCATGGCATCACAATACACATAAATTCCGCCTTCCGTAGTTGAAGCTTGATAAATTTCATATGTTAATTAATACCTACTTCCAGACTAAAGTCACTTTCCTATTCTTTGATCTACATCTCTCCCTAGTTGATTTTTCATCATCTCTCTTATTTTTGTAGACTATGCAGTGCAACGTCAGACAGTGTTAGCACACTTGTTTGATAATCATGTATTCAGGCCCAAAATTTGTAAGTCTACCCATAACTAAGATTCAGAAAAACACCTTTGTTGATAGTGTTAACATTTCTCTCGTCACCAAGGGACTCCTCGTAATTGGACAAGACCTTACCAGGTTCTGCTCCTAGTAGTCTTTTATCTTGCATTACTTCTAAAACTCCTTTTATGGACTACATCAACACCTGCCATCGAGGTCGGGACTACGTCGAGACCTAACATTGAGGTCCAGGACGCCCTTATAAGTCCAACCAGGTCGGCCCTATTCAGGTAAAGTATCTTTGTTTCTAATATGTTGTAACGTGATGTGAAGTTTTATGGCTATATAACTAAAGGCATGGCAGACCGTAGAGGTACCATCCTAACAGTCGATTCAAATTTTATTGTGGTGCTGCTTTACATAGCCTCAACTGAAAATTGAAGGTCGTCTAAATGCTCACACGGCGAATCAGAACAACTAATTGTTATAAATCGAACCCGTTCCATGTAATCATCCCTTGGTCCTTGATTGTCTGCACCTTGGCTCTCCCTTACTTGCTGTAGTTATATCCTCCTCACCTAGGCTCAATTATAGTGTACATATCTAGATCGCCATAGTTCGGAATGTGAGGTGTCAGGATTACATTTTACACCTCATGTAATGCTCGATCATCCACGATCAGAAGTAGTTCTCCTAGAGTTTTTACTGCTTCATTTTGTACTTTTATTGGGACCAGTAGGGTTATCCCGGACGTCTGGTCCTTCGCACTCTTGTAGGGCACTCCTCCGCATGCTACGAAATTGGCGAGGCGGAATTACGTGACGAAGTTGCGGTGTTCGACCGCCCAGGGCGGCTAACACAAAGAGAATGAGGAAGAATGAAAGGAGGAGGACTACAAAAAAATTCAAAAATACTCCTCCTTTTACGATAAAATGTGTAAAACGCGTAATTCTGAATTGATAAAGTCCCCAAACAGCTGATACAAAGTGCTTACAAAACAACAACTTACAGGCAACCGACACAACTAGCAAACAAATTAAGAAAAGAAAAAGGACAACTCGAGATGGCGAGCGGGCAACACCGGAGGTGAGGCAAAGTCCTGTGATGAAACGTGGTCTGATGCTGATTCGCTCACAACTAGCAGGAATGACTCAAACTCATCCGTCTCCCACCACATAATGGGGAACACGTCCCTCTTCCCCAGGATCCGAGGGCGCCACACAATCGTTATTACTGAAACACCAGTATTGTACTAGTCTACTTGTCGAAGTCCTCCTTGTCTCAGCTAATTAATCACTTCCCAACCTCCGGTCCTTATTGTCAACGTTAATCAGATAAAAATTCCCATATGTTGACGACCAAGGTTGGTTTTTTTTTCGAAATGGGGGTATCCCCGGCCTCTGCATCAATTGATGCACACAGCCTTATTTATTTATTGCATGGTTTCAAAAGTGCATAGTAATAGGTTTACAACTCATGGGTCACATAAGGTGTAAACGAAAATAAGCCAGCGAAAGACTAAAAACACATAGCGCCTATGCATCATGTAGTCGTCTAGCAAGCCGCCAGCCACCCCCGTTGTAGATATCCCGAGCGACCGTCTCCAGAGTGGAGCATCCGAAATCCATAGACGCTCGTTGCGCCTCCGGTAGCAGGAAAGACCACTCGTGGATGAAGTGAGTAGCCATGCGGATAACCTGGAAAAAATTAGGATTTGCACGTTTGTTAAAAATAATGTCATTCCGACAGTTCCACAAAGACCAAACCAAAGCACATGTTCCCATGCGGATTTGTGCCTTAGTTTTCTTTTCTACCCCCTCAGCCAATTGCCAAACATATTTGACACATTTGATGGTGGGATAATATTGAAAGCATATTGAACTATAGTCCAGAGTCCACGTGCAAAAGGACATGTAAAAAATAAATGATCTATAGACTCCTCCGAATCACAGAACACACATTTATTACAACCATTTGTCGCTTTGCAAGGTTATCCTTTGTTAAAAAGGAACCACATACAACATTTCTTATGACCAAGGTTGGTAAGTGATATGTATATTTCTCTTGCCTGATGAAACAGACATTGTCCGTGCGAGATGAAATAGACATTGTCCGTGGAGCCAATATGTATATGTCTCTTGCCTGATGAAACAGACATTGTCCATGCGAGATCCGGGAGTGCTGCACCGTGCGGGACTGGTGGGTTCTTGTTTGGGCGCGACGGATGTCGTGGGGCGACGGCGGTAGGTGACACAGACGACTCTCTCGAGAGCTGCTAGAAGGCAAGGAAAAATTGAAATTTCAACCATAACCTCGTTCTATTTTTTTTGGATCCTGGATGCGATATTTAACAGTGCATTACCAAAACTATCAGTGGTGCTAAAATATACACAAAATTGGGTGTAGTACTGCAATTCTGGGCCGTCAGATCATGGAAATAAATGTTCCATATTAATCTGATGTATCGTATAATGACTATAATTATAACTCCTCTGTAGTCTAGTGTCCCACGTCATGATTCACGGTTAACACCTACTACATTCGTACGTATCACTACCTCCACGAGAGGTAAATGGATAATAAAGGATGTTCAGATTGAACCAAGAGAACCTAGAGCAGCCGGGTGAATAAATAAGGTTCTATCCTCTGAGACCAACCGCCTACGTTCCTCACTATATATATCTCCTCTACCCTTCACTAGTAGAAAAGGGGCCTATTGTCCCGGTTCATTTGGACCTTTAGTCCCGGTTCGGGACCCGGGACTAAACAATCGGGACTAAAGGTAGTCCCGGTTCCGGTATGAACCGGGACTAAAGAGTCCCACGTGGCCCGCTGCTGGTAGGAGGACTTTTAGTCCCGGTTCGCAACACGACCGGAACTAAAAGATTTTTCTATTTCTTTGATTTAAAAAACGAGTTTATTTTTTGAATTTTTTTTGAATCTATGAATTGTTGGACGCGTTAATCTCTCACACCGGAGCCTTTTAATCATAGTCTTTGGCCGAATTCAAATTTTGGTCAGTTCCCGGTCGGTCACCCGTCCTCACACTACTCTACCCCTAGCACGCTTAACATCCTGGTTCCTTCCCATCCCCCTTCGTATAATCTACTTGTAACCTTATGTCTATAATATGCTATTAATCATATTAACCCATGGATCATGTGGTCACGCATTTTTATAATTTTAATTCTAAATAATTATTTAAATATACAAAAATGACTAAGTAATCATAATATTGAATAAATATAAAAATAAAATGTGTTTTACTATTTTTTTGACATTAATTCATTTAATATGACATAATTCATATCTTTTAATCTGCAAATCGAAATTGAACAAATAATATGTCCATTATTATCAGAAAAATATGAGGAATCCAAATATGACATAATTTTTATATTTCTAATTTTTTTAAAAAAATAAAAATCTGAATTTTGAATCTTTTTGAATTTCAAAAATCCAAAAAAATTCAAAACAGCTGGTTGAATTCGGAAAACAAAATTTAGTCCCGGTTGGTGTCTCAAACCGGGATTAAAGGGTCTATCTTTAGTCCCGGTTTGTGCCCCGAACCGGGACTAAAGGTGTTCGCCCATTTAGTCCCGGTTCCAGCCACGAACCGGGACTAATACCCCCATTCGAACCGGGACCATTGGCATTCCGGGCCCTAGCAGCTCGAACCGGGACCAATGCCTGGTCCCGGTTTGTGTCTGAACCGGGACCATTGGCATTCCGGGCCCTAGCAGCTCGAACCGGAACCCCCATTCGAATCGGGACTAGTGCTTAGTATCCTCTAGTTTTCTACGAGTCTAGCTAGGAATAAGAACATAGGATTTGTTGTTCCTTTTTCGGCCATCTCCAGTTGTATATTGCTCAGATTTCACGTTCGCCTACGGAGGAACAGGAGGTGTCAGGAACCGACCTAACTTTTACGTGATAATACATGTCGCAGCTCTGGTATACTCGAGGTGCTGTATGAGGATGGGGTTTGGCAGCCGGGGAGGAAAGTTTCTTGCTGGTGAAAAGTCGACACGAGAGGGCAACTTCGAAGATACTTGAGTGATTTATGCTCCTTAGGGCGTAGTTATTATTCCCGGGATATAGTATGCGCGCCTTCCCGACAAGAAGTATCAACAGGGGAAGACCACCTATGTTTTGGGCATGAAATGGCCTGGAATACACGAGATAACTAATTAAATAACACTATAAGTATATGACTCGGGCATGACTATACTATTTAACAAAAATTATACTAACAATCTCCACCTATTATTGCCATTGCAAATAGTTTGAATGCGGATATAGATCGATCATAAAAAAAATCAAAAGCACGCACCGCTTATTTTGTTTGCCGAAGGGACATGTCTTGCTCTCTTGCTTATTTTTTGAACACTTAGCTTGCAATCTTATGGTTTCTATACAAGCAACACACACAAAACACTTACACATACATAACCTAGACCTATTTAGAACACACTTCTGAACAATGTACAATTTTGGCAACTTAAAATTGAAAACAATAAAAATCTGCTCTCTTCAGTAAAACATATGCTAATTACCCCCAAATGCTGAAATCGGAACTAGATCAAGACGAGTTCAAGACAAACAAACACCAATTGGTAAAATAAGCTAGTACCACTGTTACAGAGCGATCATGTTATTTGCATCAATCTCACATCGATCACGGCAGGAAATCCAGGCATGAACCACCTCCGGCCTGTCTCCCGGTGAGAAGGCTAGGGATGTGCACGCGAGCCTGGCACCTCCTCGTCGACCATGTTTTGGTTATTTCACAGCTGCTCGTAGCTCATGTTCGAACGGTACATATTTGTCGAGTGTCAATTTTAAGGAGAAAGTCCTAGGTCTGGCCTGCATTGTTTGTACCTTGTAGTAGCAATTTGCTTGTTGAAGGCTTTGTCTGGAGAGTTGGGATTTTCTTCTGGGTGCAAACCTAATATTTTATTGGGTGACAACGGTGTTGGTGCACTATTTTTCTTGCAGGTGTCACTCTTTGAAAACAACTTTTACAGTCCTAGGTGTTGTTTGGGTCTGGCTGGTGTGAGAAATTGATTATTGTGACGTGGTTCTTCTTTGAACAAATAGGCGTAGCGCACGCCAAATATATGCGCCACAGACTACATGCTGTTCGTGGCGTACCTTCAAAACCATGCGCCACGGAATACGCGGGCCCCACCACTGCCCAACACCCCCGGGCCGGCCCCACAATCCGTGGCGCACCAAGTAGAGATGCGCCACAGATAAGGTAGGTTATCAGTGGAGCACCCATTTTTGGTGCGCCACTGATTAGGGTGGTGCCATATATGAGCGCATCAGTCATCAACTCAAAAAAAGCTAACTATATGTCACTGAGTTGAGATAATATTGCACGTTAGTCACACCCGTGACAGCTACCGTTAGGTTGCTGACGTAGTTGTCAGATTTTTTTTAAAAAAAACCTTAAACTTGTGTTTCTTCTCATATCTTCGCCGCTATAAGTGAAAGTTTGTGCCAGATATTGCCGTGGAGAAACTGTAGTCCTAGCTCTGGTGTAGCCACCTTCTCTAGAGCCATGTCTTCGGTGTGTCAGAAATCTCCATTAGCTAAGTGGTTCGATAACTTTTTCAACATTTAAAAAACCCCGCGGGAGCACACGAGTGCACTAGAAAACTGCAAACCACACCTACTGGGAGTCTGGGACGTCCTGGACGTCCAACTGCTCTAAGATTTGTGCCGCTCTTTTTTGTTTTGCCCCTTTAGTTTGTGCCAGATACTGTTGTATATTATGGAGATGGGGTTTAAGCCAGCTCCAGCCCTCCACGGCTATCCTAGTGACGGGAACAACAAACTGAATCCCAGCACAAATTGGAGTTAACTGCCAAGAAAAGTCTAACTATCCACGACAGGTGACTACCGGGAATAGTCCAAACTGGCGCATAAATCATCCCCTTTGCATCATGCCGAACAAAATTTCACCCGCCGGGAACAGTGGAGATAGCTGGGTAAGCTAACTGCCGGCAATGACTTTTGCCTGCATGGTTATAGCGGGCAGGCTGAACTGCCAACCAAAACTCTTTGCAGGCAGTTACATTGATTTCTTAAATTGCTTTTCTCGGCAGCAGGCTTACCCTTAGGTTTGGTCCATGGTGTAGTGATATAGCAAGGATATATATTTGCTTGCAAATAAGCAAGATTCAATATAGAATCAAGCTTGCTACAATAATTTTAAAGAAACACAAGCTTCGTTGCTGCATATACTAGAGAAGTATTGAACTCTCTGTTTTGAATTCACCCACATGTCTGACCATGTCCTTCCAAAGCCACCTTACTATTTACTTGTGATAGGTGAAGAGCTGGACCATTTCTTCGTGCATATTGTTCCGATCAACCAGAAATGAGCTTAATAATATTGTGGACACGATGGGAGACTCAGGGAATAGAACGATGTGTAAGACCATAGTCGATTAAGTCACACGTATGCATCCATGTATACATGGGGACGTATAGTGATAGACTGATAACTACTGAAGCATATCGCCCGCAACAACTTACATGGATCGTCCTTATGAGCACGTAAACGCAACTACCATGCATATGTATTCCCATATTTTTCATAGATCACTGATCTTCTCCATTGTTTAATTGGTCACCATAGTACGCACGACTTTTTCAGCAACTAACAAGAATATTATCTACGAGATTCATTTTCTGTATCGTCACATTTTTTATTAATTATTGTTCCACCTATAACATTTCTTTTTGTATGTGTGTCCGAGTCTTTCTGTAGTGTGCATGTGAATTGATCGTGTGTGTGTGTGTCCATGTACCCACTAGGAGGGTGTGGATCCTCTACTGTAGCTGCGTGCCAATGACAGGTGGGGCTGGGCCTGCCTGGCAGCGACTGCAACAAAGGACCCAGCCCCCACTAGGATAGGTGGTTCTGTTAGGGCATGTACATTAGTGTCCACTCAGCCGTCTGTAAAGCAACCCACGTAGGAAAATTGATGACGTGTGGGAGAGAAAATCAAAACTGCTCAGGTCCGTCTGCCAAAATAAAGACGGTCTTTTCCCGTGTAAATCGCCGCTTACAGACGGCATTTTTCCCGTTGTACCGAGGTCGTCGCCTATGATGCGCCGGAAAGATCTCGTGCTCCAGATTTTCCCTTTTCCCGCGAACCCAGAAACAGAGCTTATCTTTCCCGCGAGATCGAGCAAGCTTTCTTCCCCACGACTTCCTCGTCCTCCACTTCTCCTCTCCACCACGCCCTCTCAATACAACCAGGATGTGTTTGATCTGCCGCCTTGTGTAGTATTTTTTCCAGATCTTGAGAGGATGACCCGCAAATCCACGCGGGTTCCCGCACCGCCGCCGCCTCCGCCGTCGTCCTCACGGGAGCATCAAGTGGACACCACCGCCGAGCATGCAGCCACCGTTCCCCAGTCCACTGCGCCCATTCCCTTGACTCAAGATCTCTGGACGGACAAGCATCCATGGAACGCTCCGGCTGCTTCCTCCGAGTTCTGGTATGATTCGTTCTTGCCCCTGTTCTATTGCTTTGGACGAGCGAGTGTGGCCTCTGATCTGTACTACTATGAGCTAGAGCCGGCCGGCCGGACAACTCGATTAATTAACTAGCATAATTTGCACCGCTGTAATTTTGTGTCAATAGAAATCGGTCTGACATGTACTTACTCTTGCTGCGTACAGTTCACCTCATTTTTCACACGAATCAGGTATTGTGTGGTCTTGAGATTAGTTTTGTTGTGTCTGATGTATTTCTCTCCATGTGGCCTTCGCGCTGTTTGTTTGCGAATTTATACAGATTGGTGCAAGCTTGTTTCTACTTCCATTTGTTCAGATTGCATACGAAGTAGACCTACAAAAATTTACTCTAATTAATGAGCTAAAAAAAAGTATGTACATTGAGTATAGATTGTATAGCTTTCTTATAGTGTCCTTTGATTGACCACACAAACCATCATAGATTTGAATAGTGTTTTTCCTGTTAACTGTTGATATAAGATACCTTTTTATTTTGCAGGGGCGTGGATCCCTGTCCGCCAGGTGGTTTGGTAAGCTATTTGCGAAATCCGTCAGGTTATCCTCTTCCACAACAGCCTCCTAATCAGCAGGCCATGTTGCAACATTTTTATTACTCTGGTGGTCCTTCGCACTATGCTCCATGTCCGGCACCACGACCATCAGTACCATAAGGAATCCATCACTGTCACTTTCCAAGCCAAGAACTCCGGTTACACCTTCTGGTTCACAACAAACCATCTATGTTGCCAATGGTGCGGACGATGGAGATAAGAGGACTGAGAAGCGACTTGCATGGACATCACAGGAGGATGTAAGATTGGTAAGTTTTCCATGTAGCATATTATGTGATCTCAATTATTATGCCAGCATGATCACTGATGTACTTTGTTCACAATGTAGATGAGTGCCTGGTTACGTTGCTCGACTGACCCCATTAATGGAAACAACAAGAAGAGCGATCAATATTGGGGAGATGTCACCGATGTCTACAACAGCACCACTCCAACAAATAGGAAAAGAGAGGTTAAGCAAGCAAAAGACCATTGGCATAGTCTTAATAAGCTAGTCTTCCAGTTCCATTGCTCCTGGACCAAGGCTTCTGCCATATATGCTAGTGGACAATCCGACGCCCAGTGGTTGGAGAAAGCACATGCATTCTATAAGGATGACTACAAAGCGCAGTTCCATCACATGGATTGTTGGCGAGCTGTTAATGAGCACACAAAATGGACTACATACAATGAGTGGCTCGAGCAATCTAAAAAAAGAAAGCCCCAGAAACAGGGGAGATGGGAAGGCAGGAGTCCACTACTGAAAATGTCGAAGATATCCCACGCCCAACTGGAATAAAAAATGCCAAGAAAGAACGTAATGGCAAAGGCAAGTCAAAGGAGGTTGCAGCTGATATGGAGTTGCTTGATAAGTTGGTAGCCACTCAGGAGGAAGCTAAGAAAACTCGCAGGGATATGATGGAACTGCATAAACGTTCTTCTAGTGAGAAGCTTGAGACAGCACGGCTCGCGGCAGAAACAGCACGGCTCTCAGCCCTTGCAGCAAAGGACAACATTGAGGCTAAGAAGCAAGAAAAGGAGGCTGAAATGTTGAAATCTTACAGGGCACTCCTTGTCCAGGATACCATAGGGATGACAGATGAAATGAAGAATGAGATTGTGAAGACACTGAAGATTATGAGAGAGAAATTATTTGGTACGTAGGCTCTCTGGAGCGCTTAGTGATCATGCACCGTTATGTGAACAAAGTTTAGATGGTTTGGTATTTGCAGTCTTTAGTTTCTGTGTCTACAGACCTAGTACAAGTTATCTATGTTTACATACTTTAGATTACATGTTATCTTATGTATTTTGTTGAATCGGTAAAGTTTGCTTTTAAAGAAGTTTGATTTTAAAATACATGATTGCTTCGATAGCACAAGTACAGTAATTAGTACTTTCACTTGGTCTACTGTACTACCCTGCACATGTGGAACTAATTCACGTCTTCCGCTGGTGCTAGTCAAGGTTACATAGAGAAAACTAAATTGTATTTTTTACTTGGTCTATTATGCTTTCCTACATGTGTGGAACTAATCCACCTCCTCCGCTGGTACAAGTCAATGTTTCCATAGAGAAAAATCTGGATCTGCTAGCTCACCTCATGGACTAATTCAAGTCCCTACCTAATTCTGGCTGCACCTCCAAAACCAGAAGTGCCTTTGTGGTTGTGTTTTGTAGATTGACACTTCACTTTTTGGGCTTCCGAAAACAAGTTGTAAGTCATTGCATTATATTAGCATGATCAATAGTGCAATTTTTTATTTTCCATGTCATTGTTCGTGTATGTCATGTAAATTACATTGTTTTTTACGTGCTTGCTAAATAGTTGCTCAATTTGGATAATTAACATATGTCAGTTTTATACATGAACATAGCCATGCACATGAGTACAAATTTAGAATTTCCCTTCTGTATAATACATTCTATATCTAAATAGTTACAAGGCCAAATTTACCCTTTAGTTGATGGACATGTAAGACTGAATATTCCTCAACGATTTGCATGTCATATATTTATCTCCTTTACTTTCTTAAAAGAAGTAATGTGTGTAGTAATTATAGTGACAATATTTGACATACTAAATTTCCAAAATGGCATAGGACCTTGGCGACATGTCATACCGATCAGA
This sequence comes from Puccinellia tenuiflora, assembly GCA_012064385.1. Lineage (NCBI taxonomy): Eukaryota > Viridiplantae > Streptophyta > Magnoliopsida > Poales > Poaceae > Puccinellia > Puccinellia tenuiflora. The sequence goes on along the minus strand of QRDG01000425.1, from coordinate 569,826 downwards.
TTCTTCATCTTACACCGACGAGGACAGTAGCTCAAACAACTCTGATCCAGTCGAAGACATCGACAAATCAGATTCTTCGCCTTCCAGTGACGAGGAGGATAGTAGCTCAAACAACTCTGACCTAGCCGAAGACATCGACACATGGGAAGTTTTCACCGTGGAGCAAGAAATATTTGACCAATTCATTGATAGGATAGATGTGCGTCTCACTGATAGGCTGATCACCAGGCTCGAGGAGCGAAATTTTGAGCAATCTGTCCGTCGATGTGCTAGAAGAAGGTACATACATAGGATCCGTGAAATAGCCCATCAAAATCTCGTGCATTATTAATTTTCTGATTCTCCAATGTACACCGATGAGATGTTCCGTAGAAGGTTTCGCATGAGAAGGCCTTTATTCTTACGGATTGTGAATGCGCTCAGCGCATGGGACCCATATTTTACTCATAGGACAGACGCCACCAACCGACTAGGGCTCTCCCCACTACAAAAGTGCACCGCAGCAATCCGCATGTTAGCGTATGGTACCTCCGCAGACCAGCTTGATGAGGTACTAATGTTAGCTGCAAGCACCAGCTTAGAGTGCTTGGGGATGTTCGCACAAGGGGTGATTGATATGTTTGGCGGAGAGTATTTGAGGCCCCCGAGATGTGATGAAGTGGAACGTCTACTTCAAATTGGCGAGTCTCGTGGATTCCCTGGCATGTTAGGAAGCATCGATTGTATGCATTGGCCATGGGAAAAATGCCCTAATGCATGGAGAGGACAATTTACCCGCGGTGATCATGGCGTCCCAACTATGATCCTTGAAGATGTTGCTTCTCAGGACCTTCGGATATGGCATGCTTATTTTGGTGTGGCCGGATCAAACAATGATATTAACATGCTTAATAAGTCACATTTGTTTGTCAAAGAATTGAAAGGGGAAGCTCCACAGGTACAATTCACTGTCAATGGAAGTCAATATAATCGGGGTTACTACCTTGCGGATGGAATTTATCCATAATGGGCCGTATTCGTGAAGACTATACCGTTACCACAGACAGATATTGACAAATTGTTTGCACGACATCAAAAAGGGGCAAGGAAAGATGTTGAACGTGCATTTGGAGTATTGCAATCTCGTTTAAGCATCGTGCGACGTCCATCACGCCTTTGGAAGTGTGCTACTGTCGGTAAAATTATGGAAGCTTGCATCATTCTGCATAACATGATTGTGGAAGATGAAGGGGAAATGGTTCACATCCCTCTAGATTTGAACGCGAATCCTGGAACATATTTTGCTTTACCGCCGGAGGTCAATCGCGGCCCTAACATTTGCTTTGCAGATGTGCTGCAAAGGAATTCCTCTATTCGTGCTTGACCAACACATCCGAAACTCAAACAAGATTTGGTCGAGCATATTTGGCAAAAATTTGGAAATGAATGATTAATCGCAAACTAGTTTGAATAAGTTTGTAGGTGTTATTTTTTATCCATTAATTTTTTTTTTGATAAAGTGATTTTATTACTTAAAGAGTATTAAGCATTACACCCGGCCTCTGCATAACTAAGATACACACAGCCCAAAACCGTCCCAAATATCCAAAGCAGCAGAAAAAAGTAAAAGGCGTGTTACATATCATCATGAGAAATTGTAAGGCCGTCTAAGGTAATGAAGAGCCGATTCGCAGGTTATGCGACCATCCATGGCGGGAGAATAACTCCCTGGTCGCCGCCTCCAAACGCGACGAAACCTCCAAAAACAGCTCCCGGTGCTCCACACGCTGCAGGACCGACCATAATCGGAGTGTAGCTGTACATCGGTAGATAACCTGCAGAATAGAAGAATTTTTTTCATTATAAACCTTGTCATTTCTACACAACCAAAGCGACCATATTACGGCAATCGCTCCACCCTAATAAGTAGTTTAAACCTAGGATCCACCCCGTTTAGCCAGTTGCCAAAAATATTTGCAACGCTACGCGGTGGATATAAGGTAGAACCTATTGGACAGCTGACCGTATAGACCTAGCAAACTCGCACTGGAAGAAAAGGTTTTTAATGGACTAATCGTGAGTAGAGAAAACACACTTTTTACTCCCATGCCAATTGCGTTTGGCAAGGTTGTCTTTTGTAAGAATTACTCCACGACGAAGATACCACGCAAACACCTTCGTTTTGAGCGGTATCTTTATCTTCCAAATTTTCTTATTTGAATCGACAGGAACAACAGACTGGATAAGAACTCTATACATAGAATCAACCGAGAAAAAACCATTCTTAGTAGGGATCCATCGAAATTCATCAGGGCCTTCCAAGAGCTGGACAGAGTCCAACCGGAGAAGCAAAGCATTCCAAGATGCTTCTCGAGGCCCTAATAGCGTTCTTCTGAACGATACATTTGGTCGGGAAGTACCCAACACCTTAGCCAGTGTATCGCCTTTGTAGCGCACAACATCATATAGAGCCGGATACTGTTCACGAAGAGAAGTTTGGCCAAGCCACCTATCTTCACAGAACCGAATTTCCGATCCATTCTTAATGGAGAAAGAAGCATGTGGGAAGAAATACTTCTTTGTGGCCATGAGACCAGCCCAGAAGTGTGAATCACCAGGCTTCTAAACAACCTGGGATACAGCTTTGTCCCCCCACATACTTCCTCCTAATGAGTGTCTGCCAAATTTCTTCTTCAGAAAGAAGTTTGAATAACCATTTATCAAGCAAGGCTCTATTCTTGACTTCAAGGTCATGAACACCAAGCCCTCCTTGGTCTTTTGGCCGGCAAACTACACTCCATTTAGTCAGTCGATAATTCTTCTTTTCACTATCCCCTTGCCAAAAGAATCTTGAACGGAAATAATCCAATCTTTTCAAGACCCCTTTGGGTAGTTGGAAGAAGGAAATCATATACAACACCATGTTTGTCAGTACTGAATTAATGAGAACCAGTCTTTCTCCGAGGGATAGGAGTTTACCTTTCCAACTATTTAAACGGATTTGAAGTCTTTCCTCCACCAACTTCCATTCAACATTTGTGAGGCTCCGATAATGAATCGGGATCCCCAAATATTTGATAGCAAATTGACCTTGTGCACACCCAAAAAGCTCGGCATATACGGAGGCTTCCTCCTGGGTCTCGCCTTTCTATATGTAATAATTCCATACCAATTGAAGTTTACATTTTATTATTTTTATACTGTTTATGTAGTTCACATATAGGCAGGTGACGTACTTATGTTTGCCAAGGAAATATACGCATGAGTCGCTATAGTCCGTGTACTACTTTCTTTTGGTGTCTGCCATGTACGAACATGTTTAATTCGACATGGTGTGACCAGGTCTTATGTAAACACACAGTGGACCACAAAGATATCATATCAATTGATTAGCATAATTAACGGGGCGGTTGGAGGCTTTCAGCCGGCCAAATAGTCGCTCTGTTGTATGTGCTGTCTATAATACCGACTACAGGTGACATGGAGATGTGGTGCAGACAGTGGCCGACGGAACTAATGCACATGCCCTTAGTGGCGTCAGTATGGAGTTAGTGGGAAGGCATATCTTCCTACTTATATTTGTAGATCGATTTGTAATGGAGGCAATGAATAGAGGAGAAAAATATTGCCGTGTGTGGCAGCAAGTCGTCAAAGCTAGCTATGTACTTTCTACGTGTTGTGTGAACAACCGGTGATAGTTAGCAAGCTAGGGAGTTGAGAGATTCAGCTCCTACAATATAGTCATACATCTTTCATCCACCATTGAAATGTTCCTTACTATACTAAAGACATGTGGGCACCCTAGAAAATGAGATATATGTTCTATCTCTTGCTCTGCAATTTCCCCCTTCTCTGAAACGTACTATCAGTGAATATAGCTAGGATTGAGATACGTCAGGAATTAGGTTCCCATTCCGCTGCTTTGATGGGTAATGTGAAACGGAAGCAACCCGTGTACTACAGTCTTTCCGAGGAAAGCATGTGTATTCATCGCTTCTGCAATTGAAGCTCAGGCGGCGAGGAAGTGCAGAATCCCAGGTGCCTCAAACTGATCATCTCGATAGATGTAGGTTGAGAGAGGAGACGCACACGTCGACGCTGACGCCATGCCGATGTTCGAACCGTCACTGGTCGGGTCTGGTCCAGCCAGGATCGGACCTTCAACAGTCACAAATGTATCCTGGAAAAAAATTTGAATATTTAGACAACCTTTAATTTCAGGAAAAATGCTCCAAAGCTAATGTGGGGGTTATAGAGATTCAGTCATCATTAATTGCCTTACAAGTATTATATATAGGACAAGATTTCCAACCAAACTTTTCTTCGGTTTCCGCCAAGAACTATGGAGTTTTGTATCGGATGGAAAATGGGAACAATATGTAATGTCTTGTAAACAAAAAAGTAAGTACTTTAGTGATCCAAATTGACCTAGACGGATCACGTCCTACTACCTCCGGTATGTGGTTCGACGTCCCGTAGTGGTCCTTGTTGTTCTTTTTGAATGTTCGATTAAGACCAAAATAGCTTTCCCTAGACACCAGTTGCAAGTAAAAAGTGTACTGCATTTCTTTTGCGATAAAAACCAAAGGATATAGTAGTGTATATAGTGATGAACGGCTTCGTGTTCGGGATCAATACCTTCTCCCTGCACTTAGAGCATCTCTAACAATATCGTTATATCGGACCTACAAAACACGTATTTCACGCGGGCGGCCACGGAACCGATCTTGTAAAATGTATCCGTAAAACAACATATTCCTTTTTATCCCTCTTTTCTTCAATGTCTTCTTCCCCGCTGCAGCAGTACTCCTCCTGCCCGAACTCGTCAATGCTCTCTAGCCACTCCGACCGGCATCGGGGTTCCGGAGGTGCATGAAGAGGTTGTCGACGGCGCGAGAGCAATCCAGGGATGGCAGGGGAGCCACTGGATGTGCGCACCGCAATGGACTGAGGTCGCTGCGCTTTTGTGGAAGGAGACAGAGGGGTCGCCCTGTGCTGGTGGCCAGCAGCAGATTCGAGGCGATGGGAGCTGGAGGCGAGCGACGAGGACGAGACGACGCATGCTTAAGCCTAGACGTCCAGCCCGAGTTTTTGGGCTCGCCCCGAGCTGGGACATGCTCGCCACGAGTTCAGCTTGGCCCGCGAATTTTTTTGACCGAGTCGAGCTCCCTTACATGGACCGCGGCGAGCTCGGGCCGAGCCAGACTCGGCTCGGCCCAGCCCGTTTGACTCATCTTTTTTTTCTTCTAACAAAGTAATAGTGCAAATTAAGAAGTTGGGCTCAGTTTTCTGGCCCATTTGGCCATTCTACAGACCAGCTAGGTTATTGACGAGAGGAAATCAGGAAATATCATCGCTTCTTCCCCAAATCGTACACCAGGTAGACATGCCCGCCGCCACGCCAGTGCATGGCCGCCATCGCCACGCCAAATCCCGACCCCGGCCGCCGCCGCCACGCCAAATCCCAACGCCGGCCGCCGCCTTCCACACACACACGGACCCCCGTCGCTGCCTCCACCCACGCCGGCATGTGCTCGTCCCCGCCATCGTGAGGTTCGTTCTCCACCGCCACCATGACTATGGAAAGCACCGCCGCGCCGCCCCGCCCCGCCCCGTATGCTGCTGCGTCCGCCAGGCGTGGAAGACTGGCCCCACCCGTCAGTGACGTGCCACCTCCAGGCTCGCGCTGCACCGAGCCGGACCGAGTCCCCATGTCAGGCTCGTCACACATCTCGAGCTGGCTCGCGGCTCGCCATTCCGGCTCGGGCTTTTCCAAGGCTCGGCCCGAGCCGGACCGAGTTGGCTCGCGTCCAAGCCTTACTGCATGCTCATGGCAAGCAATGGTGATGATGAGATGGGCGCACGGAGGTGGAGACAAGGAGCGCGCAACCGGGTTTGGTGGCTTCGCATGGTGGAGGCCTCTGCGGCACGCGGCGGCAGGGATGCGGAGCGTACGGTGGAACTCCCACCCCGTGAGCGTTGACCGGTTTATAGGGCACTCTCAGTTTTGCCTCAATCCATTCTTGGTGTCTTTATAAATTGGACGCGACTACACGAAAGCAGCTTCGATTTGGCAAATCCATAAGCAAACTACACCGCGTGGTCCATGTGAGTATTGGCCGAGCACGCACCGTGAACTCTCTTCTCTACCATGCATACATACACAAAAGAAAAAAAGCTGATGTCATCCCGCATTAAATGTCAAATTCGAAATTTAAAATGTTTTGTAGCTCAAACCGTTTATGCGATTTATGATCCGTTTTCACCGTTGGACTAGTCGCGTCGAGATCTTCGAAACTAGATCCCATGTTAATATGTTTCGACGAAAAAAAATTCGGACCCAAAAGTTACCAACCACTAATACGTAAGTTACCAGGCTGTAGTATGTAAGTTACCACCCCACACAATGATTCATTTTGGACGCAACTATACAACGGATTGTAACTCCGTCGGTCCAGAGAGGGTAAATCCATCGGTGTAGGGTGGGTAACTACATCACTATTAGGTGGCAACTCTATCAGTTTAGGGTGGGTAACTCCATCAATTTATGGTGGTTAACTCCATCGGTTTAGGATAACTCTATCACTATTGAGTGGTGGGTAACTCCATCACTATTAGGTGGGTAAGTCTATCGCCAGTAGGTCGTAACTTCATCACTACTAGGTGGGTAACTCCATCACTATTGGGTGGTAACTCCATCACTTCTGCGTGGCTAACTTTATCAGTCTAGGGTGGGTAACTACTTTACTACTGGGTGGTAACTCCATCACTACTGGATGAGTAACTTTATCAGTTGAGGGTGAATAACTCCATCACTACTGGTTGATAACTCTATAGTTTAGGGTGGGTAACTCAATCAATTTAGCGTGGGTAACTCCATCAGTTTAGGGTTGGTTACTCCTTCAGTCCAGGGTGGTAACTTCATCAGTCTAGTGTGGGTAACTACATCACTACCGGATGGGTAACTCCATAAGTTTAGGGTGGGTAACTTCATCACTATTGCATGGTAACTCCATCACTACTGGGTAGGTAACTTCATCAGTTTAGGGTGGATAACTCCATCAATACTAGGCGGTAACTTCGTCAGTTTACAGTTGGTAACTCATTGAGTCTAGGATGGGTAACTTCATCACTACTTCGTGGTAACTTTATCAGTTTGGGATTGGTAACTTCATCACTATGGGGGCGGTAACTTCATCAGCTTAGGATTGATAACTACTACTTCCGTTTCTTAATGTATGCCTTTTTAGCAAGCTACTTTAGGTAGCTAAAAAGGCTTATATTATGGAACGGGGGGAGTACATCACTTCTTGGTGAGTACATCACTTTACGGTTGGTAACTTCATCACTACGGGGTGGTAACTCCATCACTACGGGGACGGTAACTTTATCAGTTTAGGGTTGGTAACTTCATCACATGGGGGCGGTAACTTCATCAGCTTGACACGACACGGATATGGGGAACGGTCGTCGGGAACACGACGGGAACAACGTCGGGAACACCCGGCTCCGGGAAAACGGGGAACTTGACAGGTCGGAGAAGGACACGACCTGGGCAACAGCAGGCGGCCACGGGCTGGGCAACACGACAGTGGGAGCAACGGGGGCTGGCGAAGATGTGGGAGGAGAGGAGGAGCACGGCCGGCAGCGGCCTGGTCGAGGACGTCGACGGCGGGGCGAGGACGCGGGCGCGGCCTGGAGGAGAGCTCGGGGGGGGGGGGGGGGGGGGAGAGGACGGGCGGAGGAGAGGAGCCGGCGCTGGCCGCGGTGGAGGGAGACCGGGCGGAGGAGGGCGGCCTCGTCGGGGACGCGGGAGGCGAGGTCGGGGCGGCCGAGCTTGGGCTGGCGGGACGCAGAGGAGCGACGGTGGGAGCAGCAGCAGCGCCGGCGGAGGAGCAGCGGACCGGCGCGGGCGGAGGAGAGGAGCCGGCGCTGGCCGCGGTGGAGGGAGACCGGGCGGAGGAGGGCGGCCTCGTCGGGGATGCGGGAGGACGGCGGGAGGCGAGGTCGGGGCGGCGGAGCTTGGGCTGGCGGGACGCAGAGGAGCGACGGTGGGAGCAGCAGCAGCGCCGGCGGAGGAGCAGCGGACCGGCGCGGCCGGTAGCGGGTGCGGAAGGAGCGGGGGGGGGGAGGGGCGCTGCGGGAGGATGGAGGAGAATCGGAAGGGGAGAGGATAAGGTCAACGTGAAAATCTGGACCGTTCTCCTGCAATCCAACGACTCAACGTGGTGCTTGGAGTTATGCCAAATTGAAGCTGCTTCTAATTAGATTTCCCCTATAAATTTCTATCCAATTACAACAAGTCTGCCTAGCTAGGAACGAGAGGTATCGGGAACTTTTCATTCTATCATGTGATGTTTCAGACGACCTCCATAATAAAAAGTGGCGCATATGGTCCATTGTTCTGACTGGAGTAGCCGCATCGGCTTACTTATATTGGCGTACGTGCTAGTATGGCTCAATACTGTTGCCTCAAGGATTGTCTAATGCAAGGGTGTTGCAGAGCAGCATAATCAAGGTATTCTGCAGGTCCATCTTTTATTTCATAGAACCCGGTATCAGCCACCGCCATCTATTATTCACCGAAGCAACTCTCATATCTAACTGGACACATATCTCCGTCTTGGGATCTGCAACTAATTTAAGTGCGGGTTATGCATTTTAACGATTTCTATAGCGCCAAAGAACATGAACCTAGCATCTCAAGCATGCCAAAAAAGCTGGAATTAAAACGAAGACCTATGCATAGGGTAAAACCTGTAACATACCTGTTATGGATTGGAGTTATCATTAATTTGCTAGCAACCTCATAGACCCCCCCCCCCCCCCCCCCCCCTCCAACAGAATAAACTTTCAAATATGCAAGTTAATACCATACTTCCACAACATCTAAAATGGCATCATTCATTTCTCTCACCAATTGACCGCAAGTAACACCGAAAGCCAAAACAAAAGGTGTATGTGTATGGAATTGCAAAGAAAGTCCATAACAATAGTGATGTAAAATTCACATGCAAGAATAAGATTATTTCTTTCTGCTGGGGCTATATTCCTCATATTGCTTAGCTGGTTACATCATTACTAGTAAAAAATAAGGGACGCCATTTCTATTATTATTAGTATGTATTCCAGATAAGATAGTAAAATTCAAATTCAGTAGCTGCAGAAAGTTTAGCATTTCACACTTCTGGAAATCTAAGTCAATATGGCAAAGCTATGATTCGGTGTTGGCACTACCTCATTGCAATAAGCTATAACATGAATACTTCTATCTTTATTGACTGGCCTATAAAGATAAAGATATAATTTGGTCGTTTTGTTGTATCAAGTATTTATATAATAAAATAAATAAATTGTTCATACATGTAATTTATTAGAAATATCGTTATGCACAATACTGCAAAACAAACTCTCCCTAAATCTGGAAGTTATTTCAGTGTATAAAAGTAAGAGTGTCTTCTTGGTGGATTGAAGTACTTCAAAGCAAAGCACAAAACTGCTACACATACATTGACAATGGTGGCCTAGGAGTGGTCATATAAAATTCATTTCAGATATATATTTCCTTCATTCATGTCGAAATGATGGACTCCGTGTTCTCAAATATCAACTCATCATTTTGATCACATATCCGAAACAAAATGCAGAAAACATGAAATGCTCCAGCTCAACACTGACCTACCAATCAATCTGACAATCTGCGCTACAAGAGCAACCACACTAAATATTATAACAAGTGGAATATTGAACAATTTGATGGACCACCCGGTAGCCTGTAGTGGCCCACAACCGTGCACGTTAAAGGCATGTATAAATCATAGAATGACGAATCCTAATAGCGTCTACGGATGGCTGCATAATAGGTCTAAAGTTGTAAGATCAAATATGAAATAAGATAATGTGATGCCGCTACATATAAAATAAGAAATGTCATGGCCGGAAAATCTAACCTTGATGGAATGAATCTGTTTGTGCAAACTGTCGATCATCACAATTGTGCCAAACTGCCAATCAATCCCTCATTTCAAAAGCTAAAACCAATCACGTATATAAAAGATAAATTAGAGCCATATTTAATAAATATCCCCAGGCCTACATTGAAATTAAATACACCACACATAAGAGTACGGGGAAAAAAGAAATGTAACCCAAGTTCCTTGGCATCCTATCCAACATACTTGGTCAACAGGACTATATATATAAATTACCTTATAATTAATTGATCGTCTGCGTGAAGCTGTTACCTTCATGAGATCATAAGGTAAAATTTGAGAACATAATAAGTTTTAGTATACTACTTGTTAGTATGCTAACCTACAAAACAGGCAAATAATTACGCTCTTGCATATGTAACTGACCAGAACTTTACAGCAATATTAGATAAAATAGCACACAGCAAAAGGAAAGTGATTAATCTTAAAAATATCTAGATGCGAATCTTGATCAAGCAATACAAAAAGATTGCTAAACTATGAATCGTCTTAAGCCACGGTACACCATGACGCTTCTCTTTTTTGACATTAGTCAATATCAGGAATCAATCAATAGATCTAAAATGCTCTTTGAGGCAAAAAAAAAAAATCATCTAAACAATCAATTTTGTCTGTGAGGAAGCAAATTGGGTTACAAAACGCAAGGAATTATTTCCAATCAATGCAAAAATGTCCGTCTCAATAAAATTATTAATTAAGAAAAGATCAATAGAGTACATGCTAGGACCATTCAGCACCAGGCGCACCTTACTACTACCTCCACATTAGCATATGAGCGGCTTGGAGCTGAAGCATCATGGTGGCCACGATGCCGTTGAACCAGCCGTGCTTGCCTGACTGGACGCAGCGACGCTAGGAGGGGGACTGGACCAGCAGCATCCGCGTATAAACATGACCAAGATGGAGAGATCCTAAAGCCGAGACGCCGAGAGGAAGACACCCTGCCATTAGACAAGCCTAAAGCCGCACGCGACCATCCTTCACTCATGCAACACGGGATGAAGGCATACTAGTACGTACTCCAATACTGATACGTTGATGCATACTAGTACTGCGCAGACAACAATGAACAATGTGAGCCTCTTTTTTTTCTGGAGGAGGTCTGATACATCACATGATGGCATGAAAAGTTTCTGATACCTCTCGTTCCTAGCTTGGCAAACGCTCGTTATAATTGGGTATCAATGGATGTGGTAACTATAGAAGAATAGATGGAAGTCTTGTTGATTCTTGACAATGGAGTTAACCAAAAGAAATAAGAAGATGAGATTATATATATACATGCTGAACTGAAGGTGGTGGGTGAGAGATAATCATAACTAACCAGTAATACTCCGCACATAAAAGGTGGTAATAGAGCTGGTTCGACGGCGTTACCTGTACTAGCCTATAAATCTAAATAGAAAAAAATATATCAAGGATTTATTTATCTGGCACACTTAATTAAGGACATAATTTATTTGCTAACTAAAAATTCCAATAGAATTCAAATCTAGTTAAAATAAAACTTGGAACATGGTTTTGTAATCCTTGATAATGACAAAAATATGATAAAATCAATAGATTTTACAATGTTCTTACACTAGGCTACTTGGAATACATTGATATGTTCTGCATGTATCATCAAAATACATAAACGGTTATCTTAGACAACCCACGCATTAATGCAATTCATTATGAAACATTGCTTGTACTACCAGTTTAAAGTACATCAAGTCTGAGGAGGAAATTGAAGGAAGCACCATACATACATGTTCACAAACATGTAAACATTAAGTCGCCATGCAACAACAACTAATTACAAACACTTCTCCTTATTCTAGGATTTTTTTTGAGAGATAGCATTCCAAAATATTTAAGAATTAATACCTTTTACTATATCCTAATATCAATAGTGATTGTCCGATGAGAAATCTGTTTTGATTCTTTGATGTAGATGAATCCACCATACAAAATCGCATTTTCAAAATGTCAAACAATTTTTAACATACATTTTGGGTGTAAAGATAGACATTCCATGTCCGCGCGCGAAATTTCGCAAAAAAGACTTTTTTTGTGGTCTGTGTAATAAAGACATTTTTTTATATTTTTGTAGAACTAACAGAAAATATCTGTTTCGCAACTTTTTTTATGAAGATATAATGTCCCTATCCACACCTGAATTTTTTCAAACTTTTTTTAGAAATTTTAAAATACATTTAAAATGCATTTTACTTATCTAGTGCATCTAGACAGATGAGTAAAAACACCGTGTCCCTACCATAGGGAGTAAATATAGCTATACTACGACCAAACATGTAATTTGGAAGCTGGTGAGTTCACAAACTGTTCAATACACCGTTTCTATAAGTCTACACTTCCCTTTCCATGCTGTCCATATTTCGTTGAATCAAGCACTATGCTCCTCCATTCTATGTACATATACTTCTGTAACATACAAGAATGAGCGGGAGGTGCTTTATGTGTTTCCTTACATGGGATATCCAGTTGGAAGCACTGAGAATATTCGTTCTTGTTAGGGCTGTCAGTGTCAGAGCTGGCCCAAACAATTGTCCTAGGAAAACTACAACTGACCTTGGCTAAAGGCAATTTGCCCACCAAAAACGTTGATGTTGAGGTCCAACTACAACAGATCCAAAGGAGAATGCATGGTATAGCCCGAGCGACATGCGATGTACTTTGCCTTTATGTAGTTCCTCCGTTGAGGGAAGTCGATTAAGTATGTCACAATCAGAACGTGTTGGAGGTGTTCTCGATGGCTCTCATTCCAAGCTACATGTTTGTGGAATTTTTGAGGAATAGATGCATAAGGGTCTGACCAGGCGTGATCCGTGATGTGATTTCCAACTATATTGGTGTCTACTTTGGGTATAAGATGATGAAATAATGTAATTGTATACTGCATAGTAGGAATGGGTGGGTGAGTTAACTAAACATATCCACCCTAGGGAAGTAATAGATCTCAAACTATTGTCCAACTACACACGCAAAATATCAGCACAACATAAATACCAATATACAATATGTCAGTACAACAACTAAGCCCCCGTCTCTTTATGGCATCCTAGCCTTATATCCTAGCTGCACCGTGAGGAGCAGGAGGAAGAGATGTGGTGCCATGCCATTCGAAACCCTAGGTTTCTCGATACCATACTGAAAGACGGCTTGGTGCCGACACTTCATTCTTCATCTGACGGCTATGATGAATTTTTCCATCAGGATTTACGTGAGAGTTTAGATCTTCCGTGTATCGGTACACGTGAGTTAAATTGGACGTACACCTTTAGTTTAGTCTCAGGTTTAACGTGAGAGCTTTAGGGAGTCTCCCATTAGTAAAAATAAAATAGTAATTCTAGATAACAAAATATGCCACTTTATTTTATGGTTTACAAATTATTGTGGAATATTCTAAATTAGCCCTTCAAAATGTCCATTAAATAGTTCATTTAAAAATATGATATATCCTAGACAAGCTACACGTGTGGATAAGATTAATATGTGTTTTTAGTGATTTCACACACGTTATCAATATTTTTAGTTTTGCCATGTTTAATATTCTAATTATAATTGTATTAATACATTGTTTTTTTCAAATTTTCCAACCAAGTTCAAATATGAGAACTAGTAAAATGGATTCAAACTAAACAATGAATGTTAACAATAAGCCGGTGTGAATGCACGGGTTATCGACAAGTATATATAAATATATATAAAGGATTAATTTGGGGGGCTCATAATTTTGGTGCTAATCGCGCATGCATTTTTTTCACTTGGATAGTCCTTTGTGTATAGCTGGAGACCTAATTGTTTGCCTATCATTTAATGATGAAATAAGCATAATATATAGTTTAGCTTATAGAGTTTTCATTTTGCGCATAGTATCAGTAAAATCACCATACTATGTGAATTGCCATGTGAATGTTGCGATGATATATTTATGTATATTCATGAGATTGTGTCGTTTCTCATCTACCACTATGTAGCAGGGACCAAGGTTCGGGTAACCGGGCGGTAAATCTGGTTACCGCCCGGTAACCGCATTTCCCGAGCCCCCTCGGTAAATATAGTTTTCGAGCAAAAATTCCCGAATTTATTTGAAAATTTTGAATTTGAATGCTACCAAGTAGATAAAATTTCCGTATCTAATGCTGACAATGATATGTACTTAGCGCAGTGGTTCAGCTGTGCTGCTACCTACCGAGACTCCCAGGTTCGAGTCCTAATCATTAAATAACGAGACTATATAATGTAAAAATAAGTACCGGAACGGTCTCGAACCGCCGACCTCAAGACTCAAAACCACACGAAACCCCTGCCACTACGGTACCGCGATTCCATTGAACAAATGAAGCCTACAGCCTAATTAGCATGCTCGGGAAGAATTTGAATTCAAATTTCTATAAAAATTTCGTCCGGTAATTTCGCGGTATTTTCCGGTAACCGCGGTTACCGGAAATCCCGACCACCCTCGGGATTTTGTGTCAATCCGGTAGCCAAAACCTTGGCAGGGACACAATATATCTTCATAAAAGTATCCTCTGTGATATGTCTATCTTCCTTATCCGTTTCTTCAGGAAAGCCAAAGGTCCGTGTTAGAAGGAGTGAATTTCCCTTGATCTTCAACATTTTCCTAGTCTAGCACAAGAATGGGATGTTGTGTGGAACACATCTAGTCATTGCACATACAAAAGCTGACGACTAGAGTGTGCATAATACTAGATACTATCACATTAATCTACTCATATCTTCGGAGCAGGTTCCATACAAAGTAATGTGAACTCTGACCGAAGAAAACATGTTTATAATAGAATGCTTGGTACATCGGGGAGGATCTCTTCTGCTACCACGATCCTTATCATGGGTTAATAGACCTGCTGGGGTTTGGAATAATTTTTGTCATGGTGCGATAGATATAGATAATTGTAGCATGGTTAGATCCGCTGGGATTTGGAATAATTTCAGCCATGGTACACGAATAACTAACTTCGAAAAACTCGGGTCAGTTAGTTTGCTTGCATTAAAGTTGATGGTTTTGTAGGTTTCCAGTTCTACATTTACGTCGGATGTAACTTCTGTTAACGTATTTTATTGTGTGAGTTCAATTTGACTTTTATCATCTCGGAATAATTAGACATGTGCACCTATGGGGCATCCATAGGTCGAGGGTCACAAAGATTTCATCGTCTCGGAAAAATTCGAGAAGGTTCGGCGTTGCTTCAGGCCCGTCAATGGCGGATGGATGGTGCTTTATGTGCTCAATTGTTATTAAGTATTGAACCACTTTGTAGAGCGACCTTGTAAACTCAAGTGGCATAGTATCAATCATACAGTTAAATAATTATTTATTCCATGAATGGAAACCTCGTATCCTGTCTGGAAACAGAGAAACGCAATCCTGAAGCTGGATCTGTGTTTATAAGGTTTTAGGAACTTCGTACTCTAGAGAAACGTAGTCAAATTTAAATAGATTCTCTGAGTTTCTAAAGTTTCACTTTCTAAAGTTTCACTCAAGAATGGATTTCACCTGATTATTATATGATCATACGCTGAAAATTTATTAGAGCATATACGATACATTGACATGCATGCCCTTCTATTCAGATCCTTGCATTTTGATGGGTCTTGTCTCAATCGCCAGGACCCATGCAGTAGCAATCACCGTTGATACACTATCCGTATTCGAAGTCCTCATCGACGCATGATCTAGGGCAATCGAGACTTGTAGGATTGTAATGTCATGATTTTTTTTAAATGTATCTCTATTTATTCAGTTTTCTATTTCTCCGGTGCTTCTAATTGGAAACAAACTACATCGATACCAAATTGAATTTATTAATCTAGAAATGGAACTTACTATTTATATCTGCATAGACTACATTATTATGCATAACAACTGGGCAAGATGTGCATGTAGGACAACTAGATTGTCAATATTTAGGCGCATTTTTGCACAATGAAGACAATGATACAACTAGGGAAATAACAACACTAAATGTAAAATTGTTGTCATGATAATTCACTAATAATATTCTTCCTTTGTACCCACAGAAAATACCATCATCTATTTTTATTTAGAATGATATTTATAGAAATCAACTTTCTTTCAGTACAACCGTATGAACGTATATTATGGCTTATTACTTCGCTTCTCTTTCAAATGGTGTAATCAAAATCATTTTGTTGTCAAAGTCCATGGTTTTATTATCCTGTAAAATTTATTACGATGTTACATTACAATCGTATATTAAATGAATGCCAACTGACGCAAAACTATGTCTGTAATACCGCAACAGCCTTCTTACAGGAAAAGAAAATACATGTGACAAGGAGTGCACGACAACTTGACTGAGTTGTGGAGATAGTAGGAGAGAGTTAAATTAGAGGATGTTGTCTCAAAAATCAAACCTTTATTATCAATGTAAAAATATATACTTGAAACGTACCAAAAAATTAAAATTAAATTTGTGTTAAGATTTTAGTTTTGTTTACATTATTAACAATGTTGTCATTTTTCGAAATGGGGTGCCCCCTAGCCTATGCATCGATCGATGCATGCAGCTTTTATTGTTTTATTGAAATTCAGTTGTTACAAAGAGTTACATCACGGATCAGAAAGAGCTGATACATGTATCAACAAACGAAAAAGTGAACACATGAAATGAATTTGCATTAACATGTGATATGCCGATCAAAACGCCAGCTGCACTGGTTGCATAGATCCCGCCACCAACTCTAGCCGGTTGCACCCAGTAGCCAAAGCGGCGCGCTTCTCTGTTGGTTGTAGGTATGACCACGTACGGATCCAGTGTGTGACCATATAGAAAATAAGGTCAGTCACACACTGAGAAAACTTTCAGGAATACATACATTTCACGAAAGAAGTAGACCACCACATATTCCAAAGAGCTCTTCTATCCATCTAAAGACCCTCCGATGATATTTAGACAACAATGTCACCAAAGTTTTACAACATCGGACGAGAGTCATATGGTTTGGTGTCATACGCAACGCAATTTCATAATCCTAAACATAGGAATTAATGAGATAGATCTGCACTAGAACATTAATTCTTATTTACCTGTCATACATACTAGCGAGGAAATAATTTTGGTAGCATCCATATTCATGGAATCTTATCTTACGGTTCAACGAGAAAGCTGACCTGGTTATCTTACTGTTCCATGAGAAAGATTGCCTAAATCTCTTGCTAATGAAAATAAGTAAATATTATCATTGCATAATTATCTACTTGAAAGAACTATCGGCAAGCTCTATGGGGACAGGGATTATGATAATTGTAATTAACAAAAATTACCGGTGGGTTATGTAGCGATATTCTTATATAAAATTTGAATTCTGAAACTTGGAAACGTAAAAAAAAAATCAATACCATCTTGGAATGAACGACGAGGCCAACTACTGAACGGTTCTGGATGTTTCACCAAGTAAACACATTTACCGGGAGGGTTCGGGAATTCCACTTACCAACAGGTAACCGTGAAATTTCACCCGATAAACACATGATCAGATGTTTCTAGAAATGGCATGATAATCATTCATCCAATTATTACAAGTTACCAACCGAGAAGATATTTCTGTTTAGCATCGCATTTTTGTAGGTTATAGTTTCTCAGACCTTTTAAGCACAGAAAATATGATACTAGTTAAATTAAATAACGCAAACATGGTAGGACCAAATAGTTAGAAGGATTGTTACCCTTCATGGAGTGGTACTATTTTTCCACTTATTACTACCAACCTTGGTAACAAATGAATTGTTGGATATGCCCTTGATTCGGTCAAGAGTTTTTTTTTAAATGGAGAGAGTTTACGTATTATCGCTAAGTTTCCCAATCTTCTCGTTATGCCGCACAATGACATAATTATATAGATGTTGTCACCCGTGAGCAAGTCTGATATTTTTTAGGTTATGTTATTCATTGATTTTTTTCCTACTATTGTTAAGATCATACGTTGCTAAATGCGAAATCATACCATTCGAATTCTCATGTGATACGTATCGCTTTATTTCTGAGTCTGGATCATATTTCAACCACCAACTTCAATTCCGTAAAGTATACCATCTACTAGAATACAGTACGGTCCTATATATCTTCCTCTACCACCTCGTCGGGCGAGGACATATATATATCCCAGTTGCTCATTTGTACACAGGGGCGGACCTAGCTTATGCTAGCAGGGGTCACATGACCCCGGGTCAAACTTAATTTCCTTTCTAAATTTAAGCAATTTGTACTGTGTGACACCCCTAAATATATGTAAAAAATATGAGTGACTAAGAGAGTGACCCCGGTATGTTTTTTGTCTGGGTCCGCCCCTGTTTGTACAGAACGACACGTTTATATAGAACTTTAGATAGCTAATTTCTTGAGACTATAGCTCTTGTCTAGAATCTCTCTGGCCACCATTGTGGGTAAAAAATAACAAGCATCTGCCTTACGAACGAGAGGTGTCAGAAATTTTACATGCCTTTTTTTGATAGACGGGGTGAGTTCTATGCCCCAAATAACTACATCCGATCCGCTTGCTTGCTCGTTACCCTCAATTGATGTTCGATGAAAATAAGCCTGGTCATGGGGTCGAGACCACTGCCTCTCCAGGAGAGCGCTCAAGGCCAGGATCTGCACAAGCATATGTTGAGCACTATTGGTGGAGGCATCGTCCAGCGTGCCGCTGAGTACAAACCTGGGTAGCTAGCTCGTGGCATGTCTGTGGATGTAACCGGAAGTATATCGATCTTCTAGCAAACACATGCGTAACACCGACAGTGCACACCGGAGATGCAGAAGAAATGGTCTAGGCTTTTTCTACACATTGCCGTGCAAAGAAGAAAGGCATCTATGAAGAAAAGCTTTACAGCTCGTCTCCCCTGTCCCATTTGGCTTCTACTTCTTCCCATGTTCAATTCCTGTGTAAACCGTCGTCCCAGCCTGGATCCCACCCATGGAAATCACATCAAGCAAGGGGATAGTACATAACAGAAAGTACTTTGGAAGCGATGCAGCATTTGCTGTAGTCATTTTTCATGCCACCAGTTTCTTGTCTTTATATTATTTATTTCTTTGTGTTCTTACTATATATAAATGCACTATGTATAACAACTAATAGCACAATGGCTAATTAAAATTTTGTCTTTCTTACATAGACCACAAAAAAGAGCAGTTTTACGTAAAATAGGCCCAGATCGAGGGAGTACAATAACTTGCTGATGACTCACATTTTTTCACATCCCAATATGTACGCATATTTAATTGAGAGTGTAGAGGTATCAATACACCACGACACTGCATTCCCTACAGCTGTCTGTCGGCAATAGTCAGTTTTGCCGACAAACTGCTGGTCGGTAAAACTGATGACAGACTGTCGGTCAGGAAAATTGATGTACGCCAACAAACTGTCGATCGGCAAATCTTCTGACTTTGCTGTCGCCCAATCGGTCGGTAAACAACGCCGACCGACTACTGGTAACCAATTGGGCTGCCGGAAAGCTTGGCGCGCGGAGATGAAAAGTTAGTGCGAAGTATTTGGCCCAACCCGCGAAAAAAATTCTATGTGCCCATTACCCCCGCGCCCACCGCCCCCGCGTGACCTTAACCCCATTCCTGCCTCCCGCGTGACCTAGCTTCTCTCCGGTCGGTGGCGGCGCCCCGGCTAGTCCTCCGAGCATCCACCCCTACTGTCCTTGCGCCCGGCTCCGGCGCGCTCTTCCCGACCGGGGCCGCCCTTCTCCAGTGGCGGCGCTCCCTCCCGACGGCAGCGTGCCCTTCTCCATCGGCGGCGCTACCTCCCAACGGTGGTGCGCTCTTCTCCAGCGGAGGCGCTCCCTCCCGACGGCAGCGCTCCTTCCCGGCAGCAGAAGCACGCAGCGACAACCAGCGACCCCCTTCTCCATTGGCCAGTAAGACCTACATCACCCCTATGCGTGCGCCTGTGCATCGGATGTCTTATTCTACACGGCAATCCACTTTTCTGTACCTGATTTGATACATCGATTCAGTTTGTCCTGGTTACAATAGAAGGTTAGCTAGTCAGAGTACTGCTTTAATTCCTTTTAGGCTTGTACGCTGCACTCGAGTTAGCTTGATAGTGATGCAGACTTAAGGGAAGCAGTTGATTGCCAGGTCGTGAATATGTGTTGTGTTTTCCCATGAGATACGCGTTGACGCATTTGATGCATGTGCCGGTTTTCCAGGGGTTGCTGGATCGTATGTATGTGATGTGTGTGTTGTTTTTTCACTAATTTGAATTGGTATTGATCGTCGCTTCATCTTTGTTGCTTTTATGTAGCAGTTTTTATGCTTTTTGAGTTACCGTATTTCTGATAAAATTTATTTCGGTACTACCTGTTGCTTTCTCTCTAGCAGTTTTAAGTCGTGCCATGTAGAGAGGAGGGGGAGTTTCAGCCTGAGAGTTTCTCTTAGGGTGTGCACTCTTTTTTATCTTGATAGTCTGTCTTGTAGAGATGGTGGAATCCAGCATGTGTCTGTAAGAACAAAACTTTTGCTTTTTCAATGAGAAGAAGGGTTGTTTAGGCCTTTTTTGCACGAAAATCCAGCTTGTCTTGCTCAATCTGTAAACAATTTATTTAATGTAGGTGATAGTTCAGGAGGCTGGGAAGAGTAGTATTCCTGAGTGCCATTGGTGAGAAGTGAACATCTATCTTGTTTGTGAACATTAAGCTACAAATATATAATCTGGACACACAAGTAAAACATACAGTAGTAAGTAGTAGGAGCATGACATGTAGTAGACAGGGCTAGGTGATCATAAACACATGAAGTGATTTTCCAAACTTGCCTGATCTATAGAAGTACATGGAGATGTAGTGACCAACCACATGCTTGACGTTTTATTCATGAGGACTGAACTATTTTTCAGGATTCTGTTTGATCCCCTTCTGGTTGGGAAAATGCTTGAGTTAGGCCGACCTACGCGAGCGATCTGTAGGTCGCCTCGCTCGCTTCCGCGGTTCCGCGCTGTCGCGTGTCCATCCGCGCGCGTTACCACCGTCTGTGATTCAGCTTTCGTACGTCTTTTCCGCGCGGGCGTTGCAAGCTTATTGTTGTATGCACGCAACAGAGTAGTTCTCAGCTAGCTAGCTTCTCGTTATCCCAAAAAATAAAAACCAGCTAGCTTCTGTCCGCGTATGCACATGCATATAGATGCTAGCTAGCTAAATATTTTTACACACTAGGTAGCTTTTCTTTTTCTCGCTTTTGTTTTTTTTGACACAAAAAACAGTAGGGAAGGCCCCTACTGTGTCATTTTTCATTATAAATTAGGGGTTAACATATTTACAATGGGAGAGTTCATGAAGAAAAATTACAATGAATCAATCCATTGCTGCATGCCTTCCTTGAGGCTTGGCTTTGCTCTATGCATAACAAGAGCAAAGGATTCTTTGAAAAATCTAAAGCACTCAGTGATATCTAACTCCTGGTTATCAAAGATGATTTTATTCCTGTGGTTCCAAATGCTCCAGCACCCAGTTATAATCACCTCTTTATAGCAATTGGCACTAAATCTTCTGCTTCCATCAGTCAGTAGGTTTATGATGTTGAGATCATTATTCCATTCCATGTTGAGCTTCCACCAAAAACCCTGGGTGAAGTCACATGAGAAGAACAGATGTTCCATTGTTTCGTTTGGGCAATCCTGACATAATACACATTCCTTTGACTCAATGTAGAAGTTCTTCCTTGTTAGTAGATCTCTTGTGTTTAGCCTGTCTAGCAGGAGCAGCCAGAAAAAGAACCTTTGTTTTGGAAGTACTCTAGATTCCCAAATCCAACTGAAAGGTGCAGGAGCCTTTATTGCAGGGGATAGTTTTGAGTATACCTTTTTACATGAGTATCCCCCTTTCCATTCAAATTCCCATTGGTCTTCATCTTCATTATTAGACTCAATATATAAATCAATAGCTTCTGAGAGTTCCTCACATTCTTGTGCAGCAATCAGTGATAGAGGTAGATGGAAATGATCATAAATATTTTCCTGGAAGTCAGTAATGAATCTCTTTAGACTAATGTCTTTATTCTTTGAGAAGGAAAAAAGATGAGGGAATTCCTCCATCAAAATAGTGTCCATCCAATTATCCATCCAGAACCTTATTGTCTTGCCAGATCCCACTGTGACATTTACATTATTTACAAAGCTATCCCATAAGGACAAGCAGTCCTTCCACCAAAATGATCCACATTGGCCTTTAACTTGAGGCAACTTATCATCATTGTAATGCGCTTGCCAGATTAGTTGCACCCAAGGAATATCACACTGATTCATGAATTTGTACAGATTCTTCATCATGAGAGCAGTATTTTGAATTCTTAGGTTCTTTACTCCCAAACCTCCAGCTTCTTTTGGCAAACACACTTTTTCCCATTTAACCAGACATTTTCCTTTCTTATCGATTTCCTTACCTTTCCATAGAAAGTTTCTGGCAGAATTTTCAACATGGTCCAAAAATCCAAGGGGTAGTTTCATAGCACACATTGCATAATTCGGCATGGCAGAGATGACTGCTTTAACAAATACCAGTCTTCCATCATATGACAGAGTTGTGGCAATACCAGATAGCCTTCTATCAATTTTTTCCAGAATTCCAATCAGGTGTTCCATCCTTGGTTTGGTAGTACCCATTGGGAGGCCCAAGTAAGGGAAAGGAAGTGACTCAGTAATACAACCAAATCCTTGAGCCAGTTCATTGCACCTTGATGCTGAAATATTAATGGGCACCATGGAGGATTTGTTGTAATTTACACGCAATCCAGTGGATAGGGAGAATTTTTGCAGGAGTGCTTTTAGGTTTGCTATCTGTGCTTGATCAGCTGGCATTATAATCAAGGTATCATCAGCATATTGAATTATGGGATACTCTAGTCCATAGGCATTATCCATTGGGAGTCCAATATCACCATCTTGCCATGCTTTATTGATAGCATACTGTAGTAATTCCCCCACCAATACATAGAGAATTGGTGATAGAGGATCTCCTTGTCTCACTCCCCTTCTGCATTTGATAGATTTTCCAGGAACTCCATTTAGCAAAACTGAGGTGGATGCACTATATAATATGCTTTTGATCCATGAAATGAATTTTTCCCCAAACCCCATGTGTTTCATCATGGCTAAAATTGCTGAATATTCAACTTTGTCAAAAGCTTTTTCAAAGTCTAATTTAATAATTACAATCTCCTTTTTTGACTTATGGCAGAGATGTATATATTCAAAAGCCCACGCAAGACAGTCATGAATAGACCTTTTCTTTATAAATCCATATTGATTTTTATGGATCAATGGGATAATGATCTTCTGTAGTCTGTTTGCCAGCAGCTTGGTGATAAATTTGAGAGCCAGACTAACAAGAGAAATAGGTCTAAAATCATTAGCATACTCAGGGTTTTGTTTTTTGGGGATGAGTGTTATGAAGGCAGTGTTGATACTTTCCAGATTCATGTTTCCTTCATAGAAGCTGGCACATAATTTATAAAATAGATGCTTAACAGTTCCCCAACATCTCTTAAGGAAGGTGCCATTAAATCCATCAGGACCAGGTGATTTATCAGGGGGCATTTCCTTCACAATGTTATCCATCTCCTCATTTGTGAATGGCACCTCAAGACTGCCAAAATCCACTGCAGTATTAGGGGGCACTAATTCCACCAGATCAAATAGCATAGTAGGGTTATCTGATTTACCAATTCTATCTTTGAAAGCATCCCAAAGTATAGCAGCTTTCCCATTATGCTCAGTAACTACTCTATCATCTGATTCTTTCAATGAAGCAATAAAATTCCCTCTGTAATTCTGAGTAGCCACAGTATGAAAAAATTTAGAGTTTTCTCCACCTAGTTGGGCCCACTTAATTTTTGCCCTGTTTTTCCAATAAATTCTTTTGGCTTCTAATAGCTTTAATTGGTGACTCCTCAAAGCTTCTCTGAAATTCTTTTCTTGTAATGAGAGGTTCCTCTGCTCTTCCAGCCCATCAATAAGGGCCAGGACATAACTACATGATTCAATCACCTTATGCAGCTTTGAGAGATTTCTGCTCCATTTTTTCAATCCAGCTCTGACTGATTTTAGCCTTGCAGTAAGTTCTTTAGCTGGGTTGCTGTTTATGCCAGGGAGAAGCCAACTGTTGCCAACTACTTCCATAAATCCATCAAACTCAAGCCAATATTCCTCAAATCTAAAAATGTTAGATTTAGGGATTGAGGTGCCAATTTGGATCTGGATTGGGATGTGGTCTGAAGTGAGCTTGGCCAGTGGGATAGCCATAGTATTTGGGAATTGAGTGGTCCAATTAGTTGATGTGAAGATCCAGTCCAATTTTTCCAGGAGAGGATTGTCTTGCATATTGCTCCATGTATACGCTCTGCCTTTTAAAGGGATTTCCTCAAGATCCAAATTCTGAATAATACTATTAAACAGTAACATATTAGTAGCATCTCCTCCAGCTCTATTCCTATTCTCAGGGCTTCTTATGAGATTGAAATCTCCCAATATCATCCATAATTCCATCTGGGAGGTATCCAAATTATTAAGCCAGCTGGTAAACAAGGCTCTCTCCTCTGTAATTGTGGGCCCATAAATATTAGTGAGGTACCAAGTTTCATTACTAAGCTTGCACCTTAACCTCACTGTCAGTTGGAATTTTTCGTGGCTAACCTCAGTTCCTTCAAATAGTGCTCCATTCCAAATAATTAATAATCCACCAGAATTACCATTGGAAGGTACATAAGCAAATTTATTGAATTTTCTGGGGCAGAAATTATGAATATATGAATGGTCAAAATCTTCTCTTTTAGTTTCCTGGAAACAGATGATATTACAGTTTGATTCCTCAATTTTCAGTCTAATAGCATCCCATCTGATTTGGGAGTTAATCCCTCTTAAGTTCCAATTAAGAATAATCCATTGCCTATTCATTGGGAACAGATATATAATTCATTGGACCAGGTGAGACTAGCAAACCTGGAGGTGATATAAGGGATAAATTTCTGCCAATACAGACGAATGAACCATGAAAGCCATAATATCCATCACACATAAATATGGAGCAGGTCCACATAGATAATCCAGAAAGTAAAATATGGGAATTATTACAACCAGCATATTTAATCTGCCCAAAATATAGTTTTAGATAGATCCCCCACATTAACCAACTGAACACAAGGGTTTGATAATTATTTGCCACAAAATAAAGCATGCAAGACCAGAAGCACTCCACTTCTAGTATCATTCTTGCACTGCCCAACTGATCTTTATTCGATGCTATCATAGGAACTGTCATAGTTTAAAGTTTCCTCAGACACATCCATAGGATGCATCTGGCATGGCCCAGTTCCAATGGCTTGCAGAGTTGGGATGGGAAGGTGAGGTGGAGATTCAGCCCTCTCATCAATGACTTGTGCTTCAAACATGGGGCCAAGGTTGGCTGCAACTGTCTTCTTCTTCTTATTCCTTCCCATTTTTGGTTCAGCTGAGACATCAGATGTATTTATTGGTGCTTTCCCTTTGAAACCAGCATTGAGCTTAGCCAGCCTATCACTTCTTCTCACTTCTGCCACAGTGGTTGGAACCTTGTTCTTCTTTGCTCTGGAAGATACTTGTCCTGCATCCTGGATCTCAGTAATCTTGACAGTGGGTGGAGCAACAAAATCATTGTCAGATATAGTATTTATCTGCACATAGCATTTCCTTTTCAGTTCAGAGGCATTGTCCACATCAATTACCCTGTATTCAATATTAGTAACTGTGCACTCCTTAAGGGCTGGAAGAACAGAGTTGGCAGAGCTTGCAATGTTGTTGACCAGTTCCTTGAATAAATCCATATTATTATCAGGTAAGTTACTAGGATCAGCCTGATCACCTTCCACTTGACTGTCCATTGCATTAGCAGTTGCAGAAACAGGGGAAATATGTAGATCATTGCTATCTTCCTCAATGTTATAGTTCTGCCCCTGCACCACATGTGCAACATCATTATCATCCTCTTGTGCAACATTATTCTCTGCAACATTATTCTCCACTTGTGCAGCATCAGGTTGGACATTGGGTTCCTCTTGTGCAACATCTGGTAGAACAGGGCTCTGTGGTGGAGTGACTATAACTGGCTCACCAGGGTTTGCAGGAGCAGCAGGTGCAGGATTAGCTGGTGCAGCAGGAGCACCTTCATTCTCAGCATGCCACATAGCAAAATCATCAATCACCATTGGAACAGGGTGAGGGTTATGTCCATCAGGGGGTAGAGGGTCCTCATCTCCAGCTTGAACACCCAGCATCTCAGAGGATAGGATGTAGGTAGGGCAAGACCAACTATCACCATGTCCAACATCAGTTGCATTATGGAGTAGAACAATGCTAAGAGGGATACAATCAATATCATAGGTTCTGATTTTGACCAAAATTCTAGCTCTGAAATCATTCTCTCTGTTCCAAACTAAGAGTCTGCCATAAGGTGCCATAGTGGAGATGACCGTGTCCAGATTCCAGCACTCTTGAGGATAGTTTACTAGCATAAGCCAAACATCATGAGTAAAAGTAGCAGCCCTATGATTTATACCTCTGTGCTGGGGTACAATTCTCATCACAGTGTCACCAATGAAATAGGGGCTATTGGCAACAGCATGGTCCCTATCAACAACACAGACAAATCTGACCAGAGCTGTCCCCATCCCAGACCTCGAAATCTGCCTAACTTGGTATCCTCTCTGGTGCAACTGATTCGAGATAAGAGCAGCAGTACCATGGAAAGCATCAGGCTCAGGTTCTGGGGTGATGGTGACAATGGACCAGTCGTCGCAGTTGACAGGCATATTGCCGCCGCCGATGACTACGTATCCACGCTGTGGTCGCTGGCCATTGTTGGGGATGAGGCCAGCACCAGCAGGAAGGTGGGGAAAAGGATCGCAGGGGTAGTTCGCCATTGATTCGCCTCCAGTAGCTACGGAGTTCACAAGGGAAGGGGGTTTACTGTAGCTGGGGGGCGCCGTTCTGTTTCCAACTGAACCATCGACAGATGTATCCACGGCAGAGTCTTGTTGGATAACCCCTTTTTGCCTAAAGATCCTTTTCTTGTTGCGATTGGACAGGCAGTTAAAAGAGATATGGCCATAATTCCAACAGAGTTTGCATCGGTATTGATTTTGCATTCAGTTATGATATGATCATCAGCTAAGCACCTGAAACAAACTCTGTAACCTTGACGATTCGGTTTCCGAGGCATATTGGGCCTCTCATCATCCAAAGTGTTATTGGGCTCTGGGCTTGAACTTGAGGCAGTGATCTTTTTACCACCCAAACTTGNGGCAATTTTGTTGGCACTCCCTGACCGAAGACCAACACGGAATGTCCGGCAGCGTGATACAGCAGATGCAGTGAAAGTTCCAGGCTTCACCTTTGGTCTTACAATCCCTAGCGACACAAAATTTCAGATTAAGCTTATTCTCATCTAATGGCAATAGCACAATATCATCGGCACTTGTCTTGGCATGGTCATATCGGTAGCTTCTTCCGGTCTCGAGATGACCTGTTGCATCTTGTTTTTGTCAGTACACAATTTCTACAGTACATGCATTCATGTTCACAAGCGGCTAGAATAATTCCAAGATAATGAACTGACGAAATAGGCTTTCGTCCCGCTATATTAATATAGCAACCACCCGGTACAAGATTGAGACCACTGCTGAGGCAAACAGCACAGGCACGCCCAAAAGAAAAAAAAAAGAAAAAGAGAGAAAACAATGCCGACACCGGCGGATCAACGAAAACGACTCGCCACCGCTGCGTTCTCCGGAGCATTCCCACCACGAGCCTAGCACTCCGAGTCGTCGCGTACCAAGCAGCACCTCCAAGAAGAAAGACGCGACACCGACGTTGCTGCCCGTAATACCGTAATGAATTTGTGCAAGACGACGACACCGACGTTCCAAGACAATGAACTAGCTAGTTGCAAGAGTTCAATACCGTAATGAATTTGTGCTTACACTGTCCAAACACCGTGAGCCATCCGACGAACAAAACAATAATGACATGCGCCAGGTTGCTCCCCTTCATACCTGATTTTAGTTATCTAATGAAGTATAGGAGATTCAGAATCAAGTTAGGGTTGCAAAGCGAGGGAGACAATGGCCACGCCTCGCTCACCTCATATATATATAGGGACGCGCTATTTGACACCCAGGGAGTAGAATAGTTATTCTACACCCACCCTTTATCTTTTCAACCGCATATGATTTTTACGTGACGTAAATTTTTTCTTATGTATTAAGTCAAGGAGAATGTAGGAAAAAATATAAATGACAAAAAAAATTATTTACGTGACGTTGCAAAAATACGATAAAATAAACTTATTTATGTTGTTTTTATGACTTTTACGTCATTTTAACTCATTTTTATGTCGATTTTTCTATTGTGGGTCAACATGACTTAAATATTTACATATGTAACATAATTTATTGATGTAACAATGTAAAAAAATGATGGGTGCAAAATAAGTTATTATGCATCCTGGGTGTCAAATAGGGTTTCTACTTTAGACGTTGAGAAAAGATTTCTACTTTAGACGTTGTGACGAAAGAATATTAATTGGCACAATACGTATACGATTACTGCGAGATATCTTGTAATTATAGACAGCATATCGTGTAATTATAGCAGGATTACGATCCGCAGATCGTGGCTTTGTCAGATCTTTCGCTTTGACGAATTTGGACCGCGTACACTTTTTTTTTCCGGCAGTTTCATCCGTAAATCCTGCCTTGAACCAGAAGTCGCGCGCGCACAGAGGCCTAACATGGGTTAACGAGTTGTATTTGTGAATCCAACCCAAAACTGGGACGGAAAAAATGATGGTAGAAAGAACGGCCTCTTTGCGCACAATATCCTGTGTTGTTTTGGGCTGAAATTGCCGTCTCCCAGGGCATGTACACCACAATATGTTGTGTTGTTTGTTCAGTCTTTGGACGATAAAACTGAAAGAAAAGGAGTAAAAAAGACCTTGGACATCCAACATCCAACACAGTAAAAGGGAACAGATAACAAATACCCACAAAGGGACTGGAAGAAATATTTGTGAGAGAATAGAGCATGGAAAAAGATTGATTATGTGCAAAAATTTGATATACAAGTTAGAAAGAAAATAAATACCATGAGAATGTGTAGCAAAGAAGAGATGAAAATTGGCTGATATGAACAAAAAAAGAAGAAAACACATACCACGACAATAGGTTCTTGAATTATCATATTTACTGAAAATATCCAGCTAATTGTAGCAAAAACAAATCAAGAAACACATGCCAAATCAGTTCAGAAAACATGTTAACACCTGACATCCAGCAGGGGGTCGGTTGTTAATACATTGCATTTCATACAAGGGCATATTTTCCATGAAATTACCAAAATAAACTACTACGAGAGATTCTTCGGCAAATTTAACTTTGTCTTAGATACATAGATCCAAATGAAGGACAACAAAATAAGCTACAAGATATCAAAAGAGATGGTAAACATCATTTTGACACCTAGTCCACCTGCTCCGGATATCTGGACCTCAAATCACGCACTAGGATCTGTGCGGCACTTAATTTCGTTGCAAACAACCTCCTCGGAGGTCCTGTGTGTCGCTTCAAGGCGACGCGCGGAGCGTCCGTCGCCTGAAGGAATTGCCTCATGGGCCGCTTCAACAATCGTCCCAATACAAAAGTAGTGTTATTTTTCTTATTTTTAAGTGAATATTCTTAAAATCTGAACAAAATTCAAATATGAACAATTTCGAATGAAAGATAATTTTTTAATTTTAACAATTCGAATTCGAACAATATTTTAAATTTGAACAAATTTCGAATCGGAACAAATATTGAATCAAAACAAATTTTGAATCGGAACAAATATCAAATAAAAAATTACATTTGAATTTTTTCGAATTTAAACAAATTTCATATCAGAACAAATTTAGAATTTGAACAAATTACAAATAGGAACAAAATTGAAATTTGAACCAATTTCAAATCAGAAAAAAATTAATATTTGAATTTTTTGAATATGAACATTTTTCCAATCTGAACAAATTTCATATTTAAATAATTTATTAATCTAAACATTTTTCCAATCTGAACATAATTTGAATTTGAACATTTTGTGATCCTGAACGAAAAGGAAAAAAAAAGAAAGAAAAATGAAAATAGAAAAGAAAACTACAAGAAGAGAAAAAAAAGGAAAAAACATGAGAAGAAATAAAAAAGACAGAAAAATCTGTCAAATGGGCCGGCCCATCAACACGACATAGCCGATTTGATAGGATTTGCCCGCATGAGCGCGCAAAAAGCAAATACAGATCGTGCTGTAGAGACGAAGTTAATGCGCCGGGCCCATCGTACTGTAGAAACGAGTATCCTTTGGACCCTTAGCGTCCTTAGGATCATACTCCGTCCGGGGTCACAACGTTCGGACACTGTCTCAAATTTGACAAAAAGTGGATGTATCTATATATAAAACATGTCCAGATACATCCACTTTTGAGCAAACTTGAGACACTTATTTTTGGACGGAGGGAGTACGAATTGATGGACCGGTGGCCCAGGATATCAGAAATGGATGTTCCATGCTAGGATTACAGGATTTCAGTTCGATGAGACCGTGTACAAATTTTTGGTCATCGAATTTTCTTCTCCTCTATATATTTTTAGTTACCGTATTTTTCAGTTCGATGAGACCGTGTACGAATTTTTGGTCATCAAATATTCGTCTCCTCTATATATTTTCAGTTACCGTATTTGTTAGTACCGGGATTTTGTTGTTGCTCGATCTAACTAGAAAATTAGGTTTTTTATGATATAATTTTTTACATAAAATCATTTGAGCAGAGACTTAGTTTTCCGGGAAAAATGCGTTTCCATGAGCAGAGAATTTGTTGAACGTGAATAATGTTCAATTGATTGTTTTACCGAGGGCATCTCCCAACACGCCCTTCGATTCCGGACATGCGTTTTTTGAGGATGTCGAGGACATGCGTCTGCCCCATTTACATCTGTAGTGCGCCATGTCAACCAATGAGGCTCTCCATTTGTTCATAAGCAAAATTAGAATTTATAGAAGTTCCCTTTTGTGAATGTGAGAATTCGTTCATTGTATGATACTCGTTAAGTACTTCTATGAAACCTTTGATGGAATGGGAAGTGTCGATGATGTATGTTGTCGGAAAGATATGTCGGCCTTGTGACATTTATTTTTGCAGGTACCATGAGGCCCTTGAGATTGCAGGAATGTCGATAGCCACACAATTTGAGGAAACAAGCATGTCAGCATGAATCGACCACGAGATCCCTCCGACAAGTGCGGCGTTGACGGGATGTCGCCGCCGAGTGTAGCGGCAACGCTGAACTTGACGTCAGTCTGCGCGAGTAGGGAGGTCTGGATGTCCAAACGGGCTGGAGATGTGGGTGAGTTGAGTCGTGGACGGGTTAGAGAAGCTCGAGAGTCATGCCAGAGCAGGGTGGTGTGGATTAGCCGCATGACACAGTAGAGTGGGGCGCCACGGGTGCTCCGAAAGTTTTGGGATTTACAATGCAAGTGGGGACTGGGGAGTTTGACTCGGTGAAACACGCGATCAAGATTCAGTACCAATTAATTCAGCCTTGGTTAACCGTTTTTTGTGCTACACACAAGAGTTTTAGATGTGATATGGACTTTTTCAAGAGTTCAGGGTTCATTTCAGACCAAACAGAAATTTTAGGATAAAAAGTAAACTTTCTAATAAGTTGAGGGATGAAAAGTGGACTTCCTTCTTAAATTTCGTTTCGGCAAATTTCGGGTACTCCATATGTCCTATTTTTAGCAAAGTTCATGCCGAAATTTTCTATGAATATTGACATGACTTTTGCTAAAAATAGGACATATTGAAGTGACCGGATTTTCTATGAATTTGAAATACTTTAGTGCATTTTACTTAAATAGACTATTTGCATATTGAATGCTTAAGTAAATTTTAAATAGTGTTAATTAAATAATTAAGTGAAATTTCTAAGTAGAGCTTTTTTTTTTACCTCAGTAGAGCTTTTTTTATTTAGTGCGAACATGTCGACTAGAGAACACAATGACGAGGCCGACACTTATAAGCCATTCTAGAAGATATCCCAGGAGATGGAATTGGAAGGGGAAGCTAGCGACGAAGACACCAATGTAGACGAAACTGTTAAAATACATAGCATAACCCTTTCCATCGGTTCGAACTTTGGATAATTTGGCTAATGAATCAATTCAATATCGTATCAGAGCCAGGAGGTCTCAAGTTCGAACCCCGGCTTACGCACTATTTAATCTACTAAAAATAGTTGTGGTCTCCCATCTGTCCTACGTCTACGATCTTCCCATATGTCCAACCTAGACGTGAGGGGGAGTGTTAAAATATATAGCATAGCCCTTTCCATCAGTTCGAACTTTTGGATTATTTTGCTGGTGAATCAATTCAATAGAAACCAGTGACGGTGACGCCGGGGATGCCGATGACACCATCGCTAGTGCCACCGGGGATGATAGCACTGATGGCGGTGACGACACAGATGGTAGCCAACCGAAGATGCCACGGAAGGACCGGGAGCCGAACAAGCTCGACACCATCTGGCAAGCGTTTACTGAAGTGAGCCACACTGGTTTTCCTTTGGCACCCGATGACCTTCTAAGAGGGTACGGATTGCAGCTCGTGTGCATTGTTCGGGAAAACATCTCATAAACACGGACAACCTAAGGCATGCTGATCAAGGGCATTTGCGTGAACTCCTCTTCACAAAGCTGCATGCATGATACTTGTTTCCAAAGGAGTACGAGAACAAAAATCTCAAAGGGAATCAAGTAAACAAAACCGCCCTCACGAAGATGAGCACCGCCCTGAGCACTTGAAGAAGCCGGTGAAGAAGATGATGCAAAACGTTCCTAGTTTTGAGGAGATCAAGGATAAAAATCCTACGTTCACTAAAGATGACTACTGGGAGTTCAAGCTGAGGTGCGCGAGCGAGCCATGGCCTTGAGTGTGTGGGGGAAGAAGCAACGGGCCTTGAACATAGGTAACCACAATCTCGTAAGTGGTGGTTACATAGGGAAGAAGCCCATTGGAGATAAGGAGGATGCCGCTCGTATAGCTCACAGCCTACCTGACATCTTCGGCAAATTCGAAGACGAGCTGACCCGAAACTTTGGCAGCTCCCGATACCATGAGGACCCGGAAACCAAGACTCTTACCGCGGATCCGAAGGTGAAGGAGCTTGAGCGTTTTCTGGTAAGGAATACAGCAACTTAATTAGCTTCACACGATCAAGTCGATAGATTTATAATCAATTAAGCCAAGTTTTAAATGGTTCATGTTCCTTCTGCATGAATCTGAAAGCTGTAGTGTGGGATCTCTGATGCAGCCCAACCCATGACCATCACCATGTCAAGCACTCCATCGTATGTCAAGCCACCAAGGACTTCAAAGGGTGGCAAAGAACTCCATGGACTCCAATCAACCATGGGGTATGCTTGGAAGACGAATAAGAAACGGAGACTCGAAGACGAAAGCTGAAGATGGCCTGTGATTGGTGTTGATCATATTGTTGGTGGTGCCCCAAGCTAAGGAGTGGATGTAGAAAGTAGCATTTTCCCTCAGTGAAGAACCAAGGTTTAATCGAACCAGTAGGACTTTGAAATCAACAATGAGGTGCATGTTAAGAATCTCTGGCACTTAACCGTCGACGAACGTGGACCTGCACACACTCAAACAAATACTTTGCCCCCAACAACATGAAGGTTGTCAATCTTCCCGATCTGCTAAAAACAAAACGATTAAACATATAGTGTAGTGGATGAAAATATGGAAACAGACCAGCGAGCAAGTATTGGTGGAAAGCAAGTAACGGTGTTGTAATCAATGGAAAAAGATGGACCGGGGCCATGGGTTCACTAGTGGTGTCTCTCCAATAAATAAAATACTCATATGATAGGTAAACAAATTACAGTTGGGCAATTGACGAGATTATGACAAAACTTAATCTAGCCAAATCAAAGAGTTCATGGTAATATTCATGTAGGCATCACAACAAATAACAAAGACCGTTGAGTCCAACTACATCTTTGCCTAAAAAATCCACAGCGGGATCGCTATCCAACCTATCACCCAACGGTATTAAGTTGCAAGCAACAGATATTTGCATTAAGTAAAGTGCATGATGTAAGCAATATTTATAATCACGTAGACATACACCATTGTTTTCCCCTTAGTCGCAACAGCACACCCTCGTCCTTAGACGTTTTTGTCACTCGTGCCCAGGCACAAGAGGGGGCGTGAACCAACTATCTAGCATAAATACGCTCTCTTGGAAATACATACAATCACTTGGCCAAAGTAACTACGCATATCGGAGAGAATGCAAGAACATAAATCAACATATAAGTGAAAGTGAATGGTTGACCCAATGTGTGGTTTTGGTAATTAATGACAATCTCTATGGACTAATGTTTGTATTGAGATACTTGTAGGTGTGTCCATTTGCTGTGCTTGATCTCCATTTGTTGGAATCAAGGCTAAGGGAAGAAGATTATATGTTGATCAAGGCTAAGTGCGGGTTGATCAACACTTGAGTCCAAGTGAAGATATGCCGAAGAGTGCTTCTTCCATATTGGTGTATGGGAAAGCAACATGTGAGTCTTCACCAAGCAAAGCGCAATCAAGAAAGGTGGTTCGTCTTGAGAAGATGAAGATCGTCTTAATCGACCTGAAGTGAATTATGCGCAAGGCAAGGGTATGATCATGATAGGTGATACGTGTCAAACGTATCTATAATTTTTGAGTGATCCATGCTAATTTTGTGATGTTGTCACATGTTTCTATTATCATATCACACCATTTTTATCCATTTTGTTGGACTAACCTATTGACAAGATGCCCAGTGCCAGTTCCCTGTTTTTGCTGTTTTTGTATTTCAGAAAATCACTTCTGGAAGTATTCTCGGAATTGGACGAAAATTTACGGAGATTTTTTATGCGAAATAAGACACCTGAAGACCAAAGGGGAGCCTGAGGGGCCACCCACTGGGCACAGGCGCCCCCTGCCGCGGCCCACAGGGGACCCGCGGGTGGGGCCCGCCCCTGCCCGTGGGGTACCTCCTCGGCCCCCTCCGACGCCTAGAAAATCCCATAATCCCTAATTTTGATGGGGCGGCCATTATTTTCCACAGAAGACATCCCGACGCGCCGTCACCTCAAACCCTAGTTCGGGGGTGAATCTGAAGTAGTTCCCGGCAACCTGCCGGAGGGGAGATCGATCCTGGAGGGCTCTTCATCGCCATGCTTTCCTCCGGGATGATTTGTGAGTAGTCCCACCTTGGACCTTGGGTCCATGTTAGGTAGCTCACAAGATTATAAACAAGAGAGAGAGACTACCATCTAGCTACTGCCATGGACCTGAGGTCCAAGGTGGGACTACTGATGCATGTAAAATGCATACATGAACTTTACACTATAATACTTGTATTCCATTCATATTTGCATTATATAAGGGGTATATTACTGTTATTTAATGATTTTTTGGTAATTAATAATGATTTCCCCTATTTATGGAATTAATCCTGCGCAGACAGAAAACCCCTATTTCTTCCCTTATTTATTTCAGGGCCTTAACAACGTCATAATGAGCTGCAAATTTACGGGGATCATTATTTTGGAAGGAGGAAGACCTCGGAGCGAAGAAAGCAAGGAAACGGAGGCCGAAGGGCCGAAAGAGGGTGCCCCACGCGGCCAGGTACAGGGGCCGCGTGGGCCCACCTCTTTTGGGCCTTGTGGCTCCGTTTGCGCCAATCCTTCTTCCCGAAGCTTCCTTGTGACCTAAAAACGTATATTGAAGGGGTCGCAGCATAGAAAAAAAATTCCTACGCGGCAAGCGGAATAAACCCCAAGGATCTAGATCTACTAGATGAAGATAGCGAAGGTGAGATTCAATCTCTTACCCTTGAAGATCAACAAACGCGTTTTGTCGGTGCAGGGGTTGGCTAGTCGATCCCCGCAACTAGACTTGTCTAGTCGCGAGGAGATGTATTATCCTCGAGATCCAATCCGATGAAGTGCAGCAACGAGCAACACCTCCGCGGTGTCCACACGTACGGCTCGATGAAGACGTCCAATCCTTGATCCCGCAAGCGAGGTGGACGTGGC
This sequence comes from Puccinellia tenuiflora, assembly GCA_012064385.1. NCBI lineage: Eukaryota > Viridiplantae > Streptophyta > Magnoliopsida > Poales > Poaceae > Puccinellia > Puccinellia tenuiflora. The sequence goes on along the minus strand of QRDG01000425.1, from coordinate 533,653 downwards.
CTTGATGATCTCAGCAACACGACGGTGTGGTGGTGATGATGACGATCTTCGTCCGACAGGGCTTCGCCTAAACCGTGTGAGAGGGAGAGGAGGAGACGAGGCGCAGCAGCCCTAGGGCAAGGGGTGGTGCGGCTATGGTGTGGAGCAGAGGCGGCGGCAGCCCTCCGGGGAAGGGGTGGCGTGGCTAGGGTTTGGGGTTGTGGAGGTGGTGCGGCTAGGCAACTTGAGGGGCAGCCTCTTGGGTGTGCCGCACCCCTCCCCTCCCCCCTTTAAATAGGTGGCCGGCTAGGGTTAGGGGAGGGGTCGGCCGGCCCCCCTTGCTTGCCCCCCAAGTTGGAGTCCAACTAGGACTCCTCCTTGGGCCCCTTTCCTAAAGGGAGAAGGGCCTAACTCCTAGTCCAACTAGGAGTAGGACTCCCCCCCCTTTTTGCCTTAGCCGAATTGGCCCATGTGGGCCTAGGTGGTGCGGCACACCTAAGTGGTGGCTGCACCCCTTCAGTCCATGTGGGCCCCCATACAATATGTGGGTCCCACTTCTAGACCCCTCTAGAACATTCCGGAACCTTCCGTACCCTACAAATAATTTCCGGAACTTTTCCGAAACCTCTGGAAACAACTTTCCATATATGAATCTTATACTCCGGACTCCTCCGGAACTCCTCGTGACGTCCGGGATCCCATCCGAGACTCCGAATCACCATTCGTTTGTTTCATCATTTAATTCATTGCAAAACCTAATTTCATCGGAGCGTTAAGTGTGTGACCCTACGGGTTCGGGAATGCATAGACATGATCATATCAATAATTAATAGCGGGACCGGGATGCCCATATTAATTTCTATACTCTCAATGAAACTCTTTTCTCGATTTAACCACGATGCCGGAGATTCAGTTAATCTCATATACGATTCCCTTTGTCTCACGATATTTTACTTGCCCGAGATATAATCGTTGACATCCCCATGTCTAGTTTAATCTCGTTACCGGCAAGTTCTCTTTACTCGTCCATAATATAGGATCCCGGTGATTACAACCTAATCACATGTCTGCAGACTTTTGATGCTATATTACCGAGAAGGCCTGGAGATATCTTCTCCGTCACATGGAGGGACAAATCCCACTCTTGATTCATATCACCCAACAACCCACCATCGGAGATACCTGAAAGCCACCTTTATAATCACCCAGTTACGAAGTGACGTTTGATGTCCACAAAGTATTCCTCTGGTGAACGGGAGTGATATAATCTCATGGTAAAAGGAAACTATATTTGGCATATTAAAAGTGTTGACAACAAAACTTTTGTGACACGATTAATTGCAACTCTTTATTGTTTGGGTCATGTCCATCAAGTCATTCACCCAATGACGAGACTCCGTTATCAAGTGACTATAACAAGTCCATAGTTAGGAAACTCTAACTATCTCTTGATCAACGAACTAGTCCCCGTAGAGGCTCACTAGGGACTCCTGCTGTTTATATTCCACACATGTATTATGTTTCCATTTAATACAATTATAGCATGGATAATAAACTATTATCATAAACATGAATATGCTTAATAAACCATTTTATTATTGCCTCTAGGGCATATTCCCAACAGTCTCCCACTTGCACTAGAGTCAATAATCTAGTTTACATTTTCTCGTTCCAACACCCATGGAGTCTTACTCATGAAGTCTCAGTGCTGATCATGTTTTCTTGTGGAAGAGGTTCTGTCCGTGTTCTATACTATACAGCTCTTTATGTCCTTTGCAAAAATTGTAATTGTCACCTAATTTGACATTACTTTATCATCACATGATAAACTTCCTATCATCCAATGATAAAATTCATTATCATATAATGTATATAATATGTTTGGTTATAGAGTGAGATGCGTGTGTCCCTTTATACCTACATGATGTATGATAAGTCAAAAGGACTTTCACATAGCATGTGCATCCGGAACTCACTCAATCTTGAAACAACTTTCTCAAACCAAAAATATTATATCTTATTTTTAATCCTTGAATTAATCATATACTCCTATATGTTGTAGACTCAACAAATCAACAGTGAAACCAGTCACTTTGATATCTTTGATCATGCTTTCGCTGCGTTACTCTGATTTTAAAAGATCTCCAATTTAGTCTGGCTTTATGACTTCAACCAAGTCTACCACTTTCTAAATTCATCTCAATTTCATGAAAAATGACTCCTCATTCAACATGTTCTTACAACTAAGAACTTGGGTCACATATCGTCAGATACAAACACATGGTTCTTATATGTTCAGACCTATGAACAATTCATAGTGAATTCTAACATATCCTCCTACCATCAATTTTGTACTGAGTTCTCAACTCAATGCTTCACCTATTTCTTACAAGGAGATGAACCATTCTTCTCTTGTTTTATTTTTTTAACTCCTTCAAAACTTGTTTAGGTTAAACATCCTGACTTTACTGTTTTATCAGACATATCTATCCACCATAGATACATCCATCTCCATGAATATTTGACGTTCAAAATAACTTCACAAGTTATGCATTGGTCCATGACAATATTTACAACATTCATGAAATCTCCATTTCATTCAAACATGATGTTGTATACTCTCACTCAAATATACACCATACACATATTAAATTGTGAAACCACATTGGCTCCCTCTCAGAAATATGTTATCTTTATATTTGACCATGATTAAACAACTCCCACTCAAACATATGTCTCCACATATTTTGATTATGGAAAATAGTTTCTGCTCTAACTTAATATATGTCACTACATATGTTAATTAGATCTCACTCAGTTTCTTATTCACTTTCTCGATACTTTGGACTTTCCAAAATTCTTATTTAACTGTTAAAATCGAGAACTCATATACGAAACACCAGCACCTTGCTAGCTTTAAGTTTTATTTATTCTACACAAACTCTTTGCAAAATAAAAATGTGAAAACATTATTTTCACAAAATCAAGTAACAATTACTTTGTGATTTTAACTTAACATAGAATGACTCTTAGTCACTTTCGTATTTTAAAGTTTCTATTTCTTCTTTTGTAGTTTTGTAGGTATGTCTTGTTTCTCAAACATGACAAGTAAATCATGAATATTATTTGCAACTTTTTACAAATTTCATATTCTTGAATCCTACTTCTCTTCAGACAAGCTAAACCGAAAATCCAATGATCACCATCATTAAATTCTTTATGTGTCAAGTTTTAACCAACATAGCACTTTACATATGTGCCACTTGATACATAAACATACAAGGTTTTAGCTTTCTCAATTTATTCCAGCAATTCTTTTATCCATGAAACCATTTCACGATAAAACCACTAAAATACATAACACAACCAAACACATTGGTTTGTCCCTTTTAGTCCCACATTGTGGAATCTCTATTCATAATCTCATATGAACATACTACAAAACTCCATTTGCTATGGCTTCTAATTATCTCATAATTATTGAAACCACTATTTCACATAACTCATATGCGAAATGCAAATCATTAAATAGATCCTTTATTTAAAATAGAGTGTTATCAGAATAAATCTAAATGACACAAATAAAACCTCAATTCGAAAAACCCCTTTTTATGACCACATAATATCAAATATAATGTGACTACAATACTTTAGGGTGTATCAAAACACTTTTGAGCAAACTCTAAATATTGTAATTTGTGATAACACTTGTCACAAGTCTTCATACTAAACAATAACTCAAATATCTCGTCTCTTTTGATCAAATCGAAAAGACTCAATTATCTTGTTAATTTAATATCCTTTACTTCCAAAAATATGGTCTCATCCTAACTTGAATAAATACACCTATTTACTCATTCATGATGAAGAACATAAAATAATGATGTCTCTTATTCACTGAAAAATTCAACCAACACTTGTGTTTATTTTCAGCTACTCATGGCATTTTTAGAAAATGGCATTGTAATCATACTACTTAGTGATGTGCATCAAAATGCTCCTCAACACTATAGCACAATTAAAACAAACCTCATCATCAAGTATTGGATATTTTAGTATGTTTCACTTTATAAGTGTTTAACTAATTATCGTTTAAATCTAACAAAGGACAATAATCTCATAATCGAAACGTGATCACCAAAAAGGATTACTCATGAAAATAGAACAACCACTTGTCTTTAACATGAATGACCGTCTCACAAACTGAGACACACTAATTTAAGATCACACTTAATTCGATTACAAAACTCATTCAAATCCTCTAATTTAAAACGATAAATGTAGAAGTGAAATGTCGCCAGCATCAACTCCTTGATTGCCATCTTCCCACGAAATCCACTCAGTCCCTTCATGCACTTCTCAAACGGCGGGCCCTGTTTTCACAAAACAGCACAAGTATCAAATACTTAGCTCACCACAAGTGTAAATGGGACATTAAACATTTATAACTTGTATATCAAAATATACCTTCTGCATTGGCTACTTTTATTTCTATGGGATTCTTTTCGATCTGACGAAGTCGAGTCACTAGTTCAGGATAAGTGATCGAATCCCTTTTCTTGACATAGTCTCTGACACAATTCTTGAATCTAGGGTGAAGCGAATGCAACAGCCCATCTATCGCGAATTCGTCACTCATCTCCATATCCCAAGCATCCACAAGAGTGTAATATATCCTATACATTTTCTTCAGATGCTTCTCCAAGCAATCATTTTCTTCCATCTTAGTTGAAAGAAATTCATCTAGACCTTCAAACCTCGCAATTCTCACTTGTGCTATTCTTTAGCTCAGTGACAGTCTCAATGGCACTCAAGTTCTTGAATTGTTTGGACAGGTTTGAATTCATGAAGACACTCATCAACCATTTGACTTGAATGTGAGTCTTACTCCGATTGAGCCAAGCCATACGCTTGTTGTAACTTACAGAAGCTTTGGGTTTCTCTTCTAAAGTTTCATCTATCATGTAGAGCTCATGATTTTCATAAAGAGTTTCTCTCAGACGCATGTACCAAGTAGAAAAGTTTGCCCCATCCTCACACAGCTCCTCAGACAGGAACATCTTCCCGTACTCACCCATGATCTACAAGGATTTTGCAAAGACATTTTCTTAGGACATTTGTTTATGATAATTTAGTTCATTTTAATCAAATTACTACATGAACTCCCACTAAACTTAACATCTCTCTGGTTGTTTAGTGACACACGATCCAAATCCACTACACCACAACCGATCATCACGTGAGATGATGTAGCTTCAATGGTGAACAACTCAGTGTTGATCATATCATTCATATGACTCGTGTTTAACCTTTCGGTTCCGTGTTCCCGAGGCCATGTCTGTACATGCTAGGCTCTTCAAGACAACCGTAGTATTTCATGCATGTGTAAACTGGCTTACACCCATTGTATGTGAACGTTGAATCTATCACACCCGATCATCACGTGATGCTTCGAAACGACGAACTTTCGCAACGGTGCATACTAGGGGAGAACACTTAATTATCTTGATATTGACGTGAGAGATCACCTTATCATGCTACCGTCGCGATCACATCTAAGCAAGCAATAAGGTGCATAAAAGGATTAACATCACATGCAATTCAAAAATTGTGATATGATATGGCCTTTCTTCTTGTGCTTTTGATCTCCATCTCCAAAGCACCGGCATGATCTCCATCTCCGGCATGATCTCCATCATCGTGGCGCCATTACCATGGTTGTCCACCAACTATTGCAACTACAACTGATGCTACTCTTAGCAATAAAGTAAAGCAATTACATGGTGATTCAATGACACGCAGTTCACATAAAATAATGGACAACCATATGGCTCCTGCCGGTTGCCGTACTCGTCGACATGCAAGTCGCGAAATATTACAAATATGATCATTGCATACATTATCACAAATCACACATCTGGCCATACCACATCACATGACCCCTGCAAAAACAAGTTAGACGTCCTCTACTTTGTTTATGCAATTTTTACGTGGCTTGGGTCAACGAGATAGAACCGTTCTAATCTACGCAAAACCACAACGGTGATATAATAGTTGCTTATTTACTCATCCTTTTGAAAGGCCTTCCATTGAAAATTGCACCTTCACTAAAGCAAGAGAAACAGACACCCGCCAGCCACTAATGCAAAACAAGTTGCATGTCAGTCGTGGAACCGGTCTCTCGTGCGTGGACGAGTAAGGTTGGTCCGGGCCACTTCAATCTCACAATACCGCAAAGATGCAAATTGCATGCTAGAAGGTAGCAACATAAAATATCAACGCCCACAACTCCTTGTGTTCTAATCGCACCAACATCTACGAATAGATCTAGGCTCTGATACCACTAAAGGGGTCGCAGCATAGAAAACAAAAAAAAATCCTACGCGGCAAGCGGAATAAACCCCAAGGATCTAGATCTACTAGATGAAGATAGCGAAGGTGAGATCCAATCTCTTACCCTTGAAGATCAACAAACGCGTTTTGTCGGTGCAGGGGTTGGCTAGTCAATCCCCGCAACTAGACTTGTCTAGTCGCGAGGAGATGTATTATCCTCGAGATCCAATCCGATGAAGTGCAGCAACGGGCAGCACCTCCGTGGTGTCCACATGTACGGCTCGATGAAGACGTCCACTCCTTGATCCCGCAAGCGAGGTGGACGTGGCCTTGATGATCTCAGCAACACGACGGTGTGGTGGTGATGATGACGATCTCCGTCCGACAGGGCTTCGCCTAAACCGTGTGAGAGGGAGAGGAGGAGACGAGGCGCAGCAGCCCTAGGGCAAGGGGTGGTGCGGCTATGGTGTGGAGGAGAGGCGGCGGCAGCCCTCCGGGGAAGGGGTGGCGCGGCTAGGGTTTGGGGTTGTGGAGGTGGTGCGGCTAGGCAACTTGAGGGGCAGCCTCTTGGGTGTGCCGCACCCTTCCCCTCCCCCCTTTAAATAGGTGGCCGGCTAGGGTTAGGGGAGGGGCCGGCCGGCCCCCCTTGCTTGCCCCCCAAGTTGGAGTCCAACTAGGACTCCTCCTTGGGCCCCTTTCCTAAAGGGAGAAGGGCCTAACTCCTAGTCCAACTAGGAGTAGGACTCCCCGCCTTTTTGCCTTAGCCGAATTGGCCCATGTGGGCCTAGGTGGTGCGGCACACCTAAGTGGTGGCTGCACCCCCTTTGTTCCATGTGGGCCCCCATACAATATGTGGGTCCCACTTCTAGACCCTCTAGAACATTCCGGAACCTTCCGGTACCCTACAAATAATTTCCGGAACTTTTCCGAAACCTCCGGAAACAACTGTCCATATATGAATCTTATTCTCCGGACTCCTCCGGAACTCCTCGTGACGTCCGGGATCCCATCCGAGGCTCCGAATCACCATTCGTTCATTTCTTCATTTAATTCATCGCAAAACCTAATTTCATCGGAGCGTTAAGTGTGTGACCCTACGGGTTCGGGAATGCATAGACATGATCATATCAATAATTAATAGCGAGACCGGGATGCCCATATTAATTCCTATACACTCAACGAAACTCTTTTCTCGATTGAACCACGATGCCGGAGATTCAATTAATCTCATATATGATTCCCTTCGTCTCACGATATTTTACTTGCCCGAGATATAATCGTTGACATCCCCATATCTAGTTTAATCTCGTTACCGGCAAGTTCTCTTTACTCGTCCATAATATAGGATCCCGGTGATTACAACCTAATCACATGTCTGCAGACTTTTGATGCTATATTACCGAGAAGGCCTGGAGATATCTTCTCCGTCACATGGAGGGACAAATCCCACTCATGATTCATATCACCCAACAACCCACCATCGGAGATACCTGAAAGCCATCTTTATAATCACCTAGTTACGAAGTGACATTTGATGTCCACAAAGTATTCCTCTGGTGAACGGGAGTGATATAATCTCATGTTCTAAGGAAACTATATTTGGCATATTAAAAGTGTTGACAACAAAACTTTTGTGACACGATTAATTGCAACTCTTTATTGTTTGGGTCATGTCCATCAAGTCATTCACCCAATGACGAGACTCCGTTATCAAGTGACTATAACAAGTACATAGTTAGGAAACTCTAAGTATCTCTTGATCAACGAACTAGTCCTATAGAGGCTCACTAGGGACTCCTGGTGTTTATATTCCACACATGTATTATGTTTCCATTTAATACAATTATAGCATGGATAATAAACTATTATCATAAACATGAATATGCTTAATAAACCATTTTATTATTGCCTCTAGGGCATATTCCCAACACCTATATAAAGAGCCCCCCGAGGAGTTTCGCAGGGGGGGCGGCCGCAAACAGAGAAACACCGAAACGGAGATCAGAAGCTGCAGATTGGAGGGGGAAAACTCCGGCGGAGCACCGCTGGGGTGGTCTCCATCTCCCCCAAGGACATCTCCACCGTCTCCATGATGAAGGGGGAGTAGTCTCCCGCGGGGCTGAGGGCTCATGCCAGTAGCTATGTGGTTTATCTCTCTCTCCCATGGTGTGATCTTTATGTGATCATGAGCTTAGTAATCTAGTTGAATCCATGGATGTTACTCTTCATCATCTTATGAATTATGCTACTCAAGTGGTTTTATTGATGTGACTTATGGAGTCACCTTTGTCCCATGGTGTGAAGTTGACAGTGTGTGCACCGTGTGTGGCTCTTAGGCTAAAGATTACATGAATACTTATCATGAGTTATTATTTGTGTTGGATGTCTCTATGATATTGTGGTGTTTGTTAGTACTATCTTTGGATGCAGATAGTGACCGTATGAAGTGTCCATAGATGTGGAATACGAACTTTAAGGTGTGCTTTTTGTAGCCATACACATTGGATTGGTGTTCGTTATCCAACCAGAGGATAGTTCGGGGTAGCATAGTGAGGAGGAAATATATATGTATTCAATTATATTATTATTGTTGAGAGTGTCCACTAGTGAAAGTATGATCCCTAGGCCTTATTTCCAAGCACCGTTTACACCTTTGTCTTGTCCTCTTGCATTGAAGAGGATTGGGACACTTTCACATTCTTGTTTTGTTACATTAAACTTCCATCAATTAAATCAACCATCTTGTTCTTTAAACTTGTTTAGTGCATAATCAACTAAAACTTGCGACACTTTAGTTGTAGGGAATAGATAACTTTTCCTTCTTGCTCCTGCGGATCGATACCCTTCTTCCACATTGAGAGGTGCTATAGTGATCCCCTGCTCTTGGGGGTTATCAAGTAGTTTTCTGGCGCCGTTGCCGGGGCGCGTAGCGCTTAAGTTTCTATTCTTGTTTGCACTAGATATTTATTTTCAGTTTTGCATTTAGTTTAGTTTTACTTTCAGTTTTGCATTTATCAAAAACCCAAAAAAAATTAGAAAATTGAAAACAACAAAAAAATTAGAGATCTTTATGAACTTTATATTGAATTAGGACATGATGCTTTTGAAGAGATAATTAAACCAATGGGAGTTTGTTTGCATAATAGTGATGGCAATACTATTAGCATGAATTCTTTGAACACCATTATTCCTAATGCTATGGAAAAGTCTAAGCTTGGGGAAGCTAGTTTATATGAAAATGATCTTTTTAGTTCCCCAGCTTTGGAGAAAAAAATCTGCTCTGATAATATTTTGTCTCCCATATGTGATAACTCTAATGATGCTTCTGATGTTCTAAATCCACCTATTGAAAGTATTCCTTTTGAAATATCTATGGAAATTGTTGAAATGGTTATGGATGAACGTTATGTAGGGGATGGAAAAGTCCATCCACATGATCACTTGTTGAAACTTACAAAACTTTGTGAGTTGTTTAAGGTTGCAGGTTTATCAAGAGAAGATGTCATGAGGAAATTATTTCCATTTTCACTTAAGGACAAAGCAAAGGAGTGGTATAGGATGCTGGATGATCGTCCTTCGAATTGGAAACAGCTTGAATCTCTTTTTTACTCGAAATTTAATCCTCATCATGAAGTGCATCTAGCTAGGAGTTACATTTTCAATTTTTATCCTCATGAGGGAGAAAGCATTACTCAAGCTTGGGGAAGACTGAAAACATTAATACTCAAATGTCCTAACCATGAGCTTCCTAAGGAAATAATTGTTACTAATTTTTATGCAAGGCTTTCAGGTCATTACAAGGATTATCTAGATGCCTGTTCAGAGGGTTCTTTCACAAGCAAGAAGGTTGAAGCTAAATGGGATCTTCTTGAAACAATTCAATGCAATACCGAAGATTGGGAGAACGACAAAGGTAAAGAATCAGGTATAAACTATGAGTATGATTGCATTAAGTCTTTCGCTGAAACTGCTAATTTTCATGGGCTTAGTGCTAAATTTGGTCTTGATTCTCAAATTTTTGTTGATTGCTGTAAAACCTTTGCTTCTCATATTAATATTCCTAAAGAAAATTGGGAATTGTATCATGAACCTTTCAAAGATACTTGCATGGAAAATGAAATTGTTACTAATGATTGCAATAAACATGCTCAAACTTCTGAAAATACTATTTCTCATAAGCATGTTAATTTTTGCGGAGCACTTAGACCTTGTGAAAAGAATAAAATCGAAGAGGAATATTGTATTCATCATAGGAATGAAAAATCTACAACATGGTACAGAGCTCTAAGTGATATTGCTGAAAAAGTTTGTGCCCTCTATCCTTTTATTTGTGAACTTTGCAATGAAGAGGGTCATTTCAAATTCCAATGCTCAGGTTCTAATATGAGTACTGCGAGAGACTTTTGTGATAACATGATCACTCCTAATCAGCATGATGAACTTACATTATTTTTGGGGTGTGAAGAGTTATCAAGAAAAACTTCTTCATTAGATATGAGTGCTTTTGATATGAATAGCGTGTTGCATGGATGTTATCTCTATTGTGTTAATAATTGCCATGACAACACTTACATATAAAATATCGTAAAAGATGGAATGGCTTTACCAAAATATGAAAGGACTAATGTTTGTTTTACTCTTATTAATGAAAAGGAGGAATCCTCCTTAGTTTCTTCTATTGTTTCTGACAATAAACCAGGGTATGTGGAGAAGAAGAAGAGGAGGAGTAAAAGGAGAGAGGAAACAGTATCTTCCCCCTATGCATGTTGCTCCTATTATAGTTGCTGCTGATGAGTCTGAATTCGATGATGATCCTATGCCTGTTACTTATAGTAGTGATAATGATTGGGAAAACACACTACTTTTGATATTGAAAATCTTTTCGGTACCAATTCTGAAAATGATGATGTTATTAATTGTTATACTATTAGTACTATCCATGTTCCCTCCAATGATGATATGGAAAGCTCTAAGCTTGGGGATGAGGTGTTTGAAAATCCTTTTGCTACTGATGATTATATATTTGAAACCTCTCCTTCTAGTAAAAATGATGATGATATGTTTAAAAATGAACACACTTGGGAAGATAACTATTCCATTGCTTATGATGATACTATGCCTCCAGTCTTTGATAATTATTATAAAGAATACTATGACATAGACTATAATTACAATCATCCTCATGAAACTTGTCATAATTATAGAGGGATTGACCAAAACCATTCCTCTAATATACAACTTGTCTATCATGTTCGAGTTCTTTATGATGATCCTACTCCCATTGAAGAATTTTGCTTATGTTGAGCGTAATAATACTTTTATGATGATGAATGAAAAGAATGCTTTATGTGATAGTTACATTGTTGAATTTGCTTATGATGCTACTGAAATTTATTATGAGAGAGGGAAACATGTCTCTAAATATCTCAATAATATTAAGTTTCCTCTCTTTATGTTGAAACTTTTGAAGTCCCACTTGTTTTGCCTTCTTATGCTAGTCACTTTGTGCTTTATTGATTTATTCTCTTATAAAACGCCAATGCATAGGAAAAGAGTTAGACTTAAAAGTTAATGGGTTAATGTCTTGTGGAGAGATCTTTATGCTTTTATTTCCTATTCTGCCTGGGCTCACCTTACATATATCAAATAAGTACAATAATTCAAGCTTGGGGATGCCAAGCCACCTCACTCCAACCATCTTGATACCAATTAAGTAAGCCTAGCTATATGGCTATAAAGAAAGCGTTTTACGGGAGGCAACCCGGTTGTTTTTATTGCGTCCTCTTGCTGTAATAAGAGACTTAGTTTTTAGTTTATTTTCTGTAATTTTTAATAAAGTGCCAAGTTTTACCTATTTTGGTTTGAAAAGGTTGCTATTTCTATTCGGAGATTTTATTCCTGCACGAAGTCTGTGCACGGTTTGATTTTTTAGTTTTTACTATGTAACTCCGAATGAGCTGAGATTTTTATGTAACTGCAACTTTTCACCCTATATATTATTAAACATTTTCAGAATTTTTGGACGAGGTTAAGTAGGACATAAAAATACGTTTTGCTTCTGCTGTTTTTCTGGACAGATTCTGTCCCATATTGTTTTATGCATAGTTTGAACTTTCGAGTTGAATCTTTTTGATCCAATTGAGTTTATGAGTAGGCATACAACACTATACACTTTATGAACATTCATATGTATTTTAGTCCATGGATTATATGCAGCAAGAAGCCTATTTGTTTATCTCTACTAATATCACCCCATAGAAAAGAAATGGGAGAAACAGTGTTTTGAAGTTTTTTTCACAGGGATTGGAGGAGATGCACCATGAGTTATCCAAGAATGGTTAAAACCATAAGCTTGGGGATGTGGAGAACATCCCCACTGAACCAACATACTCTCGGTTTGCACACGTCTAACTTCTGTTTTTCATGAAACACTTTATCGCATAAACTTGGAGCGTCTTTTTGTTTGTTTTTGCTTTGATTTTTATTTTGTGAGACCACCACACTATCATTTATATATGAGAAAGCTACTGGAAATATGGGTTGAAATATCTTGCATGCTTTTATTGTATTGGGAAAAGGGATGTCTAAGCTGATTTTTAATGACACATATAGTTGCATGATTCATGAGCTTCTTTATGAGTAATAATTTGCAAATGTTTTATCATGAGCTATCTTTTATTCATGTTTTATGATGTATGTTATTTCACCTTGATTGACATGAATTAGTTAGTTCTATGGACACTCATGCATGCATCTAGATGGTCATCTTTCTCCCTTTTGCTAGCCCAAAAATTCCAACAAGTAAAAACTTGTTTCCAACACCTTCAACCAAAGTTTTCCAGTGAGTCCACCATATCTACCTATTAGCTTTATGCTATTCCGAGTATGTTTATCATGTTATTTGTTTTATCTATACCTCTAAATGAAAATGATTATGTTATTTATTGTAATGGGAAAAGTTGGTTAAAAAGCTCTCGTGAACTTGATGCACACTTTACTTGCATTTAATAAACATGAACCATTGTGATTAATATTATGATGATAGTGGCTTGATAAATGTTTAAGGTTGGGAGTTAGCCCATATGTGCTGTCACATGCAAAGCTTTCAACATGTTCCATCATTTATTTAGTTCATATCATGTACTTTTGTTTATGGATGCCTATCATGGTGAAATAATGTGGAAATAGAGTAAGTTTAAATGAGTTTGTATAAATGGTTAGAGAGAAACCTGGGCCGCTAATCTAAGCCATGCATCATTCATGGTGGAAATTTACTTACATGCTATTTTGAACTTTCTGTGATACACCCTACAATAAAAAGCTATATCAAGTGGTAAATAAAAAGGGTGTTGAGGTTGTTCATTATGTTTGTTTGTCTTGTTGTTTTGATGTGGGCTTGATCCATATCATGGGACAAGAGGTACCCCAGTTGAGGCTCTTGATAATACCATTTTTACTTACAATGATAGATAACTTAAACTTGCTTTGTTTCCCAAGTTGAGTAATCATGGTGTAGGTACTTGTATTCAAGGGGCATGAGACATCTAACCTTTGCTTTATCAAGGCCACTACTCATATTTGCTTTCACATTAAACTTTAATCATTCAAGATGCTATGTTTGGGGAATGAGAGCTTGACACCAAGTATTACCATTGCAATCAATAACTTAAGTAGAATAGTTTGGAGGATAGATGAAACTTATGCATGTTTTACCTCTACTCATTTATACATCTTTTCCAAAGTGTCCACCTTTTACATTCAGATTTTCATCTTCACTCTATGACCAATATAGGATGTTCTTACTTATCATATTGCATACATGTGGTCCATATTACTATCTTTTATGTTACACTTTGTGAACTAGCATTGAACATCCTTGCATTGAATACTTGATATCACTTTATAAACTGTTTGCATATTGCTACTTCTTTGAATAATGAATCATTTGACTTTATGTAGCAGTAGCAATCATCTTTTACATCCATGTTGTTATTATATTGCAAAGTTCATGTTAGTTTTATCACTTTCATACTCGAGGACGAGCATGAGTTAAGCTTGGGGATGTTGATGCATGTAAAATGCATACATGAACTTTGCACTACAATACTTGTATTCCATTCATATTTGCATCATATAAAGGGTATATTACTGTTATTTAATGATTTTTGGTAATTAATAATGATTTCCCCTATTTATGGAATTAATCCTGCGCAGGCAGAAAACCCCTATTTCTTTCCTTATTTATTTCAGGGCCTTAACGACGTCATAATGAGCTGCAAATTTACGGGGATCGTTATTTTGGAAGGAGGAAGACCTCAGAGCGAAGGAAGCAAGCAAACGGAGGCCGGAGGGCCGAAAGAGGGTGCCCCACGCGGCCAGGTATAGGGGCCGCATGGGCCCACCTCTTTTGGGCCTCGTGGCTCCATTTGCGCCAATCCTTCTTCCCGAAACTTCCTCGTGACCTAAGAACGCCTATATAAAGAGCCCCCCCGAGGAGTTTTTAGGTCAGACCTATATCATGAGTTATTATTTGTGTTGGATGTCTCTATGATATTGTGGTGTTTGTTACTACTATCTTTGGATGCGGATAGTGACCGCATGAAGTGTCCATAGATGTGGAATACGAACTTTAAGGTGTGCTTTTTGTAGCCCTACACATTGGATTGGTGTTCTTTATCCAACCAGAGGATAGTTCGGGGTAGCATAGTGAGGAGGAAATATCTATATATTCAGTTATATTATTATTGTTGAGAGTGTCCACTAGTGAAAGTATGATCCCTAGGCCTTATTTCCAAGCACCGTTTACACCTTTGTCTTGTCCTCTTGCATTGAAGAGGATTGGGACACTTTCACATTCTTGTTTTGTTACATTAAACTTCCATCAATTAAATCAACCATCTTGTTCTTTAAACTTGTTTAGTGCATAATCAACTAAAACTTGTGACACTTTAGTTGTAGGGAATAGATAACTTTTCCTTCTTGCTCCTGCGGATCGATACCCTTCTTCCACACTGAGAGGTGCTACAGTGATCCCTGCTCTTGGGGATTATCAACTACCCACAAATCATCCCGGAGGAAGGCATGGCGATGAAGAGCCCTCCAGGATCGATCTCCCCTCCGGCAGGGTGCCGGGAACTACTTCAGATTCACCCCCGAACTAGGGTTTGAGGTGATGGCGCGTTGGGATGTCTTCTGTGGAAAATAATGGCCGCCCCGTCAAAATTAGGGATTATGGGATTTTATAGGCGTTGGAGGGGACCGAGGGGATGCCCACAGGGCAGGGGCGGGCCCCACCCACGGGTCCCCTATGGGCCGCTACAGGGGGGCGCCTATGCCCTATGGGTGGCCCCTCCGGCTCCCCTTTGGTCTTCGGGTGTCTTATTTCGCATAAAAAATCTCCGTGAATTTTCGTCCAATTCCGAGAATATTTCCAGAAGTGATTTTCTGGAATACAAAAACAACAAAAATATGGAACTGGCACTGGGTATCTTGTCAATAGGTTAGTCCAACAAAATGCATAAAAATGATGTGATATGATAATAAAAACATGTGACAACATCACAAAATTAGCATGGATCACTAAAAAATTATAGATACGTTTGACATGTATCACCCATCTTTAGGGATTCAAGTGAGGAGACCTAGATCTACATTTCCACCAATCAATTTCTCCTCTAAGTGAGGGAAACCTAGTGGATCTAGTTCTTGGAGTTTCTTTTGTGGTTCTCCTCTTTGTTCTTCCTCTCAAATCCCTCCCTAGCATTAGTTTCTTTGGTTGGATTTGGGAGTGAAGGACTTGACCACCTTGTGTGGTCTTGCCTTTTGCTTTTGGTGCATAGGTTTGAGTTCCCCACGGTGATACGTGGGATTGAAGTTCGGGGAGCTTGTTACTCTTGGGTGCATTGTGTTCCCAAGAGCTTGTGCCTCTTGGGTGCATTGTGTACCATAGACGGTTGGAGGTGTCGCGAAGGCTTTGAGTTGTGAAGCTTCGGGCAAAGTTTGGGAGGCCCCGATTGAGTTGTGGGTGTGTGCCCCAAGATCGTTGTAAAGGCTCCGGATTCCGCCTTGATGGATTCCGATAGTGGAAGGTGAACCTGACCCTTGGGGTGAGGTTCATCGGAGAATAAGGTGAGGCCTTTTGTGGCATCTTGAGTAGGCATTTTGTGGCGAGCTCACACCCCTCCAACGAGACGTACTCCCTTAACAAGGAGGAACTCGGGAATACATCCTCGTCTCCGCGTGCCTCGGTTATTTCTATACCCGAGCTCTTTACTTATGCAAGTTACATTGTGATAGCCTTCGTGCTTGAACTTTTATATCTTGCTATCACCTTGTTGCTTGCCTCGCTTAGCATAAGTTGTTGGTGCACATAGGTGAACCTAGTATATTTAGGTTGTTGGCTTGTTAATTTAAACACCTAGTTTTATTCCGCAATTATCAAGCCTTAAACCGAAAAAGTTTTAATCGCCTATCCCCCCCTCTAGGCGACATCGTTTATTCTTTCAATTGGTATCAGCGCCTCGGCTATCTTTTTGGGCTTCACCGCCTAGAGAGTAAAGATGTCGTTTAGAGAATTAGTGCACGATCCCACTTTTATATGCAAAAAATATTAGTTAATACATTTTTAATTGAAAATGGCAAAATTGTTAATAGTTTGTAGAGTTAGAATAATTATTTTATAAAATAGAAAATGGATTTGGATTTCTTATTGAAATTCAAACAATTTGCATGTTGAAAGTTTAGTGAGATTCAAAAATATGCAAAAAATATTAGTTAATCCATTTTTTAATTGAAAATGGCAAAATTGTTAATAGTTTGTAGAGTTAGAATAATTGTTTTATAAAACAGAAAATGGATTTGGAATACTTATTCAAAATATGCAAAAAAATGAATAATTTTAGTGTTCATAATGTTTTAAAAACCTCCCACATTTGAAAAAAGCTACCAGACGAAAAAAATAGGGCTAAGTATTCGCGCGCAAATTTCGGGTCCATTAGTCGCGGCCCGTACCACCAGCCACGACTAAAGGGTGTGGTGCACGCAGGATTCTGATACCGCCCCCTCCCCCCTTTAATCGCGGCGCATGGCTCAACCCGCGACTAAAGACCCCCCTTTAGTCCCGGCCTGAGCCACGCCCCACGACTAAAGGGGGGGTATAAAAGGCGAGCCGTCCCCCTGGTGCGTGGCTCAGACCGCGACACTGGAGAGCCATAGAGGATCGAGGCGCCGCCACGTGATGGCCTTTGACGTAGTTACCTGCGTCAAAAGAATATGGTTAGGTTGAGGGTCTGTTTGTTTGGGCTGCAGCTTTTGAAAAGCAGCTGTAGCTGTTGAGCTGTGGAAAAGCAGCTGTGAGAAGCAGCTGCTGAAAGCAGAGATTTGATGTTTGGCAGGAGTGTTGTTGACAGCTGTTGCTGTTGATTTTCTAGGTGAAATTTCTGGAATGCCCCTGAGTGCTGAAAATGTTATATAAGTGTCGATTTGAAGCGAAACAATTGTTGTTGACTTATTTAATTCATTATTACGACGTTTAGTTAGTTAAATCATCTCAGTTTCTCTATTTATATGTAATAATGATGCACTTATTTATATTTACATGCACATATTTCATATACAAATTATTTCAAATCAAAATACATTTGCATGAGAGAGAGTATATTCCAAACATACAAGACTACATTAATCCGTACATATAATTAGATACCATTAATCTAATATAGTTAGATACCATTAATCTAATACGAGAGTTGTGCTTGGACAATTTTAATAAGAGGTAGCACGTACATGCGGTACAATGTATAAGTTTGGAATGAGCATGTATGCACAGGGATGAATGATTGAGCTAGCACGTACGTCGTACAAGGTCCCACGGGCGAAGCTCGGACAAGGGCAGGCGGTGGCAGTTTTTGTGTAAATAATTTGAACGGCAGTGGCAAACTCGCATGCCCTTTCGATTCTAAGTGGAAAAGCTGCGGGAAGCGGCCTCCGGACATCTTCCGCTCGCGACGGCTCTCCAGTTCATTTTTGGGCACCGCTTCTCCCAAGCGCTTTTCAATAATTGGGTGTTTGTTTGGGCTTCCGCTTTTGGAGCTCAAAAGCTGAAGCTAAAGCCCAAACAAACAGGGCCTGAGACTCCAAGTACAGAGTATATAGTATAGGAAAGACAGTTTACCCCACGAGGGGTGACTCGAGGGTTTAATATCGAACTCTCGGGGAATCAGTAGTGAAATATTTATCTTCTTATCCTTCTCTTGAAAACCTACAAAACAAAGTAAATTGTTTTGTGCCCTCAACCACACCAAGTGGTTTTCAAGCACAAGGTGTGAGAATGATATGAAAAGATAATGAATGCAAAGAAATAAATAAATATGCAATGATGATAAATAAATATGCAAGGATGGTGGAAACAATAATGGATGATATTTTTGGGTTTTGTATTGTGAATGCAAGATGTAAAAGTGTTTTTGTATTTTCGGATTTTTAAATGGCAGAAAATGGATAAAAGTTGTTGGAAAGGTGTTTCTTATGATTAAAAATGGACCGGGGTTCATGGTTTCACAAAAGCACTCTCTCTTTAGTAAAGTGGTAGATAATGGAACACTAGAATTGACATATGAGATTGCAACATAAAGGTTTCATGACAAGTTACTAATTATATGGGCATCACGTCCTAACATAGAGATCTTTTGTTTATTAATCTCTCTTATACTCCACCAAGATGTGAACTAAATCTTAGCACCTCGGTAATTAAGATAAATTAGAGTATAGCTTTAAGTTCTATGACATGAAGTTAAAATAAGAACATGCTAGATCTAGTCATGGAGAAGTGGTAAGGTCACACCCACATCTCCGGTAGCAAGGTATTTTTCTTTATCCCTAGCGAGGCAACAAAGTAAGGTAAAATACCAGAGTGGATCGAGGAACTTCTGTCACTTTCACCACACTAGCCACCCCCGTTGCTCCATCTAATGCATACGTTCCCCCTCACATGCTCTCATACACATGCTTGATCAAAAAAAGTAAACAAGAACGGGGTACATAATATGCATCTACTTTCATAACTAAAACAAAACTATTGCAATCTCAAACATATATTAAATCATAAAAAGATCCACCACAAAGGTATTACATAGATGACCGTAATCATGTTCAGCAGCTCATACAGTACTAATTAGTGAAGCTCAAAGAGAGGAGAGATACATAAGTTACTTCCACAAACCCATAGTCCAGGGGTGGACTACTCCTTCTTCATCATGGAGACGGTGGAGAAGTAGTTGGAGAAGATGGAGACCACGACGACAGCGCCCCGCCAGAGTTTTCCCCCTCCAATCTGCAACTCCAGGTCTCTGTTTCGTGGTTTTTGTGGTTCGGCGGCGCTCCCTTCCGAAAGGCGTCGGGAGACTATTTTTATAGTCGTTTTTAGGTCAAGACGGAGGCTCGGGGAAAAAGATCGACGACATCGGAGGCTCGAGGCCCAGGATAGTGGGCCCCACGCGGCCAAGGAATCTGGTCGTGTGGGCCCATCTATCTTGGCCCTCGGGTCTCCGCTTGTTCGCCATACCAGGATAGTGGGCCCCACGAGGTCTTCCAAGAATAATTGGACTAGAGGTTTTATTCCCCATATCCATGATTAGAAAGTCAAAAGGTACAAATGTCATATGCAACTCTACCATAACATCACTTACTTTTCCTAAAGCATACTTAATGGAATCATCAACAAGTGCATGTTCAATAGAGCATTTTTCAAGATTCTTTAATTCAAGAACTTCATATAATTCTTTAGATAAAACAGAGACACTAGATCCTAGATCTAATATAGCATGGTGTGTCTCTTTTCCAACAGTTACTAGTACTTTTGGAATCCATATATCCCCAAGCTTAGGTGGTATCATAGCTTCTTGGTTGTACCTAGCTATCTTTTCTTTTAAAACATGATTAGCAATATAAGAACCAAAACCTACTTGGTTAACATTAATGGAAGGATCACTTGCAAATTTTTGTAAGATAGATATTAATTCATGGAAGCTACAATTATATAAGTCAAGTAGTGGTTCCTTGACTTCACTAAGCATTTTAACTTCCTCAACTTTTCTTTCTTTCTCAACCCAAACTTGTTTCTTAACAGGAGCTTCCTTCATATGTTTAAGTGATGGGTTTTTCTTTAATGAATCACTAACACAAACCAACTTTGCCTCAATTCTGTTGAGGTAAACATCTTTTTCAAGAAATTCTTTCTCACATAATCTTAGTTTTTGCACAACATTAGCTAATTCATTGTCTATCTTAGGAATAATGTTTTCAGAATAAGATACTAGTTGTTCAAAATCTTCTTTATTTGGTAGTTTCTCTAATTTGGCTTCAAGTTTATCTTTAGATAATGCAAGTGCTATTGTGGTATCCTCCACCTTTTTCTTATTACCCACAAAGCTACCAAAAATTCTTCTTAGTGTCATGGCTGCACAAGGTGGTGTTGACAAGACAAAACTTCCACCTGTAGCCCCATCTAAAGCATTTTGATACCAAGGATCTATTCCATAATAAAAGTAAAGATTTAACTTTTCATCTTCACAAGGTGTAGGATCTTCATAATGTAACCTATTAATTCTTACCCAAGCATCTTTTAATGTTTCTCCAGGATGTTGCTTAAAATAAGAAGTGGATCTTAATGGAGAACTCACTTTTTGTTTGTTCCCAAGAATCATGATTGCAAATTTTTATGTGTTTTTAATTTTTAAATACAAAACTGAAAATAAAATGACACTAAACAATGCAAGCTGAAATAACAAATGCAACACAAAATGCAAAACTGAAAATAAAATATGCAAACCGAAATATAAAGATGATTTGCAAGACAAAAACAAAACAAAATAAAATGATTTGAAGGTAAAGATGGATAAGATGATGCTCACTGATACGTCGCAAATGTATCTACTTTTCCAAACACTTTGCTATTGTTTTGCCTTTGATTATTAATGAATTTGTTTCGAACTAACCCGAACTGATGCTGTTTTCAGCAGAATTGCATTTGGTGTCTTTCTTTTGTGCAGGGTTCAGAAGTTCACGGAAAATTCCAGAAAAATCAGAAAAAGTATTTTTGAGGGAAAAGAGCCACGGAGCCAGAAGACCGCGAAGGGGGGCCACCCCAGGAGCAGGGGTGGGTCCCACCCACGGGTGGGGTCCAGGTCGCGGCAGGGGGGCCGCCCCTGCCCCTGGGACCTTGTCTCTCGACCCCCCTTCGCTTATAAGCTTCCTCACGACCTAAAACGACGAGCCCCCGAACACTTTTTCCAGAAACCTTACGGAGATCCCCCGCCATCACGAACCATAAATTCGGGGTCCAGGATCGCTGTTCCGGCACCCTGCCGGAGTGGAGATCGCCGCCATCGTCACCGCCAACGCCTCTCCATCAACCATCCATGTCGTCCCCCGCCATGTGTGAGTAGTTCCCTGCTGTAGGCAAGGGGATGGAAGTGATTGAATAAGATTGCTCATGTAATTCGATGCCAAATTGTTAGGGCACGATGCCTAGTATCCTCTATTTGTGTTAATCATCGTTGGTGCAACTAGTTATGCTTAATGCTTGTCACTTTGGGCCCGGGTGCCATGTTTTCAGATCTGAACACTTATGTTTGCAATGAGTATAATTGTTGTTTGGATCATATCTACTAGTTGTATGCACTTGTTGTCAACCGGAACCGGAGACCCCAAGTGACAGAAACGGGGACATCGATGGGAATGGTTGGCAACTCGAGGGTTACATGTATTCATTGTGTGTTAATGCTTTGATCCGGTCTTCTATTAAATGGAACACCTTAATTGCCATTTGTTCCTTAATTGGCCCGGCTGAAATCGGATGGCAGGACAAAAGATGCCGTGCAAGTTCTTATTGTAAGCACGTACGGCTAAATTAGGAATACATGCCTATGACTGTTTGATACTTGGATGCTATTTATATATTTATTTGCTTCGTGCTTAGTTATGTTCATTTCATGAGCTATCTTATTCATGCAACGCCCGTCTATCTGTCCCTATGCATACGGTGTTTTAATCCCGCTGTTTACAATCATTACTTCTACCGTCATCATTGCTGTCTTTATTTTATTACCGCTGTTACTATTCTACTGCTGCCATCAAATCACTGTTACTACTGATAAATTGCTTCGAGAGAAATCCTTTTCAGGTGTGGTTGAATTGACAACTCAACTGCTAAGGCTTATAAATATTCTTTGGCTCCCCTTGTGTCGAATCAATAAATTAGGGTCAAACTACCCGCGAAAACTGTTGCGATCCCCTACACTTGTGGGTCATCACTCACTTAGGTGCAACCTCCCCAAGCTTAGGTGTTAGCACAAGTTGGTGATGAAGTTGACTTTGTTGTGAGATACTCCTTGGACAAATCTTTACAGCAATGATTCACCGGCAACGGCGCCAGAAAATTGTCTTGATGGCCCTTTACGTAGTTACCTGCGTCAAAAGAATATGGGTTAGGTTGAGACTCCAAGTGCAAAGTGTATAGTATAGGAATATGGGTTCCCCGCGAGGGGTGACTCGAGGGTTTAATATCGAACTCTCGGGGAATCAGTAGTGAAAGATTTATCTTTTTATCCTTCTCTTGAGAACCTACAATCAAAATAAATTGTTTTGTGTCCTCAACCTCACCAAGTGGTTGTCAAGCACAAGGTGTGAGAACGATATCAAAATAAAACAAATGCAAAACAATAAATAAATATGCAATGATGATAAATAAATATGCAAGGATGGTGCGAACAATGATGGATGATATTTTTGGGTTTTATATTGTGAATGCAAGATATAAAAGTATTTTTGTATTTTCGGATTTTTAAATGGCAGAAAATAGAAAATGCTTAAAAGTTGTTCGAAAGGTGTTTCTTATGATTAAAAATGGACCGGAGTTCATGGTTTCGCAAATGCACTCTCTCTTTAATAAAGTGGTAGACAATGGAACACTAGAATTAACATATGAGATTGCAACAAACATGTTTCATGACAAGTTACTAATTATATGGTCATCACGTCCTAACATAGAGATCTTTTGTTTATTAATCTCTCTTACACTCCACCAAGATGTGAATTAAATCTTAGCACCTCGGTAATTAAGATAAATCAGATCATAGCTTTATGTATTATGACATGAAGTTAAAATAAGAACATGCTAGATCTAGTCATGGAGAAGTGGCAATGGTCACACCCACACCTCCGGTAGCATGGTATTTTTCTTTATCCCTAGTGAGGCAATAAAGTAAGGTAAAAATACCCAAGTGGATCGCGAAACTTCTCTCACTTTCACCACACTAGCCATCCCCCTCATTACTCCAACTAATGCACACGTTCCCCACACAAGCTCTCATAAACATGCTTGATCAAAACAAGTAGACAAGAACGGGGTACATAATATGCATCTACTTTCATAACTGAAACAAAACAATTGCAATCTCAAACATATATTAACTCATAAAGAGATCCACCACAAAGGAATTACATACATGACCGTAATCATGTTCGGCAGCTCATACGGTGCTAATTAGTGAAGCTCAAAGAGAGGAGAGATACATAAGTTACTTCCACAAACCCATAGTCCAGGGGTGGACTACTCCCTCTTTATCGTGGAGACGGTGGAGATGACGTTGGGGGAGATGGAGACCACACCGGCAGCGCCCCGCCGGAGTTTTCCCCCTCCAATCTGCAGCTCCAGGTCTCTGTTTTGGTGTTTCTGTGTTTCGACGACGCTCCCTTCTGGAAAACGTCGGGGGACTATTTTTATAGTCAGTTTTAGGTCAAGACGAAGGTGGGGGACGAAGATCGACGACATCGGAGCCACGAGGGCCAAGTTGGTGGGCCCCATGCGCCCAAGGAATCTGGCCGCGTGGGCCCCCCTCTTTTGGCCTTCGAGCTTCCACTTTTTCGCATCCTTCGCTCCTACGCTTTCTTCCTTCCAAAAACTGATGCTTGTAAATTTTCAGGTCATTTGGACGTCGTTTGGGTCCCTGAAACATCAAAATATAGAAAATAGGGTTTTTTGCCAGTGCAGGGTTAATTCCAGAAAAATAGGAAAACTATGAAATCTTCCAAAATCATTATAAAACGATGATATAACCCTTATATGATGAAAATATGATTGAAATATGAATGATATAATGCAAAGTTCATGTATGCATTTTACATGCATCAAACCCTCCTGCTCGACTCCGTCCGGCTGCTGCCTCGGTGAAACAGAACACCACCGCCGTCGCTGCTGCTCGTCGCGTATCGCTCCATCTTCCCCGAGGGGAAGAGCAGAGGAGAGGAATCGGAGTCCCCGTCGAAGTGGAAGTGTATGTGCTCGTCGTCGGGGTTGATGCAGACCTGCTTGGCGATGGACGGCGGCTGCACAAAGGAGGACGCGGCTCCCCTTGCGGGTGGCGGGGAGGCGAGCTCGGGCTCGGGCGGCAACAGGTGTAGAGTCCAGACGCCCTCGACGAACTTGTGCAGCCTAATGCCGACCTCGCCGAGCGAGTGCGCGTAGGCGCGGTGCACGTCGGCGAGCGTATAGCGGTGGCGGATGGCGAGCGCTCCAGGCAGTCACGCACTGCCAGCTCCTTCTCTAGCTTGGAGTGGCCGCAACCCATCGCCCTCCAGCTTGGCGGCGATGAATCTAGCGGCGCGGGAGTGGGGATAGTGGAGGGCGGGTGGAAGATGTGTTGCGGAACAGAGGGGCAAGGAGGAGGAGGGAGTCGAGGAGGAGGGAGTCGAGGGACGGGAGGCTCGCCCGGGAATCTGTCGATGGCTGCTAGAGGTAGAGGAGGCCATCAAGGAGGAAGGAGACGGGCGCGTGCGGGCGCGCTGCGGATGCGGCGATGCGGAGGCAAGGGTGCAGGGATTCATGGACGGCGTGGCGTCATGCTGCGGTGAGCCTCGCGTGATGGTGTTCATGATGCGGTGGAATTAAGGAGGAGGGCGTGGGCGCGGCGGTGGTGCGGCTGGGGAGGGTGGACGTGCACGTCCGATTCACGCGCTCTGCGACTTCGAGGCGTTCAAGGCGCTGGCCAGCAGCGAAATGGAGCGTGGTTGGAACGGTGGAAGAAGAAGATAAGGGAGAGAGAGAAAGCAAGAGGGGGGAGAAGAAGATAAGGTATTGCGGAGATGTGGGTGGCCAGCAAGAGGATAAGGACAGAGAAGGCCTGGGGGTGGGCGCTCGAGGCGCAGGCCCCACGTCACCGCTGGCGAACACAGTTATATGTTCGTCAGCGGCAAGTTAGCATTGTTGGGTCGCGCTTACCGCTGGCGCACGGGCTTTCATGTTCGGCAGCGGTAGGTGGAGTACCGCTGGCGAACGAGTAGTGTTGTTCGCCAGCGGTAGTTGGCGTCGTTGGGGCCATCCGAGTCCGCCATTACTACTGGCGCACCTCATATTTCGTGTTCGCCAGCGCTATATACCGCTGGCGAACGGTTTATTGTGTTTGCCAGCGGTAGCCTGGCAGCTATAAGCTGTTTCCTACTAGTGCAAGAACTTTGCAGATGACGCAGAAACTTAAGGTTTGGTCTAAGTACAGATGGCATGAATCCTTTTGGGGAGGCAGAGCTGCAGTCATAGCACCTGGGTAACTCTATGTATCTATAACCTTCCTCCTTGGTTGTGCATGAAGCGGAAGTTCATTTCGATGCCAGTGCTGATCCAAGGCCCAAGCAACCCGGCAACGACATTGATGTGTACCTAAAGCCACGAGTTGAAGAACTTTTACAGTTGTGGGGCGAAAAAGGTGTATGTGTGTGGGATGAGCACAAACAGGAGGAATTTGACCTATGAGCGCTGCTCTTCGTAACCATTAATGATTGGCCTGCTCTTAGTAACCTTTCAGGACAGACAAACAAGGGATACAATGCATGTACGCACTGTTTAGATGAGACTGATAGTACATATTTGGAGAAATGTAAGAAGGTTGTGTACCTGGGCCATCGTCGATTTCTTCCTCCTAAGCATCCCGTAAGAAAGAAATGCAAGCATTTCAAAGATATGACAGAGCATCGGAGGAAGCCTGTCCGCCGTACTGGTGATGATATATTTGGTATGGTCAAGGATCTAGAAGTGATCTTTGGAAAGGGTCCTGGCGGTCAATCTGTTCCGAATGACGCCACCGGACACGCAGCCATGTGGAAGAAGAAATCAATATTTTGGGAGCTACCCTATTGGAAAGTCCTAGAGGTCTGCTCTGCAATCGACGTGATGCATGTGACGAAGAATCTTTGCGTGAACCTGCTAGGACATTTGGGCGTGTATGGGAAGACAAAAGATACACCGGAAGCACGGCATGACCAGCAACGTATGAAAGACCCAGACGACCTGCATCCAATGAAGACGGATAAAGGAGGTCTAAGTCCTGCCAGCTACACTCTTACGAAAGAAGAGAAGGAAATATTTTTTGAAGTCCTGAGCAGTATGAAGGTCCCGTCTGGCTTCTCATCGAATATAAAGGGAATAATAAATATGGCCGAGAAAAAATTCCAGAACCTAAAGTCTCATGACTGCCACGTGCTTATGACTCAATTGCTTCCGGTTGCATTGCGGGGGATTCTACTGGAAAATGTTCGACTACCCATTGTGAAGCTATGTGCATTTCTCAATGCAATTTCTCAGAAGATAATCGATCCAGAAATTCTACCAAGGTTACAAAGGGATGTGGTTCAATGTCTCGTTAGTTTTGATTTGGTGTTCCCACCATCCTTCTTCAATATTATGACGCATCTCCTAATACACCTAGTCGAAGAGATTGCCATTCTGGGTCCTATATTTTTACACAATATGTTCCCCTTTGAGAGGTTATGGGAGTCTTGAAGAAATATGTTCATAACCATGCTAGGCTAGAAGGAAGCATCTCCAAAGGCTATGGAACAGAGGAGGTCATTGAGTTTTTGTGTTGACTTTATTCCCAACATTAAGTCGATTGGTCTTCCTGAATCGCGGCATGAGGGGAGACTGAGTGGAAAAGGCACTCTAGGAAGGAAATTAATAATATGTAGGGACGGACATTCTTTCACTCAAGCGCACTACACAGTTCTACAGAATTCCACCTTGGCGGCTCCGTATATCAAGGAAAACAAGAATATTGTACGCTTCAACAACCCGGGGAAGCCTGACTCCTGGATTAGACATGAACACATGGAGACTTTCGGCGGTTGGTTGCAAACACATCTCAACAATAACAACACTGTTGAAGATCAGTTGTACTTGTTGTCCAGGTCACCATCTTCGACTATATGGACTTTCCAAGGATACGAGATAAATGGGAATATATTTTACACGATCACCCAAGATAAAAAGAGCACCAACCAAAACAGTGATGTCCGCTTTGATGCAACAAACAACAATGGGTCAAAGGACACATACTACGGTTACATAGAGGAGATATGGG
This sequence comes from Puccinellia tenuiflora, assembly GCA_012064385.1. Taxonomy (NCBI): domain Eukaryota; kingdom Viridiplantae; phylum Streptophyta; class Magnoliopsida; order Poales; family Poaceae; genus Puccinellia; species Puccinellia tenuiflora. The sequence goes on along the minus strand of QRDG01000425.1, from coordinate 505,934 downwards.
AACTTGACTATGGACCTATTTTAAGGTCTCCGTGTTTCGGTGCAAATGGGTCAAGCTGACAGCAGGCGGGTTAAAGGTAGACGAGCAGTACGGAATGATAACAGTGGACCTCAACAATCTTGCGTACTTAAACGAACCATTCGTCCTAGCCAATGATGTGGCTCAGGTTTTCTACGTGAAGGACATGTCTACCAAACCGAGAAAAAATAAGCAAAAGAATACATCAGACGATGAGCCAAAGCGCCACATAGTTCTTTCAGGGAAAAGAAACATCGTGGGAGTGGAGGACAAGACAGACATGTCAGAAGATTATGATAAGTTTCATGAAATTCCGCCCTTCGCAGTGAAGGATGACCCAAGTCTCCTGTTAATTAATGAAGATGATGCATGGTTACGGCGCAGAAAAAACCCAAACACTAGATAGGGATGTTGGTGATGTGTAATAATGTATCAAACCTTTTATGTAACTGCAACGTTGGATGTATGCAGGGAATCTGAATGATTTGTATTCGGTCGATGAACTGAAGGATTTCTATAAAGAACAAAATACATGGTTTCCCCTGTAAATAGCCCAACGGTGGCTCGTGAGTGCCTGCATATCAAATGCACCGTTGGACGTATGCAGGGAATCCGAATGATTTGTATTCGATCGATGAACTGAAGGATTTCTATATAGAGATGTCCTCTGTCTTTGCCTTCCGGACTAGCTTGACTACAGTATGAACCCTCTTTCCGCTGTTGTCGTGCTCTTGTTCTTCATCTCCTCCTCATGGTGGGTATTTACAGCTAAAAGATCAGGGCAACTCTTCACCTTTAGTCCCGATTGGTAGCTGGAACCGGGAATAAAGGAGCGTTGATATGTGTGCCTTATCTTCTGCTTGAGATCCAACGGCTCACAAGCGCTCGAAAGAAACACACCGCTGATCCAACGGCTCACAAGCGTTCGAAGGAAACACACGATCTGTGTGCTTCTTCCTAATTGGGCACACTACCTGCACTGATGACGATAATGCATTTTTAATTGAAAATGGCAAAATGGTTAATAGTTTGAATAGTTAGAATAATTATTTTGGAAAAAAATGGTTTTGGATTACTTATTTAAATTCAAACACTTTTTATTTTGAATTTTTTGTCAGATTAAAAAAATATTAGTTAATGCATTTTTAATTGAAAATGGCAAAATGGTTAATACTTTGAATAATTAGAATAATTATTTTGGAAAACAGAAAATGGTTTTGGATTACTTATTTAAATTCAAACACTTTTCATTTTGAAATTTTTGTCAGATTCAAAAAAATATTAGTTAATGCATTTTTAATTGAAAATGGCAAAATGGTTAATAGTTTGAATAGTTAGAATAATTATTTTGGAAAACAGAAAATGGTTTTCGATTACTTATTTAAATTCAAACACTTTTCATTTTGAAATTTTTGTCAGATTCAAAAAATATTACTTAATGCATTTTTAACTGAAAATGGCAAAATGGTTAATAGTTTGAATAGTTAGAATAATTATTTTGGAAAACAGAATATGGTTTTGGATTACTTATTTAAATTCAAACACTTTTCATTTTGAAATTTTAGTCAGATTCAAAAAATATTAGTTAATTCATTTTTAATTGAAAATGGCAAAATGGTTAATAGTTTGAATAGTTAGAATAATTATTTTGGAAAACAGAAAATAGTTTTGGATTACTTATTTAAATTCAAACACTTTTCATTTTGAATTTTTTTCAGATTCAAAAATATGCAAAAGTTATTCAAATTAAAAAATATGCAGAAGTTATTCAATTTCAAAGAAGCTGGTCAATCGCGCGCAAAAAAACACCTCTAGTCCCGGTTCGTGGAACCAACCGGGACTAGAGGTTTTTTTTCGGCACGCCCTTTCGGTCCACCGAAAACACCTCTAGTCCCGGTTCGTGGCACCACCCGGGACTAGAGGGTACCCTCTAGTCCCGGTTCGTGGCACCACCCGGGACGAGAGGTCTCTGGGTATAAATACCCACGCCTCCTCCCCGGTTCGAGCCACGAACCGGGACACACACAAGGAGGAGCCGCGCCGCCGCACGAGACGACGCCGTCAGGCTACCGCCGCTCAGACCGCCTCGCCGATGCCATATCGCTCTCCTCCGCCCCCACGCCGATGCTCTCCCCGCCGTGCGTCGCCGCTGGCGCCGCTCTCCCCCGCCCGAGCCCCACCGTCGTCGCTCTCTCCCCGCCCGAGCCCCACCGCCGTCGCTCTCTCCCTGCCCGAGAGCCCCGCCGCCGCTCTCCCCCGCCCGAGCCCCGCCGCCGCCGCTCTCCCCCACCCGAGCCCCCCGCCACCGCCGCTCACTCAGTCGGAGCACCGCCCGAGCCCGCCGCTCTCCCCGCCGGAGCACTGCCCGAGCCCGCCGCGCCACCGCCGTCGCAGGTACCGAGCCTCTCCCTCCTCCTCCTCTTTTTTTTTAAATTTGAAATATAATTAGTTAGATTTATTTGAAATATAATTAGTTAAATTTGAAAATGCCAAAGTTAGGGTTAGGGTTTAGGAAGTTAATTAGTTAGATTTATTAGCAATTTAATTAGTTAGATTTATTAGCAAGTTAGGGTTAGGGTTTAGGTTTTAATTTAGGGTTTAAATTTAGGTTTAGGTGTTTCAAAATTTATGTTTGAAATTAGGTTTGAATTTAGATTTAGGTTTGAAATTTATTAGCTCGATGATTTAATAGATGATTTAGGTGGTTAATTAGTTAGATTTACTAGTTAGGTGGTTAATCAGCACCTTCTTGAGAGCTTAACTATCATTCTTAGTGCAATGTGCTTGTCCCAGAATACGGTTAATTGTGGTATAACTGTGATGCTTTTACCTTTGATAATATTTACCTCTAGTCTCACTTGAACTTCAGAGGTGCCTGGGCATTTATGTTTTGCGTGATTAAAACACAAGCAAGCGAGATACCACTTTATCATGCCTTATTATGAGCTTTGCAATCCTGCTTAGAGATATGTTCTATGTTGTTTACTATTAAGATGTTGGTCTCTTTTCATGTTTGACATAGCTACTTTGTGATATTATTAGCATGTATCTTGTTATGAATTGTCTAAGCATTTGTCCATGTAGTGAGTATATATGCATTATATGAAGCAAATGTGTTCGTGAAAGTTCTTTTATCGCTCTCAGATTTCAACTAAATTGCTTGAGGACAAGCAATAAGCTAAGCTTGGGGGGAGTTGATACGTCGAAAACGTATCTACTTTCCCGAACACTTTTGCTATTGTTTTACCTCAAACTTGTGTGTTTTGGATACAACTAACACGGACTAACGCTGTTTCCAGCGGAATTGCATTGGTGTCTCGTTTTTATGCAGAAAATCAACTTTCGGGAAAATCCGTGGAAAATATGGAAAAGTCAATATTTAACTGGGGGACACACGGAGCCAAAAGGCCAAGTGGAGGTGGGCCACAAGGGGCCCACACCACACGGTGGCGCGGGTGGGCCCAGGCCGCGCCACCACATGGTGTGGCCACCTCGGCCACGCCCCCGATGCCTCTTCGCGACTACAAGACCCCTTTCGACCTAAAAACCGAGGGGGATTCGACCATTGCTCCAGAAACACTCCATAACGCCGCCGCCACCGAAAACCCTATTTCGGGACCAGAAACTCCGTTCTGGCACCCTGCCGGGACGGGGAATTGGAGGAGATCATCGCCGTCATCGTCACCGACACTTCTCCATCGACCATCCATGTTTCCCCCATCCATGTGTGAGTAAACACCCGCTATAGGCTGAAGGGGATGGAAGGGATTGGATGTGATTATTCATGTAATGAGTTATAAGATTGTAGGGGCATAGTGCCTAGTACCTTATGGGAGTGCTGTAGACTTTGTTGCAACTTGTTGTGCTTAATGCTTGATGCTAGGGCCCGAGTGTCATTGATCTCAGATCTGAACATGTTATTTATTCATGATGATATGCATTGTTTGTTGATCTTACCTGCAAGTTGTATACACATATTGCTGTCCGGAACCCGAGGCCCCAAAGTGACAGAAATTGGGACAACCGGAGGGGATGGTTGTGATGTGAGGATCACATGTGTTCACGGATTGTTAATGCTTTGCTCCGGTACTCTATTAAAAGGAGTACCTTAATTACCAATAGTTTCCCTTGAGGCCCCGCTGCAAACGGGCTGGTAGGACAAAAGATGTTGTGCAAGTTTCTCCTTGTGAGCACGTACGACTACTTATGGAACGCATGCCTATGGTTACTTAGTACTTAGTTACTTTATTATTATCATCTGCAAATGTCGTGTCTTACTTATTACATGAATCATATCATCCATGCAGCGCCCATTCATCCATCCCTATGCCTACAGTATTTTAAACCTGCTGTCTTCTGCAATATTTACTGCTGCCTTTATTTTACTGTTGTCTCTATTTTGCTACTGCTATTACTATAAAACTGTTGCTACTGATCCTTTGTTGCGAGCAAGTCTATTTATAGGTGCAGCTGAATTGACAACTCAGTTGTTAAGGCTTATAAGTATTCTTTGTCTCCCCTTGTGTCGAACCAATAAATTTGGGTTATACTACCCTCGAAGACTGTTGCGATCCCCTATACTTGTGGGTTATCAAGACTATTTTCTGGCGCCGTTGCCGGGGAGCATAGCTTTATTTATAAGCTCATCTGGAAGTGATATTGTTCGCTGCAACTCATTCATCATGGGTAAGCCTAATGATGGGAAGGTCCGCATTTTGCCTTCCACTACAAGAAGAGGTACAACTCTGAATTCCTCTGCTGCTCTTGATTCACCTACTGTCATAAGTCAACTTGTCACACCACCACAAGCTTCACGTGCTGGTACCTCTGCTGAATCTGAAATTGTCTCTGAAAATTTTGATGATGTCTCAACTATGATTGATAAAAATATTCCTTCGGGTTCTTTCTTAGATGCTGCTATTGCTAAGTCTAAACAAATTGAAAGTACTGAAACACCTGATGAAAACACTATTACACCTGTTGGTTCTCCTGTGTCTGTTGAATGCTCTAGTGATGATCTTGATGATGCTTATGTGGAAATTGATGATAACTTTATTGATGAGTGCCTTAATACTGATGCAAGTGGCATTAAAAACCTTCTTGCAAAATGTGCTGTTAAATATCAACCACTGATTGATCCTAAATTTGCCACTTCTCCCATAAGCATTAAAGATAAAGATTTTAATTTCTCTCTTGATGTGGCACACATATATATTGTTGAGAAATCACCTTTTTGTGGTACTGAAAAAGAAAGTGCTGTGGAGCACATGAATGAGCTCTCTATTATGAGTGGCTTGTTTTCTGATGATCTGAAGAAAAGAAGGTACTTTGTTACTAAAATTTTTCCCTTCTCATTAAAGGATGATGCTAAAGTTTGGTATAATAATTTGCCTCCTGGTTCTATTCGTAATCCTGATGAATTGCTTGATGTTTTCTTTCAAAAATATTTTCCTGCTAGTGCTCAACAAGCTACTTTGCAGAGAATTTATAGTTTTGTTCAGGAAGAAGGAGAGAAATTACCTGCTGCATGGTCAAGGTTTTGCTCTCTCATTAGAGCTCGGCCTGGGCATGATCTGGAAAAACATGATTTACTTGATATATTTTATAGTGGACTAACCATTGAATCTAGGGCATACCTGGATAGTTTTGCTGGTTGTGTTTTCAGGAAAAGGACTCCAGCTGAAGCTGAAGAATTGTTGGCTAAAATAAGCCAAAATCATGGTGATTGGACCATACCTGAACCACCTCCAACACCAATATCAAAGAAGAGAGGGATGATTGAATTAGATGATGAAAGAATGGAAGAGGCCAAGAAATCTCTCATAGAGAAGGGTATTAAATCTGAAGATGTGAAAAATCTACCACCCATAGAAGATTTATGTAAGCCAATTCCTCCTTCATCTACCATTGAGGTACACTCTCTCCAATACTTTAATGAATATGATATCCTTTATGGTAAACCTCCTAGTCAATGTTTAGATGAGTTGGATAATCTATTATATATTAAAGGTACATGATGGGCTAACCAGAAAAAAGAGAAATCACCTAGAAATTCACACAAAAATCAGAAACATCTGACCGTTTATTTAATACACCAAAAATTTATAACCATTGGATTAGACTTAAGTTAAGAAATTACCCACCGTTGCCATTACAATAGATACGACGTATCCGGTATCCCCGGACCGTTTTCTTTTATTTCCCCTTTCTCCAAATCCACCGCCGGATGGAGGCGCCCTTGACGCGAGTAGCTAAAGCGCCTACGTGAAACCCTAGACTAAATTGCCAAAAGAAGGGCAGAGTTCTCCCAATACAGATTCTTTACTAGGAATTGTTGGTCGCCCGTGTCTACAACGCCCGATTCTGCTATCTCCCGAGTCGCAGCCTCCTCATGGTCCTAGGTTGACTAATTTTCTCGTCAGAGTTGTGGGCCGATCATCTTCAACTAATTGATCCCTTGGTCTGTGATTCTATTTCTATCGTCTTCAGTTCATTAATCCCTTGATCGGTGATGTCTTTGACGGTGTCTCGAGCAGATCGTAAAAAGTCGGAGCAGATCTTCGCAGCTAGCTGAGGTACACGTCAACCAAGTCGGAGCGGATGTTCTTAATTAGCTACCTCAGGTACACGTCCCCCTAATTTCTGAAAGGGACATGCATATACAGTATGATCAATCCATGATTAGGGCTACCTCTTCTCGAGCTAGGTACGACTCAATCAGCTGCTCAGCATGCACGTTGCAGGTGCCTGATATTAAGGAAACTGTGACAAAAAGGTGCATGCGCTAAGATCAAGAACTGGATGTGCACCTGCGTCAACCACGGTAAGCAGCTGGATGCATGATTCATACATCTATCCACTGTTTTTTTTTTTTTCAGTCCCAACTTTGAGGTATTTTTTTCAGGGAAGAATTGATTTACGAACGTAGGTGGTGACACTAGCAGAGTAGCTTCAAGTTATAATTGCCGTTGCGGCTAGCTTCCAGTTAAACTCGCTGTAGGCACACTTGATTCTCCTCTATAGTTAATTTGACCTCCCTACGTTGTCTAAGCACAGATATGTACATAACGGGTATTTTTCCTTTATCTTAGGCAACTCAGTTTTTGTGTGTCATGCGTTTCTGAATCTTAATCGATTGTATATATGAAGAAACGTACCGACCCGGATCTAATTAGAGGAGCGAAAAGCGGAAATCCATTTCGGGTCATGGGTGCATCTGCACCCATGACCCAAAAACACCATTTTCCATATATCAAAAAATTCCAAAAATAAATATGGAGATAGTTCAACATATTTCATGTTAGCACAAAAAAATCCGCGGTGAAAAGACATTTTGTGCGACCTGTGCAAAAAAGACAAATCCGAATTGCTACAAAAGACTTTTGTACGAGACATGGTTTTGTCTTTTTTGCACAGGTCACACAAAATGTCTTTTCACAGCGAAATTTTTTGTGCTAGCACTAAAAATATTGATGCATATCCAAAAAAAATTTCGGAATTATTTGACACATTTAAAAAAAACTAAAAATGTTTTACCTAACAGGTGCAGATGCACCTATGACCCAAAACGCCGAAGTTTTTTCAGTTCATCAGGTAGGAAGCGATAGGAATATAGATGACACACCCACGAGGTATAGCGGATGCATGTATGTTTGTAGACATCTAATCCCACACGTATAGGAAATATGAAAAGAGCTAGGTCTACTAAGTACGCAGGCAGTTTTATAAATGATATCAAACGACAACCAAAATTCAAGCTTCAGTGTACTCCTACCAAACGGGCTACTCCCCTTTCCATTAATTTTCATAACGGAAATACAAAGTTCTTTTCTAACAGAGAGAGAAAAAAGGAGACGGGAAAGAGAAAACGCCCTCACACCGATAGGAAGCCCGCTGTTTAGTGTACTCCTAGCTCTTTTAAATCTGAATCAGCAAATGGTAGCTGTTTTGATATCACATATAAATGATCACTCATAGCTAGCAATATGAACTTTAATTTATGTTTATAAATGACCAATCGAATACCGTTTGCAATTCAATTATGCGTGCTGAACTTTTTTTCTTCTAATCTACATAATTATCTTTAATCCTAATAATTATATGTATATTTCTTAATCGCAGTCAACTGCAGACAAATCATTACTGTAATGGACAAACGAGTCCTACCATATGGTCGTACTTACAAGAGAGTAAAAAATTTATTCCCGGATACAATGCCTTGCAGATATGTTAAGTGAAATTTTTCGTGGATGTAATAATACTATTTATGTGAACCAAAATAAATGGAACTCTCTATACCAAAAGGGAAAAAACTGAATTGCAATTAGTTAGAGGAAGTCCCTAGCAAACAAACATGATGATATCGAAATATAAGTTCATGATGGTTGTTCATGGTATTCTTGTGAAGTACTAAGTAAAATATCACATAGAATTAAAATATACATCTTAGTATGATATTTGGTGTTCAAGCGAAGTACTAAATTATATACTAATAAGGACACATATGGTTGTCGACGTGGTTTTTTTTTGCAACTATAATAATAAAATTTAGGATATTTCTAAGGAAACCAAAAAAAATCCTTATTCAAATTAATGCTCACTTTTTATAATTTTCACGTGAAGAATAATAATGAAAATGAAACGTTGGTACCTAAAATAAATCATACCAATGATATTATTCAGTGTAAGTATATGATTATGAATGTTTATTCTCTATTCGTAAGAAATTTATTGTGCAACTTGGCTGACCTGTAAATAGTTTCTTATAGAACAAGGAATAGCAAATCTGTATGAAACGCATCTTTTTACATAAATGGAATTTATACCTGGGTCGGGCCAAAACAATGATTATTGTAGCCATTTCCCTTGCACATGTACAAAGCAAGTCCAAAGTTGATCGATGTGATTAATCGCATGCAAGAAACTTCATGTGGATCAGTACCTCTCGACAAAAAAACTCGATTGGTACAATTAAATATGTGCAAAGCAAGCCCAAACTTGGTATATACAATTTCTATTTAGTTTGGACGTGCGAGTCACATATTCCTTGACGAACTACATCAGGACGCTTGTAGAAAATTACATGGCAAGGCGTTAAAAATAAATTGATCTATGTGTATACACAAATGAGTATACATAAAAAATCAAATGATATAACCCGCGCGCAAATACAAGACTAACCACACAGGTTTTCAAGAGCCGCATAAGCCACCCGTTTCAAAGAGTATGAACTTACGATAACTGAGTGCATGGTGGTGAGGTCACTCCCATTGCAAAATAGACTTGCAATACTTAATTATTCGTTGAATAGTCGGTAAGAGGGCACAAAGATCAGTAACGACATGTAGTAGAGCGACAATCACAGCACAACCTGAGTAGGACGTCAAAACTATGTCATCTATGCAACGGTGCTTATGTTACATGACACGACAAACAAAAATGTACGTGAATGTAGAATTGGAAGAGTGAGTTGGCGAATAGTGGTGCCAAAGCTAAATAAAATAGATATAAAGAATATATTATCCATTTCATAATTATGGACATTCTAAACTTGGTCGACCTCTCTGACCTTGATTATTGATATATAAATGTAATTATGAACAAGATAAAATAAAGTATTCATTAAACTGTGATGATATATGATTTATATTGTGTTTTTCCATAGAAAATTTATCAACAGATTCATATACTAAACAATGGTCAAATATGTGTCCTGGAGACTATCCGTGTATTAAATGTCACATATTTCATAACAAAACCAATATCAAAAGATGAAAAAAGATCCACACAAGTAAAAAAATGGAAACTACTATTAAGTCAACCTACCTGTTTACGAGAATAAACTTCTTTTCATTTTGCTTTGTTGAGCGGATTCATTTTTATTTGAGTAAGATCTAAACATTATATGGTTGTTTCCAGCAACATATTGAATGTTAACCTTGCTTATTGATCTAACATCACATAAAAAAAATCGTCCAACACAAAGATCGGTGGTCTAATACGTACACGGCATAAATGATACATATGTTAGTTAGTATGGTGCTTCTGGATACGACGTGGTAATAAGTGACCATAGATTAAAGATGATTATTCCTTTTCTGTATACTATTTTGAGACAAATCTTTATTTGTGCATATAACATATCGGTTGTGGTGGTTAAAAACATATTATTTATATCACATAATTTACAATTTAATTAATTTATATAATTATTTCTTACACGCTTCAACAACAAAGGATGATGCCCTTGCAATAAGGAAAAAATAATACAATCTTAAATTGAGATGAATGTATACTCAATATGTGTATTTCCTTTCATTTTCTCATTGTTAACATGAGTGCAATGACTTACTGGCTCTTTGCTCGATATATAAGTCGTCTAGAGATGGACGGGCATTGAAACTCGGTTGAGAGAATTAGAGACTCAACAACATTATGGATGGTATTGCTATTGTTTAGCTATGTACTTCTAACTAAGTTAAGCTTCTAAATGAGATTTTTGTAAGTAAATACTTTGTCCAACAAATATTTTTGTAGGTAAATAATGTGTGCAATAAGTATTATGTTAATGAAGTGGAATGCCATTTTGACAGCATATTTAGGGCCGCACATTGATGTACTCTTTAGAATAGATAGTTGGACTTTTGTTTCATAATACAATCACATGGGGTAAGTGGAGTTTCAAAAAGTATAGTATTTTGTGTGATATAAAAATAGTTATTTAATGTGTCAAAGCATTAAAGATTATGCCCTCGCAAGGTAATATCAAAGATGTTGCCCGCGCATGTGCGCGGGCCACTATGCTAGTTTTATTGAAAAGCAAAATAGCTTTAATATGAGAATAGAAAATCATTTGATAGGAAATTCTCGTGCTATTGATAATTTGCATGATATTGTGGAAAGAACCTCTAATGATGTTAAAATGCTGGTTAAACACTTTCATATGGTGCAAACTCAAATTGATCAACTTACTAAAGTCCAAAAAGATATGCTAGTTAACACTTCTAAAGAAAAAGATAAGCATGTGTATGAAGTGACAACTAGAGGTGGTGCTTCTACTCAGGATCCCTTATATCCTGAGGGACATCCCAAAAGAGTTGAACAAGATTCTCAACAAGTTAATGAAACTAATGCTCCTTCTAAGAAAAAGAAGAAGAAGAAACATAAAAAGGTTGTAGAATCTCTTGAACCTGTTAATGATCCTAATAGTGTTTCTATCTCTGATGCTGAAACTGAAAGTGGTAATGAACATGATAGTGATAGTGATAAAAATGATGCTTCTGATAAAGAGAAAGGTGATAAAGAACCTGAAAAGAATGCTAAAAGTAAAGAGAACACTAAAGAAGATTTTATTGCTAAGAAGCATGGTAATGAAAGAGAATCTTGGGTTCAAAAGCCAATGCCTTTTCCTGTTAAGAAACTTAAGTCAAAAGAGGAAGAACACTATAACAAATTTTGTGACTGGATGAAACCCTTGTTCTTGCAAATCCCTTTGACTGATGCTATTAAATTGCCTCCTTATTCAAAATATATGAAAGATATTGTTTCTAACAAAAGGAAAATTCCTAATGAGGAGATCTCTACTATGCTTGCTAATTACTCTTTCAATGGCAAGGTTCCAAAGAAGTTGGGAGATCCTAGGTATACCAACCATTCCTTGCTCTATTACAAGTAATTATGTTAAGACTGCTCTATGTGACTTGGGAGCAGGAGTTAGTGTTATGCCTTTCTCTCTTTATAAGAGACTTGATTTGGATAAATTGATACCTACTGATATTTCTTTACAAATGGCTGATAAGTCTACTGCTGTACCTGTTGGTATCTGTGAGAATGTTCCTGTTCAAGTAACTACCAATTGCTTGATTTTAACTGATTTTGTTGTTCTTGATATGCCGGAAGATGATAATATGTCTATTATTCTTGGGAGACCCTTTCTTAATACTGCAGGTGCTGTTATTGATTGCAACAAAGGCAAAGTAACTTTTAATGTTAATGGCACTGAGCACACTGTTCATTTTCCCAAGAAGATTAATAGAATAACTGGAGTTCATACAATCTCTAATTTGAGAACTATCAAAGTTGGAAATATTGATTGTCCCATATATGAGCATCAAGAAGGATATCAAAATATTATGATTGGGACCATATCAATACAATATAAGGTAACATGATTGGTTAGTGAAGTTTAATTCATTTATGTCATTAAAAATTTATTTGATAGCAAGACTTGATCAACCTTGTTAACAAATACATTTTAATGCATGGATGAGCTAAACAAGGTTGTGTTTCCTACCCTTTGTTTTACCTACTGTAGTATTGCTTAGTTTGTCAAAAAAAGTTTTGTTGTTGTTGGTGTTTAATAATTTTTCTGCCTGAGTTTAATTTGCTAAACACCCAGAAAAGTGAATTTTTCGAAGTTTTCAAAAATCAATAAAAATTATACCATGAGTCTTATAAAAATGTGGGGATTCTGGAAATGCCTGGAGCTGACCAGGGGGACCCAACATGTGGCCACACCACATGGTGGCGCGGCCCACCCTGGCCCGCGCCTGGGCATGGTGTGGGCCCCCTGGCCCTCCACTTAACCATTCTCCTCCCTGGACACTCTCTCTCCCCGACCATTCACCCACCATTGCTCAAACACGAGTTCTTGCTGCGATTTTTCGAGTTTTTTGGATCTCCTTGTTCAGCCCATCATTTGTGCTGAAATTTGGAGCATTTGATCTCCGGTATGTGACTCCTCCACCTATCCAATTAGAATTTTGTTTAGTGAAGTATTTGTTGAGTATTTTCAGATCATAGGTTGCAGGTTTGTGAGCTTGAATGTTTGTTTTAGACTTGGAAAAACTAGTTTTGATGCATGTTTAGCTCCCTGGCAATTCCCTATGACAGTTTCCTTCAACTAGATGTCTAAAAATCAAGTTTTGTGTTGTTTGTTAAAAATTTCAGAAAATGGATGGAAGAGTGCATCAACTTAATCAAGATGATTTAGTGCTTCATGAAGTCATGAGAGTTCACCGGGAAGAGGCCGTGTTTCCCTCCATTTATCCATGCCCTGAGTTCATGAATGCTGCAGGAATTCTACAAGATTTTCAAACTCTAATCTCTAATGCAGGGTTGGCACAATTCATTGAGAGAGAACCTCATCAATATGTGAAACTAACCATGGCTTTGGTGCAGGACTTTCTATTTAGTTACTCTTCACCTAACCCTATGGTGCACTATAAAATCTATAATCTGTCTGTCAATTTGCCTTTTGATGATTTTTGTGCAGCCATTAAGGTGCCACAGTGGGGATCGCTTGGGAAGATAAGAGGGCAACCAAAACCACTAATGGACCTGTACAAGGAGTTATGCCAAGGAAGAAGCTTCTCAGATGAGGACGGTAAAATTCGAAGTATTCAATTCCCATCCATTCGGTACTTTGCTTACTTTATTGCTAAATGTGTGCTAGCTAGAAAGACTGCCAGTAAGTTATCTGTTTATGATTTAGCTTTCATATCTGCTGCATTGAAGCATGATAGGTCTTATAATATTGGCGCTTTGATAGCTTTCCGTTTAGCTGCTAACCGTGAGAAAGGAGGAATTTGTGGAGGTCTTATCGCCTCACGCTTGCTAGCATTTCATGGTTTAGTTCCTCATTACTTAGATTTTCAATTTCCTATTGAGAGGCTAGACTTTGATTCCATGGTTAGGCATAAGTTTATTTCTGGTCCTTCTAGCTTGAGTAGCTTAAGTTTTGAGATAACCTTTTTCAAGAAGAAGGGGTGGAAGATAGTTAAGTCCGAGCGTCTGGTCCTTTTGCCTGCACCCCTTTTGTTTGACCTTTATAACAGGGAAGGATGGTCGCTCACTGAAGACGAGTTTGATGCGTACGTTAAGGACCACAGTCAGCAGGTAGCGGATGATGGAGAGAGGACCGAGGATCACGCGATCCAGCCCACCTCCACCTCGGAGTATCCGTATCAGCAGCCTGGGCCCGACTACGACTACGCTAGAGACGATCCACCAGCTTGGAGTTCTTACCATCACTGGGATTGACCTCCACTTAGGCCAAAAGCCTAAGCTTGGGGGGAGGTATACCGACAACTCACTCATTTACATATCTTGTTCGGTCGGTTCTTTGTATATTCATGTTTCGTTTTCTTTCTTTCTTTTAGTTGTTTGTTCTTTGGTTTGCTTTCCTAAACACAAAAAGACCAAAAATATTTTCGTTGTTTCTCTTTGTTTACTTCTTTAGTATTTAGTAGTAGTTTGCTTAGTTGTTAATTCGGTTTGCTATTTGAAAATCCAAAAATATTTTGCTTTGTTGGTTTGTTTCCTTTGGTTCTTATTTCTAAATCGAAAACCCAAAAATATTTGTTGTTCTTCTTTGGTTTTGTAAAGCTTTATTGCAGAGAATAGCATTCTCCGGTGGCTCATGGAGCTTGGTTATCATTTTCATATTATCCAACTTGCACAAGTGAAAAGCAATGATGATGATTTACGACAACTTGAGTTGGGTGAGAGGCTGGTATGAACACTGTTTGTTTTCATTTTTGTACATATACTTATCTATGTGAGCATGCTTAGTTGGTTCATGTGAGGTATATGTCATTTAATGGATGCTTAGTAGTTCATGTTCTCTCATGTTTAGTTCCAATTTATTAATAGTAGATAGCATGCCATGTTAATTTGCTTGCATTGTATTGTTCATAGTTTGGTATGACATTGTGGTATCCTCCTCTGAAGAAATTCATTTGATCGACTTGGCACATGCTCATGCATGCATATGACTAAACAAAAAGTCAATAAGCCTCGATGATTTACATTGCTTCAGAGTACTTGTATCACTTTTATGCCCCAGTTAATTTTATTCTGTCGCAAGTATGATTATGATGGTTATTGCTCTCTTGATTGTCGCTTCCCAGTCTTTGCTAAGCCTTCACTTGTACTAAGCGTATGGTTCGCTTGTGCTTCCAAATCCTTATAAACCAAGTTATTCCAAAGAGTCCACCATATCTACCTATCATATGGTATTTTCTGCCATTCCAAGTAAATTTTCATGTGCTACCTTTAAAACTTTCAAAATACTTCTCAATTTGTGACACTGTTCTTAGCTCATGAAGAAGTAGTAGTTGGCTATGTCGTCTTCCATACTGAATTAAGTACCCCCCTGACTCGCATGCTTCATCAAGCTTGTCATTAATTTTGCAAAGAGCTGGTTAGACCATTATAACATCAAAAAAAAGTAATTCAAAATAGACACTCCTCCATGGTATGAGAATGTTGGCAGGCACCCGTGGATTCGGCTAGCCATGGTTTGTGAAAAGCAAGGTTGGGAGGAGTGTCATACTATAAAAGAGCATGCTATAAGTGCTTAATACAAATTCGGAACCGCTCTCAACTTGTTTAGTATGGAAGATGACAGAAACTCTATTACCATTCGTTGACAAAAACAATCACCTCTCAAAAACATTTTATCTCTGTTTCAAAAATAAAAAGCTCTAGCACATGATAATCTCTGCTTCCCTCTGCGAAGGGCCAATCTTTTACTTTTATGTTGAGTCACCATCCTCTTTCTTTCAGCACCTTCTTGAGAGCTTAACTATCATTCTTAGTGCAATGTGCTTGTCCCAGAATACGGTTAATTGTGGTATAACTGTGATGCTTTTACCTTTGATAATATTTACCTCTAGTCTCACTTGAACTTCAGAGGTGCCTGGGCATTTATGTTTTGCGTGATTAAAAAACAGGCAAGCGAGATACCACTTTATCATGCCTTATTATGAGCTTTGCAATCCTGCTTAGAGATATGTTCTATGTTGTTTACTATTAAGATGTTGGTCTCTTTTCATGTTTGACATAGCTACTTTGTGATATTATTAGCATGTATCTTGTTATGAATTGTCTAAGCATTTGTCCATGTAGTGAGTATATATGCATTATATGAAGCAAATGTGTTCGTGAAAGTTCTTTTATCGCTCTCAGTTTTCAACTGAATTGCTTGAGGACAAGCAATAAGCTAAGCTTGGGGGGAGTTGATACGTCGAAAACGTATCTACTTTCCCGAACACTTTTGCTATTGTTTTACCTCAAACTTGTGTGTTTTGGATACAACTAACACGGACTAACGCTGTTTTCAGCAGAATTGCATTGGTGTCTCGTTTTTATGCAGAAAATCAACTTTCGGGAAAATCCGTGGAAAATATGGAAAAGTCAATATTTAACTGGGGGACACACGGAGCCAAAAGGCCAAGTGGAGGTGGGCCACGAGGGGCCCACACCACACGGTGGCGCGGGTGGGCCCAGGCCGCGCCACCACATGGTGTGGCCACCTCGGCCACGCCCCCGACGCCTCTTCGCGACTACAAGACCCCTTTCGACCTAAAAACCGAGGGGGATTCGACCATTGCTCCAGAAACACTCCATAACGCCGCCGCCACCGAAAACCCTATTTCGGGACCAGAAACTCCGTTCTGGCACCCTGCCGGGACGGGGAATTGGAGGAGATCATCGCCGTCATCGTCACCGACGCTTCTCCATCGACCATCCATGTTTCCCCCATCCATGTGTGAGTAAACACCCGCTGTAGGCTGAAGGGGATGGAAGGGATTGGATGTGATTATTCATGTAATGAGTTATAAGATTGTAGGGGCATAGTGCCTAGTACCTTATGGGAGTGCTGTAGACTTTGTTGCAACTTGTTGTGCTTAATGCTTGATGCTAGGGCCCGAGTGTCATTGATCTCAGATCTGAACATGTTATTTATTCATGATGATATGCATTGTTTGTTGATCTTACCTGCAAGTTGTATACACATATTGCTGTCCGGAACCCGAGGCCCCAAAGTGACAGAAATTGGGACAACCGGAGGGGATGGTTGTGATGTGAGGATCACATGTGTTCACGGATTGTTAATGCTTTGCTCCGGTACTCTATTAAAAGGAGTACCTTAATTACCAGTAGTTTCCCTTGAGGCCCCGCTGCAAACGGGCTGGTAGGACAAAAGATGTTGTGCAAGTTTCTCCTTGTGAGCACGTACGACTACTTATGGAACGCATGCCTATGGTTACTTAGTACTCAGTTACTTTATTATTATCATCTGCAAATGCCTTGTCTTACTTATTACATGAATCATATCATCCATGCAGCGCCCATTCATCCATCCCTGTGCCTACAGTATTTTAAACCTGCTGTCTTCTGCAATATTTACTGCTGCCTTTATTTTACTGCTGTCTCTATTTTGCTACTGCTATTACTATAAAATTGTTGCTACTTATCCTTTGTTGTGAGCAAGTCTATTTACAGGTGCAGCTGAATTGACAACTCAGTTGTTAAGGCTTATAAGTATTCTTTGTCTGTCCTTGTCTCGAACCATTAAATTTGGGTTATACTACCCTCGAAGACTGTTGCGATCCCCTATACTTGTGGGTTATCAGACGCGCAGCTTGGTGAGGAATCCGGGTGATGTCGTCGACCCGGATGTTCTTTGGTGGCAGTCGCGTGGGCCACACTCGGTGCAGAAGGAGCCGGCCCCCGAGGAGGTGGTACGTCACCGTATCAGGGAGGAGGACGAGCACGTCCATCGCTACATGTATCAATTAGATAGTCATTATAGCAATAGCTGGTCGTTTCTTCAGAGGGTTCCTTATCATGTGAGCTATGACCCTATGAGGGTTCCTTCTCTTTGGATGCACAGCGCCGGCGGCTCAGCACCCCGCGGCTCAGGAACCGGTCGAAGTTAGTTTGAGAGCTTCATGCATTAGTGATATTATTCGTGATGTATTAGAGTTAAATAAAAATGGACCCGAGCTATGTAACTGCATTATTCTATATGTATTAGTGATACTTTTGCATATTTGATCAATGTTGCTTTTGTAAAATGAGGAAAACAATGTTCCCTACTTTGAATTATTCGGCTAATGCTAACATTGCTTTATCTTACTTTTGTAATAGTTAAGCAATGGATCACTTCAACAGCAGAGACAATGAAGAGGACATTTTTGCCATTGTACGGCAATCCGAGGTCGGTGGAGCAGAAGACGGCTCACAATTTTTGAACGACTCCGGTCAGGGAATGGAGGTGGAAGACGAAGCGCAAACGAGCATCGAGTGTGATGACGACTCGGAAAATGGTGGACATCCGCCGTCTGGCGAGGTATATTAAGCCTTTGTTGATCAGATGCAATAATAGATTTGTATATATATGTATTAATGAATGTTTCTTATTTTAGACCTCCGCATCGACCAAATCTGTTAAAAGTAAACAAGGCCATGCGAAAGGGATGGACAAAGATGAGCATCTCATAATCGAGGTCGTCTCTTCACAGGGCCAACCGTTGCTTCCCCAGACGAATGCAAATAAGTTTGTGCATCAATGCGGAGTTGTTGTTAGGGACAATGTCGCGATCAGCGTTCAGGAATGGAATAAGCCGAAAAAGCTAGAGGGAGTTAGTTATGTCGACGACAGATCGAAAGATGATCTTTGGAACAAGCGAATTGCACATTTCACCCTACCGGTCTTCGAAGATGAGGAAGCAAAGACAATAGCCATGCGGAAAGCAGTCAAGCATTTCGCTCTTAAGAAGATGGCTGAACAATTCAATAAGTACAAGAACAGATTATACCGTGCGTATGTCAAAGATAAAAAGGCTCCAGATTTCACTGGCACACTAGAGAGGCAACGGGCTCACTGGGACTCATTTCTGGAGTACAAGAATTCGGAACTAGCTAGGCAAAGGTCGGAAAAGAATAAGGAAAATGCAAAGAAAAAGAAATATCACCATAAGATGGGGACAGGTGGCTACAGAACTGCCGAGCCTAAGTGGGATCAAACTGAGGCCGCCATGTGCGAAAAAGGATCATTCCATCTACAGAAAACTGGCCCCATAGGGTAAGAAATTGGATACTTGGGCATGGGGCGGAGTATAACATGGAAAAAGGGAGTTAAAAAATGATCCCCAGAAAAAAAATTCTATACCCCAGAAAGCAATTGTTGAAGCAATCGCTGAGGTTCAAGAAGGAAAGTTTATTCCCGACAAAGAGAGGGACAAGCTGACAAAGGCCCTCAAGAATCCTGAAAAACCAGGAAGAACACGAGGCTTTGGACCAGATGTGCCGTGGAGGCTTGGGTTTCCCGAGGACCGTCAATCTTATAGAAGCCGAGCGAGAGCAAAGAAGAGGAGGGAGCAGGAGGAGGAAGGCCGGTTGAACAACCTAGAAAAACAGAACGAGGAAATACTTGCTATCATAAAGCACCAATAGAAGCAAATAGAGGAATTGCGCGAGCAAGGGCCAACTCATCAGCTGCAGCAAGATAGTCATGAAGGCGGCCCATCTCAGCGGAGAAGCTCAGTGGCTTCCACGACGGTCGGTGCCGATGAGGCACCAATGGATCGCTACCCCGTGGATGATATCAGGGAGGAGAAAAGTTGTGAGCTACATGTGGGAGTGAGGAACTTATCCTTCAAGGTGGCGGACGTCTATGCTTTAACTTGTGAATCTACGGCACGATGGCATTGCAATGCGATTCCAGATGGCTATGGTCATGTCGGCATGGATCAAGTTCTACCTGGATATGAATCACTGGAGCTTGACATCCCTGGAGCTGATGATCAAAGGACACTGGGATACGTCGGGGATGGTATCATTCTATGGCGCAAGAAATACATCGTGCTTCCAGGCTCGGCGCCAAGGCCACCATCGTCTCCACCGAGTCGCCATTCACCCTCTATTTTCTTGTGTGCGATCCTTCTTTCTGGTTTGGAATCCAAGATTTCCCGCTGCTAAGGGAGAGCAAGAAACAGACACACCAACTTTCATTAACTCCTGCCTGGCTGATGCCCTCCAAGTCCACATGATGACGAGAGGGACGACCACCACAGCACGAGTCCATCTCGATCTCTGCCGCCGCAGCACCCGACTCCTCAGCCGACTCCGCCGCCTCCGCTCACTAAGGTTCAGAGCCAAAAGAGGAAGCGCACTCCTTCGTTTTCGATGGGTAACCGACACGGACCCCGACAGGAGCCCCTCCCAAAAGTACCGCCGGCTCCTCCTGTCCGAGCTTACGACCGGACTATTGGGGAAAATGTCGTGATCGTGGACGCCGAGGTGAAAAGACAGTTGGCACTGAAAAAGTCCTAGGCAAAGCAAACATTTAAGCCGGAAGCCGTAAAGTGGGCTAAGGACTTTCTTGAGCAGCCATCGCAATTTGACATAAATAAGGTTGATGACTATTTGCGATGTATGAGGAAAGTTAGCTCCCGCCCAACGAAAAGTAGTAGTGCCAGCGGGAAAAGAGACGTTCCCCAGCTTGGACAATAGGCACAACAGTCGATCTCCCCGCTCAAGGTGTTACCCACTAATCAGGGCTTCGCGACGGACATTGCAATGAAGGCAAAATTTGCTGCAGAAGCTGGTATTTCTCTTTCTCAACTGCAAACGAGAATACTCGGAGGAGATATGGGGCCTATGTTGGAAGTAGTATGGAAATGGGAATACGGGAAGTCTCTGGTGCCACCTGATCAGATCAATCTTCTACCAACACAAATGGGAATACTGCATGACTGGTACTTGGAAGTCACAAAGGAAGAGCGAAATACGATCCTTGTGAAAATTACAGAAGAGCATTACATTGGTCAAGACCAGATAGCGATTTATCTTCAAGAACTCTATCAGTTATACAAGCTTGACGCCCTCGACTTGAGTATCATTAGTACCTATTGTCTGTAAGTGATTCAATTCATTTGTTTCCATAATAAAGTCTGTAGCACGGCTCGTTCATTGCCTATATATAATTATGCTCACTACGCTATTATGCAGAATGAAGAGTCGTGAATGTGACGAAAAAAGAATATTTGACATTGGGTTCATTAACCCAGTACGAATTAATGAAAAATTGCTACTACAGTTCCCCAAGGAAACGAAGAGCAACTTGCTAAGGTCCATACATAGGCAACATTATAAAAAGAAGATACTGTTTCCTTACAACTTCGGGTAAGACTGTTACTGTCTTGTACAAATTAATTTTTTATTACTCGATGTTAGTTGTAACTGATGAGTTACTGACGTATATAAACATGTGCGGAGCTTCCATTACATTCTAATAATCATTGAAGTTGACTCTGGAAGAGTTGAACTCCACAACTCATTGGATACACCCGAAAAGAAGTACCAAATCATTAAAGATGTGCTCTAAAGGTAATTTCAATCATTATCGCACTATATCGGTCTCTTTTGTTCATTTCCCGAGATATCCAGTAACTAATAACTCATTTATTCATTTTTTTCGGGCAGGATTTGGAAAAGTTTCATCAAAAGGACACATGGTGAATTTAAAAACGAGCTTAGTTTTCATCAAGTCGAGGTAAGTAGTACGAGCTAGGTCCGCGCATCTCTGTAATTCTAATTTCAATACCATTATATCATGCTTGATTATTATTTTATTGAATTCTATTCTCGTAAAGTGCGAGAGGCAGCCATCGGGGTCCAATTTGTGTGGATTCTTCAGTTTGCGAGTGGATTCGCCAGGAGGTCAGTGAGCGGAACGCATCGAAATTTATAGAGGTACGTGAACAAATATATTCACAATTTTATTTTATTACCATTGTTGAGTGTCATTCATAATTATTGTTATGATGACTGATCTCCTTCTTTTATATTTGGATAAAATGCGGAGGAAACTGCAACCAAAGGAGCGCTTTATAGCGCTTCAAGAGGAAATTACAGGATTTTTAGTGGACCACGTCATAAATCCTAAGGGAAAATACAATGGCACCAAGTAGACGAGGCTCTAGTCCCGGTTGTGCCCTCCATGTAATCGAATAGACGGGCTCTAGTCCCGGTTATGATCTCCATGTAATCAAATAGCTAGACGGGCTCTAGCCCCGGTTGTGATCTCGCTGTAATTAATTAAAATTTTGAATTATCATAAAGAATAAATTATATTTTTATCAGATAGATATTTCTTTTATGAACATTTTGATATGCTATATGTATTTTTCTGTTTTGTAATTAATTAACCATGTATTTTGCAATATTGATCATAGTTTTAAATTTGAGATTTAGCGGGAAAACAAAAAAGGGAGAGCCAGAGGCTGCCACGGGGGAAGAACTCTAGTCCCGTGTCGTATTACGAACCGGGACTAGAGGTCCTCGACCACTAGCGGAGGAACGGGCCACGTGGGGGAACCTTTTGTCCCGGGTCGTAACTGACCCAGGACTAGAGGGGGGGGGGCTCTAGTCGCGCTTTCGTAGTCCCGGGTGGGCACTCGAGACTAGAGGTCCTCCCCACCCGGGACTACAGGCCTTTTCTCCACTAGTGCGTGGCTAGCTGGCTAGAGATCAATTTCATATAGTTCATCAATTTCAAGCATAACACACAAATGTCTACACGTTTTACATAGAAGATGGGATAGGAAGATCAAATATCAGTTAGCGTTGCTCGAATCTAAGTCAACACATGGAACAACGACAAATAAATCTATTATGGAATCACAAAGTAGATCTGAGAGCTTGACTATGTGAAATTAAATATTTCACTATTGAAGTGTAGATGGGTTGATCTCAATCATGTCTAAGTAGATGAGTATGGGTATTCTGATACCAACCTGGAAAAATGGCTATATGAATGATCCATTCATCTTAACCAACCAGCAAACTATCCAAAAAATCATATTAGAGACAAGACTAAGAACACTTGTTTTTTTATATGTCTACACGTGTTTGCAGATTTTTCTTTGAATACTCACTATTCTCAATTACCGCAGCAGTTATAGCATAAAGATATAAACCTTAATAATGAACTTTGGAGGTAAATAATAGCTAATATTATTGTCCCTAGGGCATACCTCCAACAGTCTCTCACTTGCACTAGAGTCAATAATGATTCCAGTTAGTATGTTACCATAACACCAAATGGATTCCTAGTGTCACTCAGTCCTGATCATGGACTTTGTATAAGTCAAACAACTATAAGAGTATATTGCTGGAATAACAATAGTACTGAACCGAAAGCCCTATCAAATTAGGCTTTCGAGATGATGGCGGCTCTAGGTACGTATCGTGGAAAGTAATGGCCACCCCTGACATTTTAGGTCAAGTGGGGTTTTATAGGCAAAGAGGGGATCTGAGAGGCAGCTCAGAGGCCAGGTGTGGGTCCCAGGTGCGGGTCCAGGTGGGGCCGCTCCTGGTGGCCGCCTGTGCCCCCTGGTGCTCCCCTTCGGTCGCCCTTGGGACTCCGTCTTCGTCTCGTTGTAAAAATAATTCCCGTAAATTATGGTCCAATTCCGAGAATTTTTCCTTAAGAGATTTTCTGAAACGCAAAAATAGCAAAAAAAAAACAGGAACCGGCACTGGGCATCTTGTCTATAGGTTACTTCAATAAAATGCCTTAAATGATATAGAAAGATGGTTGAAACATATAACATTTGTATAAAACAAGCATAGAACATTCACACATTATAGATAAATTTGACACGTATCATATTCCTTCCCAGATTTCAAAGCAACCCCACCTCTCCACTTCTAACCCCCCCCCCCCCCCCCCACGTCCTCCACAACATCACCATGCCCTCAGATCCACCCACTGCCTTTCCTCCCTCTCTCTCTATCTCTTGGTTTGTTGGATACTTATTCATCAGCTCACCATGGATTGCCGCTTCTTCGCATCACCGCGGTCGAAGGATATGTCGTACAAGAATCCGATCAACCACGAGGAGGTGCTCCTCGCCACTGTCACAGGCGAACCAAGAGCCACTGGCCACTGACTGCTTTGCTGGTCGCACCTTATTTATTTCAACTCTACGTAAATATCTAAAATACATTTGTTAAGTTAATCCATCAATTAGTTGTTATTCTATATGAAATTCTTATCGACGTAAGGATATTTTAGATGAAAATGTTTAAATGGATTGTTTAGATGTTTGGTTATATAGATTGTGTAGATTGTTTAGATGAATTGGTTAAAATTTATTTATAGTAATGATAGGTATCTTAGATGAAAACACCTGGATACAACATAGAAAAATAATAACTTTAGTTTGTTAGTTAATATATTTTGATGAATTTATATAACTATAGATATTATTTAGATAAATTTCTATTAT
This sequence comes from Puccinellia tenuiflora, assembly GCA_012064385.1. Taxonomy (NCBI): domain Eukaryota; kingdom Viridiplantae; phylum Streptophyta; class Magnoliopsida; order Poales; family Poaceae; genus Puccinellia; species Puccinellia tenuiflora. The sequence continues at coordinate 481,830 of QRDG01000425.1, read as the reverse complement.
GACCGCTAATTTGTTGTGTAAAATTGGCAATACAAAATGTAAACTCGGACCCAGGGGTAGGAAATAGCCGTAGATGCCAGAGATCATGCATAAGGTGATTGACATCAAGGATATGTGGTGGGTTACTTTTTAGGAATCTGTACCAATGAGCACTCGGGTCGCTCGAGAAGTATATGAGAACAGACAATGTGGTTAGAAGGAGAGCTCCCTTCTATGATCTGACTCTCCAGTTATATAATATTGTAGCTGGTTCCTTGGTTGAAAGCGACTAAGGAAGTTCATCACGCAAGAGATCGGTGGCTTCCCGGGCCTGCTCGGCAGGTTCCTAACCCGCCGGGTCGTCCCGCTCGGCGACTCCGCGGGCGATCCAATCTCGCCAAGCGCACGTCTGCGAGCCGCCCTCGCCGCCGCCGCTAGTCCGGTGGCGGTGGCGGCGCTGCCCTGCGTCGTCGGCGGAGGGTGTGCTGGCGGAGTATCTCGGCAGTATTTTCGCGAGCGTGGCGGCGGTACTTGCTGGAGAGACCATGGGGTTGGAGCCTTGCGGCGGCGGCACGGTGCTGCGTGCGAGGCTGGAGTCGGAAGGAGCGGGCAGCGTCGCCGAGGCCTGCCGGCACCACCGCGTGCGTGCGGCTGGATCTGGGCTTGGACCCGATCTTGCTTGCCCATGCGTGGTGCCTTGCGTGGTGGTGCAGCGCAACTTCGATCTGAAGACTTCCAAATTCCAAGCACTAGCACGGGTCAGCCATTACGGCAAGGAGACGACTAGCGGCGTGGGGGCCTGCCAGTCTTGCGAATAATGGTGGCGGTCCTAGGGTTCCTCCTTGCATCAAGATGAAGACTTGCCGGATGCTGTCTCTGTCGATCTGCCTACCGTGGCGTGTTCCGGAAGGCTCCGCCGGCGAACTCCACTGGGCGATTCATGCCTGGAGATTGCTGGATCGGGAGGAATTCAGTCGTGCGCACCCATGTTTTACTCTGGCCGTTTGGCTTCAGAGGGAGCGCTTCGAAGCTCCGTTGGCTGTTAATACCATGGGACATGTTCTCGTTCCATGGTGCTGACGGAGAATGTCATGTAAGTCGAGATCTGAGGACTAGCAATGGTGGTTCGAATCTTTCTGGCGATGAGGAATTGGCTTGGTGTTTCATGACTTGGAGCAGCGGCATGTAAGTGGGGCGACAACATACGTGAAATCCAAAGTCCTACCTTTCAGGATGAAAATCCAAGGCCTGGCCTTAATTGGTTGTGACTGACAGTGGTCTTGCTGAAGACATTGTTTTGAGAGCGAGGACTATCTTCAGGGTGAAAACCCAAGGTCTGGCCTTAATTGGTTGTGCCTGGCACCGTTCTTCTTGAAGGCGTTGCTTTTGAAGAATTGGACATCAGGTGTTGTCTTGGTGGTGGTTGTGCGGCTGCTGCAAGGACTGTAACTCTGTAGCGGGACTTTTCTTTTTATTTCTTCTTCTTATTGTTTTTCGGCTGTGTGCATCCGTAATAGCTTTGGTTATTGCATTGTTGCAGAGGCTAGGTGTAATTTGTATCTCCGCGATATTAATATACACTCTTTATCTAAAAAAAAAGGAAGTTCAGCTGATTTCAAAATTGCTCGAATAAGATGAGTATTAGATCCAGTTTGCTAGAGATGGGAAGTTGTATGCCCTAGGACGGCATCATACACACTGCGCAGTATTTCGCATGGCAGAAAACTGATCGGAAAGAATTTCGGTGGGGAAATCAGTGATGGTAGGAGAAGACAAGAATCACCAGCGACAACTAGATCCCAGGCATGTCGTGAAGCTTGCTACCTGTGCTTTAGCCGGTAACGGAGGGTCAGTCCGCTGACTCCCTATTCGGTGATGATCAATTATCGTGGAATGCGCCTCTGGTGCATTTAATCTTTGAAGATCAAGTAGAAAATCAAGTGCTTCAAGTTTCCATTAGTCATCATGGTGATGAAGATTTTTTCACTAGCTTGGCCTTTCGAACTGGTATCTTTTTGATATGTTCGGCGTATAATCTGGCACGACCCGAGTCGGCGCTCCTGGCCCGAAGTTGATGAGGACGTGATCTGGTTTTAGATAGTGATGGGGGTGCAAGGATGTGGAAGAGGTTCTTGGATGTTAAGGCACCAGAGAAAATGTTGATTACATTCTGGAGGTTCGCCCATGATTGCTTGCCCTCAGGGATGCAATTGCAACGACAACACATCCCGGTGTCTCACCTATGTGTTCACTGCTCGAAGGGGCCAGCCATCGAGCACACACCCCTGATCTGTCCCTTTGCCCATGCGGAGTGGACCGGGTTCAAGCAATTCTTTGATATACATGTCAAACGCAAGGGTTTTACCTCACATAAGGTGTGGATCTTTGAGTTCTGGGCTCGAGGGGGAGATATACAGCAATTGTTCTTAATGTTACGTCTTGGCATTTGTGGCATGCAAGAAACAAGCTGCGTGAGGAAAAGTTGGCGGTGTCCCTACAGGCTTAGCTAAGATCAAGGCCTGCGTGGACATGATCATGGAGCATCTATATGTGTATAATTCCAACCATAAGGGTGAGCCCTCTTTGACGAGTTTATGGACTCCGCAGCAAGCTATGCCCAGCACATGCGGATCACGAAGAACTGGCCAATTTATCCTTTGCTGCAGCCAGCTCTAGGGTAAAATAATTTTAAACGATCGTACTTAATTAAAAATTATGCACACGCACCTTCTCGGTCGAGCTTTTTTCGATCAGCTGGACGAATATATGCATTCTCTAGTTCTCTCTGGCTTGCTCACAAACTCGAGTTTTGACTTTTACCTCAGGTGCATGATGATGTATTTATATATGGTGCCAGCTTTGATTATTCGTTTGCGCCTTCGAGTTTCTTTCTCATTCGAGCAGTTTGAATTATACTTATATGCGGCAAGTAGCAAATTAGAATTGACACCACAATTAATTTAATGCAAATGGGTCACATGAATGAATGATAGGTTGGGAGCTCTTGATCAATCAGTGAATTGGATGAACTGGCGGTGCAGATATGATTGATTATGTTTGCACGATATTTTTTTTTTTTTTTGAGAAAGGGACGTATGCATGGTTTTCACACACTGAATATTACTTCATTTTGACCTCTACGGTCTCGTGCTTGTGTTCAATCCAAAGATCGATTTTCTGCCAGCACAATGTATATGTACAACGAATCAACGATAGACTATTTACACAAGGCGATGGTTCTGTCGCTGTCGCATCCTCGTAAGATCACAGCACACAGGCAGCAGTACTTACATTATACTGCATTGAATTTTCTACTACAAAAGATTGTGTTGCTACCTGCAAATAGAGATACCACAAGAAACAAGTGTGACATGGACTCAATGAGCATGCACAGGCCACAAACACAAGTGACAGTTCGGTCACGCCTAATTAAATTGGCAGTTTGGTCTTGCTTATTCATCTCAGCAAGTTGACTGAATCTGCTACATCATAGGATGTGATTGGTATCTATGTTTGATTACTCGTCGTATATATGGTTTAATTAGCTAATTATTGGCTTATCCCGTCCTTCCGCGATTGGAAAGGCTAATACAGTAATACTGGCATTCCTGGGCAGGCAAACCATTTTTGGTGATGCATGCCTGCTCCCAGGTGGCAGCGGAATTGACCCTAGAGCAAGTACAATAGTGGGTTAATAGCCCGGCTACGTGGAATTTTTGTCCATGTGGAGGAGAGTGACATGAAAAAGTAGAGGTAGTGAGGTCTAATGCAACAGCCAAGCTTTACGCATGCTTCTAGGCAAATTTAATAAATGTGAGGAGAGATATAAAGAGAAGATTGTACAAATAAATAATCTTATAGCCAATCTTATTATATGAGTCAATTTTCATGTTAGCTACTCCCTCCGTCCCAGTTTCCTAGGGACAATCCCAAAATCATTTAGTCCCAAAACTCCCCCACCCCCTAGGCACAATTACATTAATTGCCTCTTAATTACTGGCCCGTTGGCTCTATCCACCAATGAATGCAAGAGTTTAGCCACAATCAACAAACGCCTTGAGCCCAGAGATTTGCCAATTGAGCTCTAAGAACTGGGACGGAGGGAGTATAGATGACATGCCATCTCATATAGCCAGCAGCTGGCTCTACTATTAACCATGCTCCTAGAACGACTACTCTTACAAAAAATACTAGCAGCACTCTAGCATGAGTTTCATATTAAAGAGCCTTAAAAAAGATTTCATATTAAAGCGGTCCAATGATGTGAGGTTCATGTGAAAACTCTCTTGAATGCCGAAATGATGTACTTTTTTTAAAGATGTACTCCCTCCGTTCTCACATATAATTAAGATGTCTTAGCGTTTTCCCGATACATAAGTATCTTTTTTTTTATAAAGGGCTTTATTACTTAAAAGGTTTAAGCATTACACCCGGCCTCTACATAATAAGATGCACACAGCTGACAAGTCAATGATCAAAGAATAAAAAAGAACACAGGCATTTTACAAATCAACAAATCATGCAATCCGCCTATGGTGGTGGTCCAATCCGAAGATCACGCTGCCACCCCTGTGGGGTAAAAATGTCCCTCACCATAGTCTCCAGTCGCGCAGACACCTCCGTAAAAAGGTCTCGAAACTTCACGTGTTGTAATGTGGACCACATACGGAGCAAGCTTGTGCACGTGTATATTACCTACAAAAGGAAAATATTTGTATCATTAAAACCTTGTCATTTATACAAAGCCAAAGCGACCAGATTACGGCTATCGCTCCCACCCTAATAATAGTTCTAAATTTGTGATACATATGTATCACAAATAGCTGAAATATATGTGTCTAAATACATATGTATCTAGATACATATGTATCTAGACACATTTTGGTGTATAGGTTCATTTATTTTACTCCGTATATAGTCCATATTAAAATGGCTGAAACATTTTATATTTAGGAACAGAGGGAGTACATGTACATCTCTTACCTCCGCTTCATAAGGACAAAGCATGGGATAGCCCTAGCTTGTCTCCTCTCTCCATACTTCAAAAAGGTCTATTGAGTTAACTCAGCTTTCATTTATGCTCGTCTTTGCAATAGCTTGTAGAAACTACACAAACTTAGAACATATATATCGGAAAGTCAAAACAAAGGCCGAGCTACATGTAGCTCATTTTTTAAAAAAAAATTGAAAGTCAAACTCGTTGTATTCTGATCTGGACAAAAAAGAGAAATGTGCAGATCTGAATCGGTGAACAGTGCGCAATCTCAAAATTTCGAAATCTTGTCAGATTTCTCTTTTTTGCCCAGATCAGAATACAACGAGTTTGTGGGTGAAAGTTTTCACAGTGGTGGATCACAATATTATCTACAACCATGCTCGGCCTCCATATTGCCGCACTCCATATATATAGAGTAACAAACTTACCTCTAAATATGTCCCCTTGTCGCTAACGTTAGGCGACAAAAACGTCTCACATGCAGGCGGCCTCTCTCCTATCGCATCCGCCAACAAGCCGCCTGGGAAAATGAGGCTGCGATGGGAGGGCTTCATCGACCTTCGCACGAAGAGGCCACACGGCGCCCTAGCTCATTAAATAAAAAAATTGAAAAAATAGTAAAACATTTAAAAATAAATTGAAAAAAATTGGTGACGAGCATATACAAGTTTTCCACATAGCTGTCAAGTTTCGTGGTGAAATAATATTTATTTTGCACTATGCAACAACAAAACATTGGCCAGAATAAGATTTGAAAAATATATTTTTCAGAGCACTGATTTTTTTCCACGGAGCACTACACATGTCATTTCATCATAAAACATGTCACGTATTTAGAAAATTTGTATATGTTTATCACCAAAATAATTATAATATTTTGAAATGTTTTACTATTTGTTTTATTTTTTATTTAGGCGGGAACATGTGAGCTTGGTAGCAGAAACATCACTCCCAAGAAATTACTATTTTTACAAAGTGTGAATGTACTTCTCCTAGATAATGAAAATAAATTATCAACGATTGATGCTCATAACTCTAACTTGCGTATATACTGTGTTTATCTGTAGCCGAGGGGGGGAAGGGGGGGGGGAGGCCCAGCGATAATTATTCATCATCACTCGTGCAATCATGCGCACACACAGCACTTTACTTACTTATTTTCCAGGGTATGACGTTACGCAGCTTGCATATGAACAATTCAAAGATTCAAAGAAATTTTTTTGACAACGACTTGCCGTAACGCTAGCTGCCAGTGTACGTGTACCACAGCGACCGCTGCTGAATATTCCGACTAGCTAGCTACGAAGAGGATGCAGACTTGACGAGCGAGTTTCATCTTTTACGCCTCGCACGAAACCGATCTAAAACGTGGTTGGAACTGGAGATAGGTTATCGTGCAATTGGGCCAATAATTGCGCTAGTAAATTCGGCAAAAGTTTCTCATAGTCCATGGACTGATGGACTTGTGGCATTTAGCCAGATAGTCTTCACCCTGATAGTCTCAACTACTGCTCGGTTAGGTACTTCACGCCAAGGCTGAGAACGGTGACAGATCTACGACAGAAATCAATCAAATCATTCTTGCATCTCGTGACGAACAGAAAAATTATGTTATTCCCTCATTTTTAAAAGCTGGAACGTGTTTTTTTATTTTGAAAAGGGAAAGCGTGATTAAACGTAAACACTAAATGAGATAAATCTTCTAAAAAAATAAGCACCGAACGTTAGAAAAGGGGGGCTGTTTTGGTTCCCGGGGTCACATGCTCCTGTCTAGATAAAAAATTCGAAAAAAATACTAAAACATTTCAGAAAATTCTGAAATTTATTGGTGAGGAACATATACAAATTATCTACATACATGACAAATTTCGTGGTGAAATATCAATTTTTTTGCTCTGTACGAAAAAGATAAGATCAGTGTTTTGAAAAGATATGTTTTAAATCTCATTTCGGCCATTGATTTTGGCATTTTTTTGCACAGAGCAGAAAAATATTATTACATTGCTAAATTTTGTCATTTATGTAAACAATTTGTATATATTTAAAACCAAAAAAATTCAAAATTGTTAAAATATTTTATTATTTTTTCGAACTTTTTATTTGAAGAGGAGCATGTGAGCTCGGGTTCCAAAGTGAATTTCTGCTGAATGTTTGACATCTTTGTACTTGAATGGTTTTTTTTTTAAATGGGGAGTCCCCGGCCTCTGCATCAAAATGATGCATATATCCATCTTATACTTGAATGGTACTAGCTAGGAACACATACAGGAGGGTAGCACCTCGCTTTCAGATATCAGGGAAGGAAATAAGCAACGTTGATCGACTCAGACATCCGAGTATCCCCGTTCATTTCACCCGTTACCAAACAACTTTACGATGTAACTGTTTGCGAGGCCAATGATTTAATCATCGGCTCCGTTCCAGTTCCAGTTCCAGTTCGATCAACTCCGATGAAAATATGAAACAGCTCGACTGAGAGATTCTCCCCCAAAACTGCGACAACTGGATCACCAATCATCGGCAGTACTATACGCATAAGAAATACCAGATGTCTGTTGCTCTGCAATCTCCGTGCACATGATCTGATGATCCGTCTAGATATTTTGCAGCCCATTCCCCTGCACTTGTGCAACTAGTTCAATCACGTACTTTCTTCTAAGTTAATCAGATGGATCATGGCTGACAGGATGATTATCACATGGCGGGAGAATGAGTTTGGCGGCTGAGCATGGGAAGGATTGGCTCGAACCTGGGATCCTGATTAGGGAGCAGGCGTCCGGAAAAAAAATGTTCGCATGCTGGCTTAATCATCTCCAGTTAATCAATGCGACCTGCATGGCTGCATCCAATAAATTAACCTGTTAATCCCTCTGTTTAAGAAATAACTGGTTAATCCCTGGAGTCTAGGTGTTGGTGTTCTGAAACATGCATGATTACGATTACTCCCGGCCTTGATAATAAAAAAAATTAGAAAAGGAGGAGGACCCCAGCCTCTGCATCGAAAAGATGCATACGGCTTTCTTTATTAACTTGTTCCACAAAGGATGTATAAAGAACATACATCAAAAAACTCGAAGCCACCACACAACACCTACCAACCTGACAATGGGTGAAAATCATGTCTACAAGGCCTTTTGCCCGGAAGACATCGAAATCCCACCATTAACTAGGAATCGGGAATAATCGCATACCCCGAGACGCCCTCTAGGCGAAACGAGAGCGCACATCCGTACTAGCAGACACTTTAGCGAGCACCTTGTGTACAAGCTAAAGAAGCCGTCACCACCAATCGGACCACCAAACAATCTTCAAAGTTGAGATCTGCATGAACTTCGCCGATCCTGCCGACGACATCACCACGACGCCAGACAGCGCCAACCGCCCTACGCGAGTCCACCATGCCGCAACCGTTGTCGAGTTCCTGCTGCACCACGCCGCCATGACTCGTCGTCTTTGTCAACGAAGATGAGACTCCGCACCACCGACAGACCCTCTCCAGGCAGCCCATGTTCCAAAAATGATGCCCCCAATGGGGTAAACGACACCGAAGGTGCCGTCATCATCCGATCTGGTAAAACCAGATCTAGGGTTTCCCCTGGAACACAGAGCAGGAGGCGGGTGATTAGCGGCGGCGACTCCTTCAACAAGGTAACGACACCCACGGGTGCCGCAGTCGTCGGCCAGAGCGCAGCTTGCACCGGCCGCCCTCCTCGCCTCCAAGGACCATCGATCGAGACGGCCGGGATCTGAAGAGGGAGATCACCACGCCGTTGTTGCTGTTCTGCCTGGAGACGACCACCGCGCCACCCGCTGCACCTCCGAAGAGCAGCAACACCGTGACCGGCGGCCACGCCACGCCCCGGTACAAGGACGTTCCCGTCCAACCCGAGCGCAATGCGAGATCCCGCCACCGGCAACCGCCGCCGGCACAGACTTGCCGTCCGTCGCGTCCCGCCCAGCCAAGCACCATGCGCCGACGAGGCCACGCCGCGGCGCCCGGCAGCACCACGTCCCAGCCAGGGGCACCGGCCCGCGCCGGCCTCCCCAACGCGAGGAGACAATCGATCCCGCCGCCGCTGGCCAACCGGGCTTTGCCCGGCCGATCCCTGTGGCGGCGGCGAGAGAGGGGAAGGGAGAGGAGGGCCGAGCGACGGGAGGATTAGGGTTTCCCCTCCCGCCGCCACGCGGGGGCGGACGAGAGGAGAGGGACTCCTGCTTCCAAACTTTTACCTAAGTTTTGGTGAAAATAAAATCTATAAATTTGAACAAGTATATATGAAAATAGAAACATCAAGTACCGTAGATGCTGATATTATTTCCATATACTTGGACAATTTTATAAAGTTGAACCTTGATCCAAAAAAAAGATGCAGCATATTTTGGAAATGAGAGGAGCACTCAATATTGTCGAATTTTAACAGTAGTTAATCGAATCTATTTTTATTCGTTACAAACAAATTATATCAATAGATTTGTCATAAAATACTTATGAAACTCATTCTAAATAATTATTTAGTTACACATATATTAATACAAAAAAATCAACGTTGCTAATTGGGTACTGTGATCCATTTTAGAATGGAGGAAGTCACTCTGAACTACTTCTCGTTTCCTGCAGCTCAAGGTGTTCATGCTTACATGGTCGAGTAAACTCATCGATCACGACTCTTCCAAGTTCGAGATCTCAAAATCTACATTTTAAATACGTTTCAGTCTCACCGACACTGGACCACTCTTGAATGATATAATCTTACATATTGAGATAGATAATTACGTGTACGCGTGCTAGTTTTAAATACATTCCACTCTTTTTTTTTTGACTAACTACGGCGCACTACGGGAGACACTGGCTTTGCCGTGCGGCCAAAATGCACGGCAAAGGACGAAATACGCACGGCAAAGCCTTTGCCGTGTGTAGGCGGACGGCAAAGGCCGCACGGCGAAGTCTGGCCCGGCAAAGGGTTCTTTGCCGTGCGCCGCTCCGAACACGCACGGCAAATCCTTTGCCGTGCGGCCTTTCCTTTGCCGTGCGGCGCAGATCTTTGCCGTGCAAACGGCTTTGCCGTGCGCTGTCACGCACTGCCGTGCGGAATCATTGCCGTGCGCCTCCCAGAGCCACGCACGGCAACACGCAACCCTTTGCCGTGCGCCTTCCAGCCGCCACGCACGGCAAAGAGCGCACATTTGCCGTGCGCCACTCGTCCACCCGCACGGCAAATCACTTCCCAGGCGTACCCAGGCCAGCCCCTGGCATTGCCTTTGCCGTGCGTATGCGCACGGCAAAGTGACCAAATGGTTCTTTGCCGTGCGCATACGCACGGCAAAGGCCCTGGGGTTTTTCATTTTAATTCTGTTTTAGGGTTTAAACACAATTTAAACACAGTTTAAACACCAATATACCACACAAATAAATACACAATATAACATACAATCTGAGCAACACAACAACATAATCCAACTTCATCCAACAACATCCATTAAAGTAGAGTACATGAACATCAACATAAAGTGCACTGGCTCATCATCTCTTTGCCCAACACAATTAAACACACAATCTGAACATTAGTACATGAACATCAATATAAACATAGGCCCTTATCATCTCTTTGCATTAGATGGCCACATCTCCTTGTCCTTGTCCTTCTCCATCTCCTTGCCCTTCTTCTACAAGATCAAAAAGAAAGGTGAGATATCAACCTTGCATTCTATTTCATATACTCCATTCGTTCACTTATATAAGACATTATAATTTTAATATTAGCATTCTAATTCATATACTCTAAAATTTCAACAAGTGTCTAAAATTTCAACAAGTGGCTAAAATTTCAACAAGTGGCTAAAATTTTAACTATGTGATGGCATCTTCACCAACTAAGCAATATAATATAAGATCATGGTAAACAATATAAAATGTCATCCTTTACCAACTAAGCAATATAAGATGGCATCCTTCATGGTAAATGGCATTAACATGGCAAATGACATCTTATGGCATGGCATGGCAACATTTTCAACAAGTGATGAATGTAGAGGAACTAACCTTTATTGTAGCTAACTATGTGATGGTCCGGATCCATCTCCTTGTCCGGATCCATCTCCTTGTCCACCATGTTCTACTAGGTGAAAAGAAAAATAATGAGATTGCTAAATTTCCAACAAGTGTGAGACAATAGAGTAAATTATGCAATTTTCAAGTTATTTTTGGTACAAGTGTGATGTCATTCTACAACCTAGAAGTGCGTTGGTCACAAGTGTAGGAGAACTCACCTTCAAACTGCGTCAGGCTCCGGACGATGTTTGGATTGTTGAAGGTCATCTGAGGTGTCACCGGGCTCTCACCGGTCTGAGGTGGCTGGATGAGCTGCATGTTCGGTATCACCGGTCTCTGACCGGTCTGTTGTTGCATCTGCATATGATGTTTGGGTTAGACAATAAGACAAGAGAAATATGATGGAGATATTAGGTTAACCACTTACCCACGGGAAGGCGAAAGGAGGAGTAGGAATCGTCCCCGGTGGAGAAGTCAGAAGGGTCTGGTTCGCAAACCAGTTCATCATCTGTTGTTGCTGTTGCATCTGTGTCTGCAACTGCATCTGCAGCTGCTGGCTCGCTCTAAGCTGCTCCTCCAGCTGCTTCTGCCGCTGCTCCGCCTCCTACCGGTATCTCTCTTCCCTGGCTTCCATGTCCGCCTACGTTGTGTCGCCGCGATGTCATTAACATTGCAATGGAAAACATGTAAAGAAGCGTAGAGGACCGAGGAAGAACATACCCGTAACCGCTCGACAGCTAGATCCGAAGCTCGTGGCCGGGGCTCAACCCGAGGCTGGTCGCGAGTACGACCTCTACGGACCTGGCGTAGAGATGGCTCGGTCATTGGGTCGACGCACCCGTCACCAATCCAGAGTTGGCCATGCTTCTTGCCTTGTCCCACAAGGATCGCAGCCTCAACGTCAAAGTCCTTGGTGTATGGGTCGGAGGACTCGCCGCGCACCTCCTTGAACTTCGATACATACGCCTCACACTTGGTCTCGGCTTGCTCATTGACCCACATGGACCCTGTCTGAGGATGCGGCGCCTTCCTGGTCTTCATCTTTTTAATGAGGCCAAATAAATTTGGCTTCACTCCTGTCTTTTTTTCCTGCAAAAGAGAACATGTAATTAACTGAAGTGGGAGTTAACAATATATAACATGAACTCAAAGAACGAAGTAACCATTTGCTCACCTCTTCCTGCATGTGAAGGGAGAGGGGGATGCTGCCTTGGATATGTGATCCACCTCGCATCTCTGCCCGCTTCCGCTTGCCCTCCTCGTGCTTCTGGAGGTACTGGGGGCATGTCCACCACATGACCATCGCCATATAGCATGCGCGGTCGGTGCCGACGTACTGAGGAGGGTTCTACATACACAAGATAGACCCATTATTACAACAGAAACTACGTGGCGATAAGGAAATCAATAACACAAAAATGCAAATACCTGCAGGTACTGTCACGGTGCCATGAGCGTATCCCGAGCGTCCTCCTTAGACATGTGGATTTTGCGGTCGGCGTGCCAGTTGCGGACGCACTGAACACGTGCCTCGTAGTGCATGCCAGTCACCCTCCTCTTGCAAATCTCGTGTAAGATGAAGTCGCACGCACGCTCATCACCCTCCGCCCTCTTGAAGTATTGCTGCAACCATGCACATAGGTAAAACAAGGGGCATTAGTGCAACTATTGTCCACCAACGAGTGTTTGAATGCTAAAAAGTCAAAAGCCACGTACCCAGAAACGGTGTACAACCACCTCCTGCATGTTCTCGTGCCTGCCGTGAGGATCTGGCGCGTAGCTGTAGTGCTTCCAACTCCAAGCTACGTCGCGGCCACCGGTGGGGAGATTGACAAGCCCAGGAAAATACTTGCGAAGTAGTCCTCCAATGATGTTCGAGTAGGCACGTGACGGCTTCTTCAGCGGGTCACCATACACGAATGACCTGCACAATTCAATGCCAAAATCAGTACGTATGTGATAAGAAATTCGATAATGATGAAATTTCCATAATGGAATGCCAAAATCAGCATTTTACCTCTTTCCACCGGGCGCGAGAACACAGTCGCTATAGGACCAAGTCTTTCGATGGGGGAGTGTCATTTTCCCACGCTGATACGGCCCCTTCTCAGGTGGCCGCAGCCTCTCCTCGGGAGCAACGTACTCCTCCTCCGGCGGTTCCCAAGCTAGGGATGGGTCAGGTTCAAACGGTAACCCCCCCAGCCCCTCATCCTCCTCCCCCGAGAGGTCCTCCTCGTCCTCCTCCACGTCCTCCCCACCCGAGTGCTGGGAGGCCTCCCCACCTCCGAGATCCGCCTCCTCCCCACCCGAGTGCTGGGAGGCCTCCCCACCTCCGAGATCCGCGTCGTCCACATCATCCTCAGCTAGGGGAGGGCTAGGAGAAGGGCTACGAGGAGGTTCCCGCGTCGCATTCTTCCTACGTGCTCGACGAGGGGTGCTAGGAGAAGCAGCGGGAGGAGTTTCTTCCTACGTCGCATTCTTCCTACGGGAACCACTCGGCTTGGTCACAAGCTCAGTCAAGTTCTTGACCTTTTTCCGAACGGCCTTGCCTACTCCTCTTGGCATGTTTGTATCACCTGCAAACACAATGAAAAGAGTGGTTTATTAGTACGCAATGTCAAAAGATGAATATTTGTAAAGCAACAAAGATATAAATACATGAATATTTGTGAAAGCAACAATAATGCAAATAGATGAACATTAGTAAAAGCAACAATAATTAAAATAGCAAAGAGTTCTCACAAACATAGCACAGAGTTCTTACAGATACACCAGCTCGACTATCACTATTACATAGAGTTATTACTACATAATCATCTACTACATAGAGTTATTACAATCAGTAGCCTGTGTCGACATCGCTAATTGGATCACATGTTTCGTCATCGCCATCAGGCTCGGCGAACCAATAATCATCAATGAAACTAGTTGGAGGTTGTCCATGATAGAGGTCAACGCCTGCTTTGAACGCCTCGAGCAAACTCAGGTCTTCCTTGTCACAAACATCTTCCTCTATGCCCTCATCTTCTTCTTGTTCAACCTCTACGACCATGTCATCAAAGGCCGGCAAGTCGATGGTGAAATGACCGGGGAGCCCTTCGTCCTGATAAAACTCGACATTCTGTGTTGAGGGGTCTACGCGGCGGTAATCGTCCTTGTTTGGCAGGGGCGGCCTAATGCGTGAAGGTACCGTCATCACAACATCCCATCCCTGTAGACGTTTTGCCAGGTTTTTGCACGGGTACGGGAGATAGAATACTTGGAAGGCCTGGGTAGCCAAAATGTACACATCCTCTCCCTTATAAACAGAGCTTCTTTCAACTTCGACCAATCCAATTTCAGGATCACGTCTCACCCGACGTGGGTCGAACCAATGGCATTTGAATACGACGGGATTTAGCCCTTTATCAAACCCGTAATTCAGCTCGTATATACCCTCGACTCTTCCATAGTAATGGAGTCCATCATCACCTTGACACACCAACCCGCTATTTATTGTCTTCGCGTTGGGACAGCTTGTTGTGTATTCATGGGTCTGGAAGCGATACCCGTTCACGTCATAAGAATTGAACGTGTCGACGGAATGGTTAAAGCCCCTAGCAATTTTTCTTAGCTCGGTCTTCATCTCTTTGTCAGTTCTTGCCTACAAGTTTAGCACGAGAAGCTTAGAACGAGAAATGACCGATAAATGTCGTCAGTGCAAGCAAATTTGGATAGAATAGTACCAAACCACAGGACCAGCTACTGAAACCGAGACCGCCGCCCTTTTCGAAAATATGTTTGGATTCTTCCGGGGTAGGCTCCCTTTGGTACTTCCAATATTTAGCCGTGAATGTTCTATACCAATGAAAAGAGGAAGAGTTAGCCACGAACATACGAGTGAATGTTTGCGAATAACTAAATGGTTAGCACTTACTGGATGTATGGCTTCACTTCCACCATGGTGTTCAAGACATACGAGTGGATCAAGGTCCGCTCATGTATATTCGTCTTGTACGTCTTCAGACCACTTGACTTGCCACCAAGCCCTATGAAGATGCTGAGCTTGGGTACATCTTCAGTGTTGGCGGCATTGTATCGGAGGACCGGGTTGTGCTTTGTGGGAATGTTCGGATCATAGTGCTTAGTGGTGAAGTTCGCCACCTCCACGTTAAGGACTGCCTCGGCTATGGATGCTTCGATCTTGCATTTATTACCTGTCATTTTACGAAGCCTTTGTGTTTCTCTCTCGGGCGGATACTGCCAACGACCCCAATTCGGCCCCCCCCCTTTAAACACTCGTCCGCGAGGTGCAAGATCATATGTTGCATCGGATTAAAGAACCCTGGAGGAAAGATCCTCTCAAGATCGCAAAGCAACTTGGGTGCATCTTTATCTAGCTTCTCAATCACTTTAGTGTCTAACTCCTTAGCACAAATCTGGCGGAATAAAAGGCTCAACCTCGACAGCACTCGCCAAATCTACTTAGGGACATAGCCTCGAATCATCACCGGCATTATCCGCTCAAGCCATACGTGGTAGTCATGACTCTTGAGTCCTTGTACTCGCAACGTTTCCATGTTCACACCCCTCATCCAGTTGGCTACGAACCCATCAGGGAAAAACAAACAGTGCTTCATCCAATGGAAGACCTCCCTTTTTTGGGCCTTTGTGAGGGAGAACGGAGCTCGTCGCTTAGTCCACGTTTTTTTGGCGCCATGAGGTGGCTGCATGTTCAACTTTGGTCTATCACACAATTTTTCTTGATCAAGTCGGGACTTTATGTTATCCTTCGTCTTCTCAGTGTCCATGATGGTGCTCCAACATGCATCACTGATATTCTTCTCGGTGTGCATTGTATCAATGTTATGCGGGAGCTCGAGATCCTCAAAGTAAGGGAGCTTCCATAAGCACGGCTTGTGGGTCCATTGGTGTGTCTCCCCATATCCCAAGAAACCATTTCCATCGGGCTTAGGCTGGAGAGCTTCTAACTCGGCCTTGATTTCCTTTCCGGTCTTCGGAATTGGCCTCGGGTCATGGACAACACGGCCTTTCTTGAAACTCTTTACATCACTCCTGTACTGATGATTCTGCTCAAGGAACTGTCGAGCTTCATCAAAGCAGGAATACTTGCCTCCCTTGTCCAGCCAGAAGAAAAGCACAGCCTGCCTGCACACTGGGCAAGGCCACTTCCCATGTGTACACCACCCGCAGAACAAGGCACGTGCTGGCAGGTCATGCAGTGAGGTGTGGTACCAGACATACATATCGAAGTACTCCTTCTTTGATGCATCATATGTTCGGATCCCACGACCTTCCCAGCCACGAAGCAAATCATCCACCAGCGGTTCCAGGTACACATTCATGTTCTTACCCGGGTATTTCGGCCCTGGGATTATCATCGACACAAATATATTTTCTGATCTCATGCAGACGCCAGGGGGGAGGTTCAGGGGAATTACAAACACTGGCCAACAATTGTATACTGCAGCCGACATACCATATGGATTGAACCCATCGGTTGATATCGCAACTGCTACGCTCCTCGAGTCACCGGCTTTCAGTGGATACTTCTTGACAAAGTTCTTCCATGCACTACCATCTGACGGATGTATCATCTTGTCAGTGTATCTGTTTCCTTCTACGGCCCACCTCATCTGCTGGGCAGTATCCTCGGTCATGAAGAGCCGCTGGATCCTCGGCAGGACTGGAAGATACCGGAGGATATTCTTGGCAATCGTGGTCTGCCTCTTCTGACCATCACCATTGGTGTCAACAACCTCAAAGTACCTAGAGGATTTGCATTTGATGCAATATTTTGTGTCAGCATGCTCCCCTCTGAATAGCATGCATCCCTTTGGACAAGCGTGTATCTGCTGAGATGACATCTTAAGGTCACTGAGCAATTTGGTCGAATAGTAAAAGTTTTGCGGCAAGAGGTGCCCTTTCGGCAGAATGCTGCCAATGACGAGCAGAAGCTCATCAAACCCATCTCTGCACAAGTTCCTACGGCACTTGAAGGCCATAAGGCGAGCTATAGCATCTAGTTGGGTAACATCTGTATTTTCGTGTAGGGGTTTCTGCGAAGCAAACAAAGCCTCATAATATTGCCTTGTGTTTTCCTCCAGCTCCTCATATGTCTTTGCATCCTGAGATGTCTCCGCCTCTACATGAGGGCTTTCAGGCACATTAGCATTAGCCAAGTTTTCTAAGCACCTATCAAACCCAGTATCATATTCTCCCCTAGGATGAATCTGCCGAATCTGCCGCACCTCCTTCCTAGCACGTTTTTTGGCCTTTTCTCCATGGAAAGTCCAAATCTTGTAGGACGGTGTGAACCCAAACTTGAGCAGGTGACTACTCAGAGTTTCCTTATTTTGTGGCTTTTCATTATCGCACTTACTATAAGGGCAGAAAACTGTTCTGGGTTTGCTACGGATGTCAAACGCACTGTTCACGAACTGCTCTGTCTTTTCTAGCCATTCATCGGTATAGTTCCACGGACTGATTCTGCCATCGTACATCCAGTCACGATTATCCATCCTTTATTCAACACCAAAACAGACAAACATAGCATTTATATAAATAGGAATTAAATGCATCATAGTTTAATTTTTTTTAACGCATGCATCAACCTACATCTCTACTAGGTGGGCTCCTAGCATCCGCCGGATCCGTAGATTGAGTACGTCCTCCCTGCTCTACCCCGACCCGAGACAGAATTTCGGCAGCACCTCCCCGCTGTTCTCCCGATACACGTCTCGGCAAAAAGCCGAGAGGGATGTGCATCCGGAGAACAACGGGGAGGCGCTGCCAAAATCCTGTCTCGGATCGAGGTAGAGCGGGGAGAACGTACCCAACTACGCATCCGCCGGCTGTCCCGATAAATGTCGTAAGAGTTACGGTTCATAATATGCGAGACCACTAATGCATATTTATCCGCGTAACCCTTACGACCGGGAAGTGACGCCTAGGTAATGCGACATACTTGGTGATCTAGACACAAAAATAAAACCTTGGTACATAGGCGCAAAATTTTTACCCTAGAAGCGTGAGCGAAACGGTGAAGTAGATCCGAGACTCCCCGTCAAACACCCCCGCGACGCCGCCCCCCGTGTCCACCTCGAAGCATCGCCTGCACAGCGAGAAATTGAATTAGTATACTAACTAAACTAGCACAATACCCATCTTTCGAACATAATCACATCTAAAGCACACATAGGTACTCTGAATGATACTATCCACTATCCGGGAAGCACCCTTACGCTGTCCCTTTACTAATAAATTCATAATTAGAGCTAGAAAGCTCTAAGTCAAAGAAAGTGATATGGCTATGGATTCATATGGATAACATCTACACATAACTCTATTCGAACTCAAAATATAGAGCTACGAAGGTCACACCAAGCAAATGACGAGTAAACTGCTGCTTCCAAATATAGAGCTACGAAGGTCACACCAAACTCTAATGCCTAAACTGCTGCTTCCAGATTTCAGCATAACGAGTAGCTGCCTTTGACAACTCATGATAATTTGAATACTCACGGAAGTTAAGTAAATAAAATTGATTTATGTACTAGAAGGTACCAGGTAGCTATTTCCCTGTAGAAAACCATTTTATCCACCCTCAAGGATCATTAAAAGATATGGGCAAAAGCTATGAAAATACTGTTTTGCAAAAACAGTACAGCAACTTGCTTTCACTGCTGCGACTAAAGGGCTGAACCAATTTGAGCGAATGACCACTCAAAACGGTCACAGGAACAAAGCCTACGAAACACTCCGACCAAGCATCATCTAATTTTTCCATCTAGATACTCGAAATTGAGGATCTTCACCGCTGTATGCCCAGAAACAGCACCACCAACGAATTTTCTTCCCAAATCCCTCATGGATCTTCTACTCCCCTGCCCTAGGAACCTAAGAACACCATCTACAGCACAAGAGAGGTCATAGAGGGTGGGGGACTCACACTTGGGCTTGACCACAAGGAATCCGGCAGCGGAATATTGATGGAGAGGTCTTCCCTTCTTCTTCTTCCTTGGCGGGGGGACAAGGGCGGGGTGGCCGGTCGGCGGCGCGTGGATGCGCCCGGTCGGCGGGGGAGCTCGGCGGAGGAGCTCGGCATAGGTGCGGATGCGTCCGGTCGGCGGGGGAGCTCGGCGGGGCGGGGGGGGGGGGGCTGGCAGAGTTCCGACGTGCAGGGGGGAGAGAGCCGGCGGCGGCGCGTGCGGGGGGGGAGAGCAGGCGGCGGCGCGTGCGGGGGGGGGGGGGGAGAGCCGGCGGCGTTGGGTTTCTTTTTTTTGTTTGAATTTGGCGGCCTTGCGCGTGTGTGTTGGTGTGTGTCGTGCGGCGCGTGCCTCCGGTCGAAACGGTAGGGTTTCGGCCGTTTGCCGTGCGGGCTTGCTTTGCCGTGCGCACACGCACGGCAAAGGGAGGCAATTATTTTTATATTTAAAATATTTAATTATGTACTTATATATCATACTCATAATACTTATATATTTAAATGGAGACCCACTGTGCTGCTATAGTCTCATAATCATCATTTCCATAGCTTTCTCCAGCTGCATGCATTGTGGAGCGCCGGGGGCCCACAGACCGCCGTTTCCGGGGGGTATGAGCTCCGGAGCACCGGAATCCCACCAAAACTTGCACGTGGGCCTAGGATATGTGTGGTAGTGTGTTGGAAGGTGTGATCCACCAAATGGTGCAAGGCATAGCTCCCCGGTGTGACCTTCCTCACTTTCGGCCGATAACACTTAGAAGATTCCTGGACGTGTGGGCTGAAGTGTCCCGCTGCGGCTATACCGGAGGCTAGAATGTGCCAAAGGGTACCAAACCTGGTTTTCCATTTGTCCAATGCCTAAACAAACCTAAACCTATGAAAAAGTATGTTGGTGGAACCTCGCGCGGAGAAATCTAGGGGGGTAGACCACCGGGGGCCCACAGACCGCCGTTTTCGGGGGGTATGAGCTCCGGAGCACCGGAATCCCACCAAAACTTGCACGTGGGCCTAGGATATGTGTGGTAGTGTGTTGGAAGGTGTGATCCACCAAATGGTGCAAGGCATAGCTCCCCGGTGTGACCTTCCTCACTTTCGGCCGATAACACTTAGAAGATTCCTGGACGTGTGGGCTGAAGTGTCCCACTGCAGCTATACCGGAGGCTAGAATGTGCCAAAGGGTACCAAACCTGGTTTTCCATTTGTCTAATGCCTAAACAAACCTAAACCTATGAAAAAGTATGTTGGTGGAACCTCGCGCGGAGAAATCTAGTGGGGTAGACCGCCGGGGGCCCACAGACCGCCGTTTCCCGTGCGTCGTCCGCTATCTTTGCCATGCACCGCTATCTTTGTCGTGCGTCGTCTCTTTGCCGGACGGCAAAGTTTTCTTTGCCGTGCGACGGCGCATGGCAAAGAAGCGATGCACGGCAGACGAAGGCGGGAAGCGGTGGAAGAAGCACACGGATCGTGTGTTTCCTTCCAGCGCTTGTGAGCCGTTGGATCAGAGTTGTGTTTCTTTCGAGTGCTTGTGAGCTGTTGGATTGTGCGCACACGGATCGTGTGTTTCCTTCGAGCGCTTGTGAGCCGTTGGATCAGAGTTGTGTTTCGTTCGAGCTCTTGTGAGCCGTTTGATCGGAAGCACACGGATCATGTGTTTCTTTAGAGCGCTTGTGAGCTGTTGGATCAGGGGTGTGTTTCTTTTGAGGGCTTGTGAGCTGTTGGATCTGCACTCCCACCTCATCCACAGGTACACCTTCCAATCGCCTATAAATAGCGACGTCCCTGCAGCGAACGGCACACAACGAGCGTCTACCTTTGCCACCGAACCCAATGGTTGGATTTAGCCTACCCGCTGGCATGTTCCCTAACACAAGCCCTCGGGTAGGTTGAATCCAACCACTGGATTAGGGTGACACAATGATGAATTGCCGAGGAGGTGGGAGTGGTGGTGGTGGAAGTGGTAGCCATGCCCCTCAGTCGGATCCAAGCAGCGGCAAGGCGCTCTGATCATTCAGTTCATCGACCGAATACAAATCAAACGGTTTCACCTACATACGCCCTACGGTGCATTTGATATGCGGGCACTCTCTAGCCACAGTAGGGTTGTATGCAGGTGATACCGTGTGTTTTGTTCTATCTAGAAATCCTTCAGTTCATCGACCGAATACAAATCATTCAGATTCCATGGTGGAAGTGGTAGACATGCCCCTCGGTCGGATCCAAGCAGCTGCCAGGCGCTCTGATGATCTACAACATTCCCAACACTTTTTGGGACGGTCGTTAGATCATCAGAGATGTCTTGCGGCTGCTTGGATCGAAGGTCGATTTGCTGCTCACGACGACGCGAGACGGATGCGCAAGCTTCCGGATGCGCAAGCTTCTTTCTTATGTTTTCTGTTTATTTTTTCTTTCTTATGTTTTCTGTTTATTTTTTCTCTCTTATTTTTTCTATCTATTTGCTCGTGAGTGCCTGCAGCTGGTCGCCGTCGTCCTCAGCCATGTAGCAGCGCGCAGGAGAGCGCCCACTTGCGCAGCGTGCCGGCTCCGCTTCACTCTTTCTGCTGCTCCAACAGCTCACCCCTCAAAAGAAGCACACACCGCTGATCCAACGGCTCACAAGGGCTCCAATGAAACACACCGCTGATTCAACGGCTCACAAGCGCTCGAAGGAAACACACGATCCGTGTGCTTGATGCTGATTGGACATACTACATGCCCGCTGATCGATCGGCTCACAAGCGCCAGAAAGAAACACACCGCTGATCCAACGGCTCCGAAATGCTCGAAGGAAACACACGATCCATGTGCTTGTTCCTAACTGGGCATAAATACCCACGACCTCATCCCCGGTTCGAGCCAACCCGTCGCCCTCCTCCACACGCCGCCGTCTCTCCTCCACGCGCTGCTTCTCCTCCGCGCCGGCCTTTCTGATGCCCCTTTTGATCAACCCGGATGGCGATGTCCGGGACTGGCATCCGCCGGGCTGGCACTGGGAGAGGCTACCTTCCGGGGCGGGGACCTTGGTGAGGGATCCAGGTCGCATCGTCGATCCGGATCTTCTTTGGTGGTATTGGCCACGGAATGTGTTCAGAGCGCCGGCCCCCGAGGAGGTGGTACGTCGCCGTATTAGGGAGGAGGACGAGCACGTCCTTCGCTACATGTATTTGTTCAATAATCCAAGTAGCAGGCGTTGGTCGCTACTTCAGAATCCTTATGACGCGAGCGAGTCTGTCATGGTTCCGGCTCTTTGGAAGCAGAGCGTCCGCGGCTCAGCACCGCGTGGCTTAGGACCTGGTCGTAGTTAGTTTGAGTACCTATGTTGAGTACTGTGTGTGTTCTCATCTATGTTGAGTACCTATGTTGAGTGTTGTGTGTGTGTCCCACCTATGTTTTCTTCATATGTTGTTCCTCTTTCTCTAGGCGTCTTGTTTCGTTCCGAAGTTGTTTTTGTATGATATGTGTGGAAGTGTGTTGGAATGTGTGATTCACCAAATGGTGCAAGACATAGATCCCCGGTGTGACCTTCCTCACGTTCGGGTCATAACACTTAGAAGATTTCTGGACGCGTGTAGGCTGAACTGTCCCGCTGCGGCTATACCGGGGGCTAGAATGTGCCAATTAGTGCCAAGCCTGGTTCTCCATGTGTATAATACCTAAACAAACCTAAACCTATGAAAAAGTACATTGGTGGAACCTCGCGCGGAGAAATCTAGGGGGGTAGATCGCCGTTGCCCACAGACCGCCGTTTCGGGGGGTGCAGTGGTGGGGGTGGGGGGAATGACCTCCGGAGCATCGGAATCCCACCAAAACTTGCATCTGGACATATGATATGTGTGGAAGTGTGACTTTCTTCATGTTCGGGCGATAACACGTGCCAGAATTCCACAAACACAGCTAGCTCCGAAACCCTAATATGTTGGGGGGCCGGGGGGGGGGGGTTGAAGACGTAGAGTACTTGTCATAATGCAAAAGTATGGGTATACACACATTGTCTTAAGATGTAATACTTGTCATATATTAAAAGAATAAATATAAGTATTAAATTAAGTGCAATAATGAAGTAAAAAAATGCAACAAGGCGCACGGCAAAGACAAACACGCACGGCAAAGGTTGCTTTGCCGTGCGCCCGGTCTCCCCGCACGGCAAAGGCTTTTTGCCGTGCGTTCTCCCTTTGCCGTGCGCCTTATTTTCTCTTTGCCGTGCATGGTCGCTTTGCCGTGCGCCTCGGTATAACTTTGCCGTCCACCATTTCTTTGCCGTGCGCTGATTGTTCTCTTTGCCGAGCGGATTTATTTGCCGTGCGTCGTATTTGTTATGTGCCGTGCATGTTCCCTTTGCCGTGCGCCTTGTCGAAGGCCGCACGGCAAAGAAATCTTTGCCGTGCGTAGACGCACGGCAAAGAGGCGCTGCACGGCGGTGCCAGTTTTTCCCGTAGTGGCGGGCTCATAGAACCAGCCTGAACTTCATTACTCAAAAAAGTTGCCTATGCGGCTTTGCAGCCTCTACAAGATGGGTTCAAATGAACCAGATTTTACAGGAGGATACATGAGAGGAGAAATAAAAGTAAAAACGCACACCAACAACACACAAGAGAGGATCACTCCGAGAGAAAACTTGGAGACAGTTGATTGATGAGAAGCTCATCACGACCCAAGCACTGCGATCACAGAGGAGGAACCACAGGACATGACAGCGGATACCCAGCCAAGACACTGCACCATGGACGTAGTCGAACACCAACACGTGTGGCACCCCCATCTGACACATGTCGCCAGAGAGGTGGTCGCCCCGTGCGCCAGCCCAGGATATCTGGACGCACGTTACGACAATGCAACCTAGCGAAAATATCATTACACAATCAGGCCCGAAGGGCTACAAATGGTTTACAAGGCCATCAAGGCATGAAAAATTATCATGGCCAAGTATGGCACGGGACAGAGTTTAACTGGCAGCGGAAGACATAGGTACGACAACAGCTTGGTGCGGCTCCATTCTACAGGCATCTGGCTGGGCTACTGATCCTAGCACGCTCGTTCTCGATTTCCTTGCTATGGTAGGAGATGATTCCTCGCCCATATCTGGCCACAATCACAAGGCCCGTGAGTACATTATTATGCACTCAGCAAGTATTGCCCCTCACTACAAACAATCCAGCAATCATGCAACAAGATATACACTGTAAATAAAATCCTACAACATGGCAAGTGTACTCATGGCATAAAAGTAGCATGTCATTGACAACCAAACATGTCATAAGCAAGCAACAGGGGTATCACCAGTACAGAGTCCAAGCCAGGTGGGGTTGGATCGTGTACCGGCAATCATACAACTAGCTTACCTGTGACGAGTAGACGGGTGTAACAGTTGGTACCAGATCTTATAACTACTCCTGTCAACACACTCAGGCTTCCAAGCCTCTAGCCAATTCTGGCTATCAATCTAGCCAACTCTGGCTATCTCCCGGGGCATGCACGGTTGATGTTGGCTCTGGCCTAACTATAGGCTTCCAACGCATCACACCGCCATCCCATTCACCTCACAAGTAACATTCCCTGCAGCATCTTATTGTTCATTTAGTGAATTCAGGTTGTTCACTTTCTTTCAAACAATACTTACGTTTAACCTCCGGACTCGACAAAGGACAAATAGTGTGACCGACACTGAACTGTTCCATAACCTAGGAACAAGGCTAGCTGCTAGTTGACACACTCTCGAGAGGTTGCAGTGACCACCCATCTAGATGCACCTTACTCAGCCGGCACTTTAGGACATCATCCTTAAGTCAAACTCAGCAAGATACACTTACATAACCGTTCACGCTACCCAGACACTCCTTGTATAGCTACCAGCATAACTCTATGCCTTATGACGAAGTGAATCCGGCACGTCCCCAACGGATGAGCAACGCCTAGCTCCGGAACCTTCACAAGACTAGCCCCGACCACAACTATGCAGTATCCGACTAGACTTGCCAAGTGGGTAGCATCAAAGGAGGCTTGATAGGTTACATAGGTTACGGCCTTTCCATTTGGGGCGACAGTGGTAGTGCGTTCGATGTTCAGATTGATGGCACTATGGACTGACCCTATCGAAGCTTGGAGGGTTGTTTCAATTTATTCAAGTTTCAACATAACAAGTCCAAACAACCGGGGTTAGTCCAGCACAACAATCACAATATCAATATCATATACCATCAATAACAAGGCATTAGCAACGTAAGGTAAGCACATAACAATAACAACACTGAATAAACATAACACTTGCATGTATAAACAACAACATAACAATAATAATAATACCCGGGTGACTGTGGCGGGCAACCCGGCCGGTGTCACTCGGGGGTTAGTGTTCACAGAATAGTAGCATAATATTTCAAACGGATGACGGTGGCGGGCAACCCGGCCGGTGTCACCGTAAGAGAATGAACCGAAAAGCACTCATAAAAATGAGAGAGCATCCATTCCACTCGAGGGTTAATCTCGACGTGGTGTCAGCAATCTCGGCAAAAAGAACCAAATGGAAAGTCAGCTCCCAAGCGTCGCAGTCCGGGTGGTCTATGCCAACCATATTTGACGGAGGGACAAGGCAAATAACTCTTTTGGCGAATGCCCTCAACCCCGAGGATCATAAGACGACATTCGTCCGCTCCTCACCTCGGCGAAGAGGAAAAGAACCAAACAAAGCCCCGCAAGCGCGAGACGCACAATTGTAATAATCCCCCCCCCCCACTCCTTTGACTTGAGGCGGGAGACCCGGCCATTGTCTCGGGAATGTGAGTGTTGCACAGATAAGCAATATAAGGTAGTGCAATAAATTAAAATACGACAGGATATGCAACATGGCAGGAACAATAATATAAGTTTCATAATAAACAAGAACAACACTCAGGCAAGCATAATATACAGACAACAATATAATCACCCGACATAGTATTAAGCAATCAAACAAACAAGCATTGCGGGACGGATCATAGCAAGGGGTTAGCTTGCCTTCGAAAATCGACGCCTTTTGGCTTCACGGTCACGGACACGTCGCGGGCTAGGGTCTCGATTCACTGCTACTGCGGAACACCTATACATGCATACGCGGGTGCTGAGTATATAAACATTTACCAAAAATATAAAACCTATACCACTGGATAGAGCTTTTAAAATCATGAATTTACAAATTTGAATCACCTCAAACGGGGTTACGGATCCAAAGATATGGTCGTGCGACAGTTAGCTATCCGACGCACGCGCGCGGTGGATAGTTATCCGCCGCCGAAGGCTGGGCTGGTTGCGCAGTTCCGGAAAATACGCTTCCAGCACTGGAAAGCGTAAGAAACCAAAATACGCTTAAGCTTGGAGAAAACGTAAACACCGAAAACCGCTTTGTGCTAGCATATTTGAACGATCAGGTTCCTGTAGCTTACTCTGGCTTGCGTCCAACACGCACGGGAAGCCGGCCGGCGGTCGCCGGCGCCGGCTGCTGGGATGGCCGAGCGCCGGGAGACAGCGGGGATGGGATGGCGGCGGCATACCGCGGCCAGGGGAGGCGGCGCCGTCGGTGGGGGTCGCTCCTGCGCGCAGCCACGCGAGCCCGACGTGCTCCGCAACGACCGCCGCATGTACGGCTCGGGCGGCGCCGGTGCGGGCTGCTGGGAGGGCCGGGGCACTGGACGACGGCAGCGGCGGTCACGCGGGGCAGCGCCGCGCTCAGCCTGGGGCTTCAGAGGGCCAAGGACGGTACGGACACGACGCCCTCGAGCTTGCCAAGCTCGGTAATGGCAGAAGGCTGCGGGTGGGCGTCGGCCGCGTTGTTCCCCGGCACTATTGAGCTCGAGGACGGGCGGAACGAGGTCCAGAGACCACGGCGCGCTCGGAAAGGACCTCCAGGGCGGCAGGGAAGACACGGACGCGACGCACGCGAGCTCGGTGGGCACGGCCGTGGCGGGCTGGGATTCGGAGCTTCGGATACTGGAGGTTTTCGAATGATCCGAAGCTGGGGATGGGTAGCTAGGCTCGGTAGCAGGCTATCCTGCTGGTTTGGGCGAGCAGCTGGGCTCCGGTGAGCTCGCACGGGTCTGTAGACCGACGGTGCCCACCTCGATGGTTTTCCATGTAAACAAGCCCTGCCCCTCGAGCACCAGAGAGAGAGCCAGGGGGAAGAATGAGGTGCAGCTACACAAGGGAGGCTCGGCTCTCTTCATATAGGCAGGGGGAGAGTTAGGCACCGACGGCCACCGGTGCAACAACTTGCCTCCAAGCAATGAATGGTAAGGGATAGGAACAGGGCTGGATAGGGGTGAGGAGCTGGACGCACAGTGGCGCACGTGGTCTACTGCAGCAAGCGGATTAGGCACCGGCCATGGCAGTAAGCGGGGTTTAGGTCATGCCAAAACGCGCGTCCTGGACGTCCAGAGCGCGACGCGAGCGGCATCGTGCGTTCCTGGTGACTCGGAGCTCTAAACGGAAAACGGGTCGCACCACGGGGTTCGTAATGATGAGAGCAGCATAACAAAACAAGAATGACTCCAGGATTCCAAACTTTGCAACGCAAGATTTTCCGAAAACCAAATGCACATAAGGTGCTCGATGAAAAGGCCGGGGTCTTGCCCTTCACAGAAAAATCCCAAATTTTCACCACTGCCTAGGTTTGGTACAAGGAAGGTGTCCAAGAAGTTTGAGCTCAATTGGATATCTAGAAATGTGGTTTTGGTAATGTGTCCGCTAAGCCGCGTACCGACATCGATTTTCGGCTTACAAAGGAAGTAGGTTAAAAATTGCTCGAATGGGTTTGGGTTCAACGGAAGAAGTGTAGGAAATGCAAAAATATGCAACTCCCTAAATTAAGAGAATTTTCAGAGGTTACTAGGTGGACTGAATAAATTTGGGATCAGGACCGATATTAACAGTTAACCCCTAAATTGGAAATATTGCATCGGAGTATACAATATTTTTGGGTGGGTCATCTAGATAAGGGTAGGGGAATCCTCTGGTATTTTGGTAGAATTTTCCAACTACGGAAATAGGATTTTCTTTGGTGGTGGACCGAAGGGTTTATCAACGACCGACCGTTTGGGGTTAGGATTTATCGGGCGAAATCTAAACGAAGGAATTGTCCCGACGGCGTAGTGGTTTGCGGGTCACCCGGAAAAACACGAGAGAGGAAAAAAAAAAAAAACCTAACTCAAATCGTCTCAATAAAATTTGAAGAACCATTTATTAAAACTAGAAAAAGTTTTCCGGCGTCCAAATATAATTTAAATTTTGGTCTAAATTTTTGGGGTGTTACAAACCTTCCCTCCTTAAAAAGAATCTCGTCCCGAGATTCGGAGACTTATAAGGATTCCCGAAGTTATAACAAGATATTTCTTGTACGGTTTAATATACCCCTATATTTAAAATATTTAAAACTTTTTCTAGAAAATACTAGAGTTTAACACTCAAAAGGATGAACACTCAGCAGGATATTTTACTAAAACAATCATTATCCAGGCATGATATTTTTATCACACTCATGCATTCTAAGGATGGCATGGCAGGGCTCACACAATCATTTGATTAGGAGCTACCCCCACGAGTATATAAATATAACCTAAGGTTTTTGCTCAAATACGCACATACACAACCATGGGAAAATGAACAAGCAAGTCCACAACCAAGCTAACCGGCGATACAAGCAAACATAGCAGAACAAACAACCTCACAACTCTCACCTATCAACTTAGGACTCCTCACTTGGTGGGGACTTGGTCTGGGCTTCATCCACTTTGATATCTTCAGGGGCTTGCGGGTTGGGTCCTCGGCCAAGCTTGGTATCCATTAGGCTCCTCGCCACCACGGCTAGAGTCTCAGGGATGCCTTCTGGCACAACGCCAAAGCTGCGAAGGGGTTGGAGGTCATGGGTTGCGGCTGGTCCTGGATGAAAGGCTATCGAGTCCAAACTGGCTTCCAGGTGACTGGCTGGCAAGGGCTTCTGCCTTGGGAGTGCATTCTTCAGTGGGCTGCGGGACTTGGGCAAGGGCTTGCCTATGGGAGTGGCATTCTTCCAAGTGGTAGACAAGGATGCTCTCCAAGGCGGTGGTGTAGGCTACGAGATGTGACAAGGTTGAGTTGAGCATCACTTCGATGCTTACCATGGGATGGCTGGGGCTTGCCAGGGATCTTGGTGGGAAAAAGCGAGACGCAGGAGGTTCCATCACGGCTTCAAAGTACCGCAGACGAGCGAGACATTTCCAAGCTGCAACTTGGAGCGCCATCTCAGGGGAATCCACGAAGTGGCTTTGACTTACATACTGCGTCGCACTTTCTAAGGCACTTGTGCCGACATACACATCGGCATGATACTCGCTCACGCAGGAGGAGAGGTTATACCGATATACATGGTACACCGGGCGAGAAACACAACCAATAATATCGCGAGCAGCTTCCCATAGCATGGGTGGAAAACCGGGGCGAAACTCAGTGGTGGTCTCGAAGATAAGGGTAGGTGCCATCTAAAAAACTCAAACTAGGGTGCTTGGGAGAGAGGAGAGCGCAAGATTCCTGAGTGGGATCTGCTTCAAGAGGGTTGGGTTACAAAGGATAGCAAGCGAGGGTGGGATGTTATAGGTGGCCAGGACTTGGGTTTCATACTAATGGGTGGTGTCGATTCCTTCTCAAGGAAGAAGCCGGCGAGTCTGGTTGGGTAAGATAAGGACAAGTTTTACTGCACCATACTGTTGACCGACACAAGTCATGCTGGTTAGGCGGAGATGGTTTAAATCCATCGGGTCGTTGTCGGGCAAAACTAAGGCGGGGCTTTCCATGCTAGGGTAGTCTACAGCCAGCCTGGTGCTCTGATACCATGCTCTGTGGCACCCCCATCTGACACATGTCGCCAGAGAGGTGGTCGCCCCGTGCGCCAGCCCAGGATATCTGGACGCACGTTACGACAATGCAACATAGCGAAAATATCATTACACAATCAGGCCCGAAGGGCTACAAATGGTTTACAAGGCCATCAAGGCATGAACAATTATCATGGCCAAGTATGGCACGGGACAGAGTTTAACTGGCAGCGGAAGACATAGGTACGACAACAGCTTGGTGCGGCTCCATTCCACAGGCATCTGGCTGGGCTACTGATCCTAGCACGCTCCTTCTCGATTTCCTTGCTATGGTAGGAGATGATTCCTCGCCCATATCTGGCCACAATCACAAGGCCCGTGAGTACATTATTATGCACTCAGCAAGTATTGCCCCTCACTACAAACAATCCAGCAATCATGCAACAAGATATACACTGTAAATAAAATCCTACAACATGGCAAGTGTACTCATGGCATAAAAGTAGCATGTCATTGACAACCAAACATGTCATAAGCAAGCAACAGGGGTATCACCAGTACAGAGTCCAAGCCAGGTGGGGTTGGATCGTGTACCGGCAATCATACAACGAGCTTACCTGTGACGAGTAGACGGGTGTAACAGTTGGTACCAGATCTTATAACTACTCCTGTCAACACACTCAGGCTTCCAAGCCTCTAGCCAATTCCGGCTATCAATCCAGCCAACTCTGGCTATCTCCCGGGGCATGCACGGTTGATGTTGGCTCTGGCCTAACTATAGGCTTCCAACGCATCACACCGCCATCCCATTCACCTCACAAGTAACATTCCCTGCAGCATCTTATTGTTCATTTAGTGAATTCAGGTTGTTCACTTTCTTTCAAACAATACTTACGTTTAACCTCCGGACTCGACAAAGGACAAATAGTGTGACCGACACTGAACTGTTCCATAACCTAGGAACAAGGCTAGCTGCTAGTGACACACTCTCGAGAGGTTGCAGTGACCACCCATCTAGATGCACCTTACTCAGCCGGCACTTTAGGACATCATCCTTAAGTCAAACTCAGCAAGATACACATACATAACCGTTCACGCTACCCAGACACTCCTTGTATAGCTACCAGCATAACTCTATGCCTTATGACGAAGTGAATCCGGCACGTCCCCAACGGATGAGCAACGCCTAGCTCCGGAACCTTCACAAGACTAGCCCCGACCACAACTATGCAGTATCCGACTAGACTTGCCAAGTGGGTAGCATCAAAGGAGGCTTGATAGGTTACATAGGTTACGGCCTTTCCATTTGGGGCGACAGTGGTAGTGCGTTCGATGTTCAGATTGATGGCACTATGGACTGACCCTATCGAAGCTTGGAGGGTTGTTTCAATTTATTCAAGTTTCAACATAACAAGTCCAAACAACCGGGGTTAGTCCAGCACAACAATCACAATATCAATATCATATACCATCAATAACAAGGCATTAGCAACGTAAGGTAAGCACATAACAATAACAACACTGAGTAAACATAACACTTGCATGTATAAACAACAACATAACAATAATAATAATACCCGGGTGACTGTGGCGGGCAACCCGGCCGGTGTCACTCGGGGGTTAGTGTTCACAGAATAGTAGCATAATATTTCAAACGGATGACGGTGGCGGGCAACCCGGCCGGTGTCACCGTAAGAGAATGAACCGAAAAGCACTCATAAAAATGAGAGAGCATCCATTCCACTCGAGGGTTAATCTCGACGTGGTGTCAGCAATCTCGGCAAAAAGAACCAAATGGAAAGTCAGCTCCCAAGCGTCGCAGTCCGGGTGGTCTATGCCAACCATATTTGACGGAGGGACAAGGCAAATAACTCTTTTGGCGAATGCCCTCAACCCCGAGGATCATAAGACGACATTCGTCCGCTCCTCACCTCGGCGAAGAGGAAAAGAACCAAACAAAGCCCCGCAAGCGCGAGACGCACAATTGTAATAATCCCCCCACTCCTTTGACTTGAGGCGGGAGACCCGGCCATTGTCTCGGGAATGTGAGTGTTGCACAGATAAGCAATATAAGGTAGTGCAATAAATTAAAATACGACAGGATATGCAACATGGCAGGAACAATAATATAAGTTTCATAATAAACAAGAACAACACTCAGGCAAGCATAATATACAGACAACAATATAATCACCCGACATAGTATTAAGCAATCAAACAAACAAGCATTGCGGGACGGATCATAGCAAGGGGTTAGCTTGCCTTCGAAAATCGACGCCTTTTGGCTTCACGGTCACGGACACGTCGCGGGCTAGGGTCTCGATTCACTGCTACTGCGGAACACCTATACATGCATACGCGGGTGCTGAGTATATAAACATTTACCAAAAATATAAAACCTATACCACTGGATAGAGCTTTTAAAATCATGAATTTACAAATTTGAATCACCTCAAACGGGGTTACGGATCCAAAGATATGGTCGTGCGACAGTTAGCTATCCGACGCACGCGCGCGGTGGATAGTTATCCGCCGCCGAAGGCTGGGCTGGTTGCGCAGTTCCGGAAAATACGCTTCCAGCACTGGAAAGCGTAAGAAACCAAAATACGCTTAAGCTTGGAGAAAACGTAAACACCGAAAACCGCTTTGTGCTAGCATATTTGAACGATCAGGTTCCTGTAGCTTACTCTGGCTTGCGTCCAACACGCACGGGAAGCCGGCCGGCGGTCGCCGGCGCCGGCTGCTGGGATGGCCGGAGCGCCGGGAGACGGCGGGGATGGGATGGCGGCGGCATACCGCGGCCAGGGGAGGCGGCGCCGTCGGTGGGGGTCGCTCCTGCGCGCAGCCACGCGAGCCCGACGTGCTCCGCAACGACGGCCGCATGTACGGCTCGGGCGGCGCCGGTGCGGGCTGCTGGGAGGGCCGGGGCACTGGAAGACGGCAGCGGCGGTCACGCGGGGCAGCGCCGCGCTCAGCCTGGGGCTTCAGAGGGCCAAGGACGGTACGGACACGACGCCCTCGAGCTTGCCAAGCTCGGTAATGGCAGAAGGCTGCGGGTGGGCGTCGGCCGCGTTGTTCCCCGGCACTATTGAGCTCGAGGACGGGCGGAACGAGGTCCAGAGACCACGGCGCGCTCGGAAAGGACCTCCAGGGCGGCAGGGAAGACACGGACGCGACGCACGCGAGCTCGGTGGGCACGGCCGTGGCGGGCTGGGATTCGGAGCTTCGGATACTGGAGGTTTTCGGATGATCCGAAGCTGGGGATGGGTAGCTAGGCTCGGTAGCAGGCTATCCTGCTGGTTTGGGCGAGCAGCTGGGCTCCGGTGAGCTCGCACGGGTCTGTAGACCGACGGTGCCCACCTCGATGGTTTTCCATGTAAACAAGCCCTGCCCCTCGAGCAACCAGAGAGAGAGCCAGGGGGAAGAATGAGGTGCAGCTACACAAGGGAGGCTCGGCTCTCTTCATATAGGCAGGGGGAGAGTTAGGCACCGACGGCCACCGGTGCAACAACTTGCCTCCAAGCAATGAATGGTAAGGGATAGGAACGGGGCTGGATAGGGGTGAGGAGCTGGACGCACAGTGGCGCACGTGGTCTACTGCAGCAAGCGGATTAGGCACCGGCCATGGCAGTAAGCGGGGTTTAGGTCATGCCAAAACGCGCGTCCTGGACGTCCAGAGCGCGACGCGAGCGGCATCGTGCGTTCCTGGTGACTCGGAGCTCTAAACGGAAAACGGGTCGCACCACGGGGTTCGTAATGATGAGAGCAACACAACAAAACAAGAGTGACTCCAGGATTCCAAACTTTGCAACGCAAGATTTTCCGAAAACCAAATGCACATAAGGTGCTCGACGAAAAGGCCGGGGTCTTGCCCTTCACAGAAAAATCCCAAATTTTCACCACTGCCTAGGTTTGGTACAAGGAAGGTGTCCAAGAAGTTTGAGCTCAATTGGATATCTAGAAATGTGGTTTTGGTAATGTGTCCGCTAAGCCGCGTACCGACATCGATTTTCGGCTTACAAAGGAAGTAGGTTAAAAATTACTCGAATGGGTTTGGGTTCAACGGAAGAAGTGTAGGAAATACAAAAATATGCAACTCCCTAAATTAAGAGAATTTTCAGAGGTTACTAGGTGGACTGAATAAATTTGGGATCAGGACCGATATTAACAGTTAACCCCTAAATTGGAAATATTGCATCGGAGTATACAATATTTTTGGGTGGGTCATCTAGATAAGGGTAGGGGAATCCTCTGGTATTTTGGTAGAATTTTTCCAACTACGGAAATAGGATTTTCTTTGGTGGTGGACCGAAGGGTCTATCAACGACCGACCGATTGGGGTTAGGATTTATCGGGCGAAATCTAAACGAAGGAATTGTCCCGACGGCGTAGTGGTTTGCGGGTCACCCGGACAACATAAGAGAGGAAAAGAAAAAACCTAACTCAAATCGTCTCAATAAAATTTGAAGAACCATTTATTAAAACTAGAAAAAGTTTTCCGGCGTCCAAATATAATTTAAAATTTGGTCTAAATTTTTGGGGTGTTACAATGAAGCAAAACCAATTTTGTTGGAAAGAGGACGACAAAAGCAACCTTTGAAAATGGCAAACTAGCAAAGGAGAATTTGCAAAGGGTTGGAAAGGTGAAACCTTCCAAAAGGATGAACCGGCAAAATCTCCAATACCGAAGATGCAAAATGAAGACGCATATGCAAACCGTTTTTGGTGATCTTAGCCTTGTCATAACATGCACGACAAGCACCAAGACCACACCACGATAAGAGTCAAATAAGAACCAATGAAGATGATTTCAAGGATGCAAGGATGCAAAGGGTTGAGCTCTCCACGAACGATACGATCAAGTTACTCGGTCGAGAGCCCCTCTTGATAGTACGGTTATCTATCCTATAACCCGGTCTCTCACTAAACAACATGAGACCGGTAAAATAAAAACCCTATCAAGATCATACCTTTGCCTTGCGCATTAATCCACTTGAGGTCAATGAAGACGATCTTCATCTCCTCAAGACGCACCACCTTCCTCGATTGCACTTCGCTTGGTGAAGATTCACATGGCTCCCCCATACACCAAGATGGGAGAAGCACCTCTTCGGCATATCTTCATTTGGCCTTTATCTTGATGACGAACACTTTGGCCATGATCAACAAATGATTTTATTCCCTTAACCTCGACTCCAACACATGGAGAACAAGCAAGCTAATGGACACCTACAAATATAGCTCAATGCAAATATTAGTCCATAGAGATTGTCATTAATTACCAAAACCATGCATGGGGGCAACCATGCACTTTCAATATGTCTTTCTGTTTCCCGGTGAAGTCAGAGTGCGGAGAAGGACATGGAGAGCTAGATTTGAAGACTAGTAATGGTGGTTCGATTCCTGGTGGCGATGAGTAATTTGCTTGGTGATTTGTAACTTGGAGCAGCGGCAACGGCAAGTGGGGGCGACATTACAGGAGAAGTTCAGAGTCCAAACTATCAGGGTGAAATCCCAAGGTCTGGCCTTAATTGGTTGTGCCTAGCAATGACCTTGTTGAAGGCATTGCTTTTGCGAGTGTGGATTTTCTTCCGGGTGAAAACCTATGATCTATGATCAGGGCGGCGACGGCGCTATAGCACTGTTCCCTTCTTGGAGGCGCCGCTTTTGGAGAAGTTGTACTTCTGGTACTGTTTTTGGTGGTGTTAGGCCTGCTGCTACAAGGAATAGATCACTGTAGCGGGACTTTTCTTTTTTGTAATTCTTCTTCTTATTCTGGGTTGTGTGCATCCGTGTTGTCGCTAGGATAATGCGTTGTTGCAGAGGCTGGATGTAATTGTTATCTTCGCGATATTAATATATACTCTTTATCTAAAAAAAAACTTGCCATCTCCAAATCGATGTACTGCATGATTGTCGACCCTATTGCTAATACCTAAAATAGATTACCAAATTTCCTGCCAAAGCGGGCATCAAAGATTTTCAAATGCACCACAAGAAAGTATCGAAAATAATTGATTTTTATTTGTGGGTGATTTGAAGTAAGCATTGCGTGAATCATTCGTCGAACTGAATAATTGTAATGAGTGATAAGTTTAGTTTTAATAAACCATGGAAAGTTCTACCAAGCTGCCTTAGGAAAAAAAATGATCATCTACAATCTACCTCCACCTCCATTTTTTTTCCGGTCATGAACTGTTATTCAAGTGTTTCCTTCATTCGTGCAATTTTTTTTATGCAGGGCTCAATCCATTCCAACAAACAAATTTGAGTTTTTGGTTTAACAACGATTTTTTTTTTTTTGCAAAAGCTAAATAATACTCTCTGTGATCGAAATCGATGTATGAAAATTCCAACAAAGAACTATCAACCAAACTTTAAATAAACCTAATTTACTTCGCTTTTGATCATCAAATAACATAGTTCATCGATGGGATCTCAATAAGTTGGTGATTTGCCGATACAAAAAAAAAAAACACACGCTTCGGCTTCTTCCTCCGTTTCCGTCTGGCGTCGTCTCAAGATATCTGCGTTGCCTCACTAATCAGTAATCACTCTCCGCGTCTTTCAGTGTTTGTCTCCGTCGGCTCCGGCCGCCTCTGCATCACTCCCGGTGTCCGTCTCCTCCGTCGTGTATCCGTATGTCGCTCCACAGCTCACCGTGTCCGTCTCCTCCGCCTCGTCCGTCTCTGCATCGCTCTCGTTTGCCGCTGTGTCCGTATCGCTGTCTGATTCCGCCTCTTCCTCTGACTCGTCAACCACGATGTCTTTGTAGTTGCTGCCATCGGAGAACTCCGGGAAACCCTTCTCGAAACTGATCGTGAG
Source organism: Puccinellia tenuiflora (assembly GCA_012064385.1). Classification (NCBI taxonomy): domain Eukaryota; kingdom Viridiplantae; phylum Streptophyta; class Magnoliopsida; order Poales; family Poaceae; genus Puccinellia; species Puccinellia tenuiflora. The sequence continues at coordinate 445,183 of QRDG01000425.1, read as the reverse complement.
GATCGTCTCGCCCTGCACGACCGGCGGGGCCGTATCGCACCGGCGAGGAAGAACCGTAGGCCCGTATTGTTGACAAAGCTCCTCGAACTCGTCTTCTTCATCCGCCTCTGCATCGCTCCCGTTTACCGGCGTGTCCGTATCGCTGTCCGGGTCCGTATCTTCCTCTGACTCGTCCACCACGATGTCTTTGTAGTTGCTGCCGTCGGAGAACTCCGGGAAACCCTTCTCAAAACTGATCTTGAGGATCGTCTCGCCCTCAAGGACCGGCGCGGCGGGCTCAGGCCGGCGAGGAACATACGTGGGCGCGTATTGTTGACAACGCTCGTCGAACTGCTGGTCGGTGAAGTCCACCTCGCCTGCCATCGGCTGGAAGGTACTCCTCACCCTCCGTGTCTGTATCACTGTCCGAGTCCGTCTCTTCCTCGGCGTCGTCCACCGCGACGTCGGTGTGGCTGCTGCCGTCGGAGAACTCCGGGAACCCCTTCTCGAAACTGATCTTGAGGATCGTCTCCGCCTGTACGACCGGCGCCGCCGGCTCGGGACGGCGAGGAAGATACGTGGGCCTGTAATGTTGACAACCCTCCTCAAACTGCTGGTCGGTCAAGCCCTCGCGTGCCATCGACGGGAAGGAGCTGGTGCCGTCGTTGCCGCCCGCTTCCGTGTTCATTGGCGACGACGACGATCCAAGGCCGAGAACACGTACGTGCGAGTAGGTTGCGATTGAGAGGGTGCTTGCTGAATCTGTGGTACGGGTCAGGGGGATTGATGAGTATTTGTAGAACAGTAGGAGGGGTGAGACGTACGTACGATACGACTCGATGTGGACTCGGATCCGGCCGGCTCCGTGTCCTCCTCGGGCGGGGACAGGAGCCAAGCTTTGCTGACATCGTATCGCCGAGAAGGAAACCATCTAGTGTCTTCCGTCCCTGTTCATCAATTAATCAATGTCGGTCCGCCTGGGGAATAGATTGTCTAAAATTGATGGTGAATTGATCAATTACTGTAGCTCATGCACTTGTGTCCGACGCCTCAATTCGATTTTAGTTGGCCCTAGACTAGATTCAAACTAACCACATTACATATATACATGCGGCGTTGTAACAAGCACACACAAATTTGCACGTTTCGTGCTAATCTCCGACCGATTTCTAACTTTTTTTTACCAAAAAGGTTATCCAATCTATTAATCAGAATCAGTACCTCTACAAACATGCCAAAAAGGTTATCCAATCTATTAATCACAATCAGTACCTTAATTTTAAAACATGCTAGAACTAACAAAAATTACAAAGAGACCACTGGAACTAACAAAAATTACAAAGAGACCACCGGACCACCTAACGGCGACTATAACCACTTCAGCGAGCCGAAGTCGCTCCGTCGTCCTCGCCCTTTCCTCATCAGAGTTGGGTAAACCTTGTTACAGAAAAAAGTAGAGAAGTTATGGTGTTAAGACCCAAAGAAACCTTGTTGCCGCCTCACCATCCCAAACAAGATACTGAAAAAAAAGTAGGGTAAACCTTGTTGGGTAAAAAGTAGGGTAAACCTTGTTATAGAAAAAAGTAGGGAAGCTATGCGCACCGCGGGAGTAGGAGTAGGGGGAAGGATCTTATTTTGACATCAGTATGTTGTTGCCGCCTCACCATCCCAAACAAGACATTGAAAATCTAAAAAAAAAATGACGAACCTCTCCCGTTGGCATGGGGCCAGGGTCCACCAAATCTCCAAGGCCCAATGGGGCACCAGAGATGGGGCAGACTAATGGCAACGTATGTTGCCATCTAGGGCCAGCCATCGGAACTTAGCAAACCCGAGAAACGCTTACCATTATTACCTACGTAGCGACGGGCGTGAACAGGACTGCACGAAGCCCTGGCCTCCAACATCAGCATACACATTTTTAGAAATATTATTTTAAACAGATTAATAGGATGAGACAACAGAGTATACATGGAGGATGTGAGATCGGGCCGGACAGGGGCGGATCTAGAGCAGAGGTGACCATGGATCCATGGTGGATTCGAAGGTGCCACACCATATATAAACCGACGTTTCACAAGTGCACATATCGTGAAAATTCGGCTAATATATAAAGACAATTATTTTTGCCGACATCCAGTGCACCCCCCTTGGCACCTTGTGGATTCCCCCTGGGGTCGGATGGTGAATCTTTGTCCGATCACACGTTTTGGTGGGGACGAGGGACCGATCGGTCGGAGCATGTGCCGCGTTACATGTGTGACGCTGATGGTAGGGGACCCGGTCGTGGGACAGGGACGGAGTTGGGAAAAATTGGCTAGCTCCGGGGTCATCAATATAATCTCTTTTATTGCATTAGGGTCATCCTCTATAAATTAACACTATCTAATAAGAACTAGTGAAGGATTTTACATTTTTTATTGGGGTCGGTCCTTAGTCAGCTCCGTCCCTGCGTGGGAGGGGATAAAAAACAATTAAGAAATTTTTAAAAAGTATATTGTATTGAAAATATAATTATTTCAGTACTATCGGATCGTCGAGTTGCCATGTTCTCCATTCCTAAAAAAATTATAGTACTATTGCATCATCGAGCTTTGTTTGGAGACACTTCAGCTCCGTATACTACTAAAACGGTATATATTTCTAACTAGGTGAGCCTCAATTTATCTCTATCTCTAGTTCTCTACTACTATATTGTACTCCCTCCGTTCCATGTTATAAGCCGTTTTGGCTAACCAAATTAATTTGTCAAAACGGCTTATAATATGGAACAGAGAGGTTGTAGCAGTTTTGAACTCGTTTTTAATTCAAAACGATGAAAATCTGAGCAGATTAGTTAGAGCTAAACCGGATTCAGTGATGGATGGGTGGAGCTGATGCGAAATCTAGAAGCAACATGCCATGCGCCTATATATGGAAATGAAAACCGTGTTCTCCATTGGCTGGCATCTCTCCCCAAGATAGAGGTGGCTGGTTGCTTGTCGTGTGCGTAGTTTTCGCATAACTCACATCACGTGGAACATGTTTTACACGAAAACCAGTACGTTGGATGGTGAGCCCACCAAGATCGTCTACCCCCCAATGCATTATTACCAAACCGTAGGTAGTGGCTTTGCTTGGACAGAGCAAAACAGACGGATAGGGCAGGGCAAGGGCAGGCGAGGTACGGTGCGAGGCAGCAGGTGGCAGAGCTAGAAAGGAGAAAGCCGCGCGCTAGGTGGCGATAATGTCGACCGACGGCCGGCCGGGGCCTGGATGCGATGCGACGCTGGATGGACGATGGGAATCCGCATGGAATTTTTTTTTGAAAGGAAATACGTATATTAAGTCAAAGAGATGTAGTACAGCATACGTACATACCAACGAGATACGGTCCAGAAGGATCCGTAGGTCCGTACAAATTGCAAGGAAACCCCTGGAAAGAACAAAATACAACTAGGTCCTTAGGGTTTCCTACACGAACACGTCAACACCACCGTCCGACACCGACGCCGCCGCACGACGAAGAGGAAGGACAACGACCAGCACACCCGAGCTTGAGGGAGCCCCATCGCCCTAGGGCTTTCTGAACCACCAGAAGGAGCACAAGTGCCCACATATCGCTGTGGCTTGCGGGTCGGGGAACGTCCCCGGGCTCGATCTCAAACTCCAGATCCGGCCACTCCAGTCGCCGACGGCGAGGAGCAGCGCCAGATCCGCCAACCTCGGGCCGCAGTCCCAGCACGGGCCACCGCATCCACCAGGCCGCCGCTAGCCAGCAAAGGCCAGCAGCCCAAGCTCCAGCACACCCATCTCCTTCTTCCCGACGACGCCGGAGAAGACACCGTCGTGGCGCGACCAAGAAGGAGCACCAAAAGTCCAAAGCAAGGTGACCGCCGCGCCGACCACCCCGCCGAGACAAACTGCTCGCAGATCCACCACCGGCCGCCGCCGAAACGGCAACCGAACGCAGATCGGGAGCCACCTTATTCGCCTCCGTCACCAACATCACCATCGGCGACAGAGCACGGAAGGAAACTACGCTAACTAGCTAACCTAGACTAGTAGCAGACGGGTCCACCCGGCGACTCGACCCCCCACCCCCTCCCGCCGGCACCAAGGCCGACGGAGAGGAGGGGGACGGCAGAATCGCCGGTGGAAAAGGAGAATCGCCTCCCGGTCGCCTTTTACTGTACAGAGGGGAACGGGAGGAGATAAAGAGAAAACGAATCCGCATGGATTGGGAATCGGTATATATGTTCGGCGGCGGCCGGGCACGCGAGTTGGGGGCCGAAAGCCGCTGGGCGATACAGGTGCGGTGGACAGGTGGCGACCGAAGGATGCTGCATCCGTCGGCCGATCGAGGCGAGCCGTGGTTTGGTTTGCCGACGTCGCGACAAGGTCCCACCACGTACGTACGTACACGTCTACGTCGGAGCGAGCGCGATTGGTATCCATCCACCCGGACCGTGCATGTCCGCTCAGGTCCTATTCCGTTGTGACGTGCACCTCTTCCTCTTGGCCGGGTCGGTCCACCTTTCGTGGCATCATCGGTGATTGATCCGGAACAACGGGAAATGATCCAAACGTACATGGTCCAGGAGATCGACGGCGACTCCGTCCGTCCTACGCAGCGCAGGGCATGCAGGGGAGTCTCTCGACAGGAAAAAGGATACGTATGCGCGTGCGGCCTGCACGTTTCTTTCCAACCAAACAGACACACGTACATGTGTCTCTGCTCGGTCACGGGTGAAGGCGTGTGTGTGCTGCCTCCACCCAGCTGTACGTATGAATGATCCGGAAGAGTACCAAAGGACGCGCTCGTACGTACTCCTACCATTCATTCATTCATCCATGTGGCTCCGCACAAAGCGCGCTCGATTAAACTAAACCTACTGGAGTATGACTGAATGAATAATTTAATTACCTACAACTACAGTATTGCGCACGCGAATCACACGGCGGACACAACTATTGGCGGCGGCTACTTCCTCCCCTTCCTCTCCCTCCCCCAATCCATCCATGGTTCTCACTTCCCCAATCCATGGTAGAGCTCGAGCCTCTCCTCATCCCCACCGCGCAGTCGCGCCTGGAGGCCGACGAGCTCGTGCTCGAGCCACCCGTGTCGCCTCGCGCACCAGCACGCCCTGGCGTCCCTCGACCTGCTCTAGCCCTCGGGCGAGATCGAGATCGTCTCCTCGACCAGCAGCATCCCTCGGGCGGTGGTGCTGCCATGGGTGCTCCACACGACCTGCACCCCCACGCCATGACCCGGCTGCGCTCCTTTCTAGCTCTGCGCCATGACCTCACTCTGGCGGATGACAGGAGAGGTACCCTGGCGATGCTACCTTAGGGGGGAGGAAGTGCTACCGCAGGTGTTCGGAGATGCATGTTGTAGTGCGCAAGTCGTTGACATAACACTCACAAAAGGACTTATCCGTGAATATTACATCCCTCAGAGTAGTACAACAGAAACATAGCAGGTCCAAGGTAACACTATAGGATTACAACAATATTCAATACAAAATCTTGAGAACCTCCTTTATACAAAAGCAAGTCTCATACAAATGAAATCCAGAAAAGATCCAATTCGTATCACTAAGCTGGAGATTAACTCTAGCTCTATTCCTAATCCACTACTACTATTGTCATAGCCCTAATCTATTCCATCTGGGATATCTTTACCCAGGATTGTACTCCTCCTTTCAATAGACGTTGTCTTCTCCATTGACAGTGTAGTCTTCGTGTATGCTATTGACAATGATGTCGTTTCTCCTTCATTATCATTGCTGTCATTGTGCTTCCATCGGCGAAGTAGCGGTTGACTCCTTCAAGCTCCACCAGGTCGACTTGATTCCTTGTGGAAGACCTCCTCGACGCCGTGATGGATAGCTGACATCTCTTCCGGTGGCTCCAAAAGTCTAAGCAGGGGGTCAAATAGGAAGGGGTGAGTAACAACGTTACTCAGCAAGTTCAGAATATATAGAGATAAGGTGTTTCATGCACTAGCTACTGCCAAAACCTCAGGTCTTTGGCATAGATGCAAGTTTTTGCAAACATTTCTTTAAAGGATAGATTTTATTCTGAAAACTATGTCCACAGCCTCCACCGGTCTTGTGAATCCAAATGGGACTCCATTCCGGCCTCGATCTCGTAGTTCCATTCCGGGAACACGGTTGTGATATCACAAATTTGTTTGTTTGACTCTGCAGAGTTGCATCACTTTACCCAACAGTTGCCTGGCCCTTTATATGCTCTCTTTACACTCCATGAGTGTTATAGCTAAGGCTCAGGACATCCAGCCATGTGGAGCTTCTCCCAAATCAACACACATCCGCCCATTTATGATGCGGTAGGGGAATCATGTTCCACGCATACCCATCACCCCTCCCGAGCTTCCCCACCAATTACCCCGTCGGGCAGGAAGAGCACGCGCTTCCACGCTGTTGGCCGCCGCAACGACCCAACCCGGTGTAGGCCTGCCGAGGATATGCGGATGAGAAAAGAAGCCTCTGACTGACCCCACCCATACAAAGTCCGTTGGTTGATGCTTTTACTACGGCGAAAGGATCACTGGAACAGGGGTTATTAGTTCCTAAGGATATATACCTTCCCATACGATGGAACACCGTACCTATTCATCTTACCATTGTTCCACCGCCAACCAATAGTATATACCACATCATTCGAAAAATACTTTTTCTTTTTGATGCAAGTGAAAGGAACGTATAAGTAACTTTGCAAGTACTTTGATAAAAATACATCAAACGGTATGCAAGAATGAACTTGCTTATGATAAAGGTGGCAATTCATGTCCTTCGGGGTTCTAGGGTTTACGGTAAAACCCCGAGATCTGAAAATAGCAATGTAATCCTGGTAAGGACTACTGAAACACTGTCAAGATGCTATTATGCATAGATATGAGATGCATCGTAAAATCCCCAAAAATACCCAAGCTCACAAGTGTAAGCTTTGTTTTACTTGATACTTTGATAACTGAAGTGATTTTAAGGATTATGGATTAGTTAGTGCTTATAATTTGTGGGTTGGTTAAATTACTTTGAATTGTTATGATATCTAGAATTAAGTGTTTACCACTTTTATGGAGGTAAAGAATTCAAGTAAGTACTTTTCTCTTTGATAGAAAACAAGATTTGCAATTTTAAGTTATCAATCTTAATGCCTTTAAGAAAACATTTCATTAATATCATGAAGTAGTTATTTATTCAAATTTTATTTACTTGACTAACTTTCAAATATTATCAACACAAGAGTGAATGAATTTTAGATGAATTCTTCTTTGTGTGTTTTACCTAGGATGAGTTACAGGACAGTCATATATAGTATGCAATAAAGTTCAAAATATATGCTTTGAGCTTATTACTCAAATTGTTTTTCTTTTTAGAAAAATAATTGTTTTTGAAAATAGTTCAATTCATTTCCACTTAAGGATTCTTGAATTTTTAAAGATAATTCAATTAATGTCTACTTAAGGATCTTTGAATTATTTACCTAAGAAAATATTTTCAAAACTTAAATTTGGAATTAATTCAAATCATATCCACTTAAGGATTTTTGAATTTTTCATTCAAGAAAACTTTTTCAATAAATGAAATAAAAATCATATTTGGACTCCTTCGAAAATTTTGAGCTGAAAACATATTTTTAATTTATTTTTAGGAATTTATTTGCATTTTCATTTTTGAATTTGAATTGGATTTAAATTTGAATTTGGATTTGATTTAAATTTGCATTTAGATTTAATTTAAATGGGATGAGGTCCACTTGGTCCAACCGGACCAACTATTGGGCTGGCCCATCCAGTTTGGGTCCAGACCAGTGCACTCCCCATCTCTCTCTCTCATTCTCTCTCTCACTCCCGAGCCCTTGCTCGATCCCCTCTTCTCCCTGGCGATTCGCCGCCGCCACGCTCTGCTCCGGCCGGCTCCGGCCGCATCTGTCGTCGCCGCTTTCTGGCGCTGCTCCGCCATGCCTCTCTCCCTCGATTCCCCATGGCCGCAGTGTCCGCCCGCGTCCGTATCGACCTCTCCTGCCAACCCTAACCCTAGCTGCGGTTTGGGTTTGGCCGTTGGCGCAATTCTCCTCCGCCAGCTCCCATCGCCGCCACCCCTGCCATCTTTTCCGACCACGCCTCCTCCTACTCTCCCTCGAGCTCCTGGCCCTTCACCTCCATGAGCACGGCTCCACTTCTTGCTCGGCCTCGCCTCAACTGTCGCCTCTCTCAACCTCGATGCCGGTGGGATGGCTCTCAGATGGATGCAACCCTGGCGTCGTCGGTCTGGTGGTGGTGTGAAGTGGTGGTGTTCTGTCGTGCTGTGGGTGCTGCTGGTGGTCTGCTGCTACTGGATATGGTGGTGTGGTGAAGCTGTGGTTGCTGCTGCGACTCCTTCATTTCTGATGCCGGCGGGATGATGCAGTGGCCGCAACCCCGGCATCCTCCTTCGGCTACGTCTGAAGGATAGTGGTGGTGCGCTTCTCCCCTGGTCCTCCTCCATGACCACACGGGCACTGCCCCGTCGTCATGTCGTTACGACCTTGGGCGCACGGTATGTTTACCTCCTCCTCCTCTCTGCTCTCCTGCTCCCTTCTAAACCCCTCTCTGATCTAGCCTAATAGCTATGCTGCACAAGATATCCTCACCGACACTTAGCAAAATTTAGGCTTATGCACTGGACATGCTCTGATGAAGATGATTTAGTTGTTTTAGATGCTTTAGTGCTTTGTTAATTAGTGTGCTGTGAAGAATATAATTAGGAGAATTTTTAGATAGCAGAGATATAGAATTTTGTATAAAAAGAAATGGATTTAGGACTTGATATCATACTTAACTGTGTACTGCCTAAAGATTTTTAGGTGAATTAATGTGTAAATGAGCTTGGTAGATTACTTCCCTTCTAGAGAAGCTTTAGAGATTTATAGATAGAGCTAAAATGATTTTTAGGAATTTCTGTGGTGATTTGTTTCTTGTATTCTTGCTGTAGGATTACTTGTTGTTGCTCCCAGTAGAGCTGAAATGATTTTTAGAGCTCGAATAGCTGGCTTGGCCTGCTGTGATGCCTCCCAAGGAGTTACACAGTAGCTAGCTAGCTATTTAGGGCTTGGAAATCTTTTTATGCTTTCTGTGCTTCTTCTAGTGCACTGGTGTGCTATGCTCAGTTGCATCAATTTCTTGATGCTCTGGCATGTGTGAGATTTAAATAAGAACAGATTTTGTGCTTGATTTCTTGGCTTAGCCTGTGATGCAAAGGCTGAGGCACAATTTGATAAGAATGGATACTAATGTGTGGCTTTTAATCTCTGTGATGAGCTTGTATGGCACCACCATACAAACTGAGAGATCTTTCCCATGCTTTACTTTTTCTCTTAATACTTATTTTTCCTATGCCTTTCTCCTCCTATTCTCCTCTCCTTTCTAGAGAACTGATAAGAACAGATCTGCCCCTCTCCTCTCTTTCCCTCTCATCTAAATGCTCTTGATCCTAGTAACCTGTTGTTGGAGAGAAGCTTGGTCTTCTGGAAAATGATGATAACCTGCGTCTTGTGGCTAGCCTGCTCCTCCTCGCTGCTTGACCTATTTCCTAGTTGTTCTAAAGATTAGAGAGGATCTGGTGGTGTGTTTGTGTTCTGGAATTGTTTCTAATGTTCTAGATATGGGAATGATGATATGGTAGAGTATGTTGAGCTGTTGGTATGATTGTGTTGATTTGATGAATATATGGTGTGGTTTATAAATTATTCGGCTACGGTATAAACTTGGAGTACGGTTGTGTTTGCTGGAAATGGGCTTGTGATGCTCTTGCTGAAATTTGTGTAGTGTTTGATGTGAGGTTCGGCTGGGGCTTGTTTGTATTGCTAGACATGTGCATATGAGAACTCACGCATGTGTGTAGAGGGCATGTCCTTTTATAGAGTTAAGCTTTACTTGAGGTTGAAGTATAAGTAGATATTTTCCTTATGGATAGCTATCCTATGTGTCAAGCATATCCATAACATGGCTTTTCTTGAGGTGCAAGTTAACTTAGATATTTTGTTTGTGGATAGGGATGCCTAGTCATTGATCTTATCTACTATGTGGCAAGCTTATCCCTCTCATGCTTGGTATTATCCTCTTGTAGGATTTATTTTTGGGCATGCCAAGTGGCTTTTGTCACTAGATGGGCTTGTGGGCTAAATCTCTTATATGGGCCTTGGCCTAAGGATGGTGGGCTTTGTCTTTTGGTTTTTCTTCTTTGATAAATAATATCATTGAAGAGATATTAAGATGTGGGCTTTCTTTTTATTAGGAACTTGACTAGATTTAGAGGGATTGACTAGCTGCCTTCTTGATGAATGGATCAATGTTGCCTCTTGTCCCTTGTTGCCTTTGTATCTTGCTCAAATGGATCATGTCCTTTGTTGCCTAGTTGATCCATGTTGCCTTTAATGATCCAATTTGATCCATAAGACCCTATTGTTGCCTAAGATAAAGTTGATCCCTCTAGTCATCAATTGGATATTAGGACAAGTTCCTAATATCAATTAGTTAAGTTCCAAAACCAATTGCCTCACCCTTGTGGTGAAGGCATACATTTTAATTAGTGGAAACCTTTCTTTTGTCTTTGTTTATATTTAGATGAATTTCAATTGGTTATATGACTTCCAATTGCTTTAGGCATACAAAAATAATTTGCTAACAAGGTTGATCAGGCCCTGTTACCAAACTACTTCTATAACACTCAAAGCATTTGAATATCACAAGATTTTATTTACTAGAGAAGTTGATAATAGCAAATTATTGCTTTCTTTCTTTCTGCTTTTCTGCCTTGCTTTGTTTTGCAGGAAATGAAGAATAAGAAGATAGGAAAGAATAAGATGATTGGAAGACCAAGATATAGATGAAGATTAAGATGATCTTAGTTTAAGAATTCTTTTGATTATTTGTAAATTTCTTTTACTTGTTTTAAGATATGAGCATAATCTGGAAATATTTGTAATATTTATTATTCTTTCAATTTGGAACTTGTAAAATTTGTATATAACCCCAATTGAATTAGTTGTATCAGTTATACTTTGGACTTTGAATTTTTTGATTGTATAAGGGATTTGTAATTTGAGATGAGTGTAGGTGAGATGATAATATGATTTGTATGTTATGAGGAATGGATGGATTATATTCTCGTATGACCAAAGATATGTGAACTTTGATGTATTAATCGTATTGTTGTGTTAAGGTTCCTATTTGAGTGATATTAATGTTGTATTATAGATTTGTGTTCAAAAGTGTTGAGAATTAGGATAGATCATGTCAAATTGTATATGACATTTGTGTAAGAATGATTTGTTGATATCATGTATGTATGATTTAATGATATGGTGGTATAAAGATACTTGAGATCATGGATGAATGTGGAAGTGATGACTTGGAATAAATATATGAGTGTGAAGGGTGTGATGGAATAGTCATAGATATGGAATGATATCTTGATACTTGTGTTTTGTATTTAATGTAAATGATATATTATCATATTTGAGAATTGTGATCCAAAGTGTCGGGAATTGGGGAAGATCATGTCTAATATCCTCGCACCTCGACAATCGATTAATTTGACCAATTAGTCTGTCGAGCGATAACTAATTTATTGTGATTGTGATTTCAGTTAATTTGGTATAAAGCTCATCTCGAAGTTTAATGCACTTGACACGATGATCTAAACCCTAACTCATCGAGTCGAGCGAAACATCAATCACATTGTCTCCTTTATTTTAAAAGCGCGAAAATTTCCCGCATTTTCAGATGCATGCTATGCGAATGCACAAATTCTATTTCTATCCTTTCAACTCTCTAAACTGCGGGGTATTACAATACCCAGCCACATCGCCAATGCTTGAAGCGGTGGAAGAGGGTGCTCGTGCCACCGGTGGTACGACGGTGCTCCCAACGCACAGTCGTGGTACTACCAAGGTGACACGGCGGTGCTACCATCGGTGTTCGGTGGTCGCCGTTGCTGCCAGCGGTGTGCGTTGGTGCTTCTGTAACAGTGCGGCGGTGCTACCAACGAAGTTCGTCGGCCGGCGACGGTGCTCTCGGCCGGCAGCGGTGGTGCTACCATAGGTGGACCACGGTGCTCCAATCGGTGAGAGGCGCTGCTACAAGGAGAGGCAGCAGTGCTGCACGGCGGAGCGACGGTGCTGCCAATCAGAGTCGGCGTGCTCTGCCGGCGAGGTCGACTTCGCCGGATTTCTTCGTACGATGTGCCTGTGGGAGCGGCGATGCAGCCATAGGCGGGGAGTCTCCGTGTTTAGGGATGGCAATGGGTACCCTGTACCCGTGTACCCTTGCGGGTAAAAACCCTATTAGGGTAAGGGTTTGAGACTAAAAAATACCCATGGGTATATAAATAGGAAAATCTTGTGCCCATCGGGCAGAGCGGGTACGGGCATGTGATTGCATAACCCATACCCGCGTACCCTCATACCCATATAAATTCTATTAAGTGGGGCTTAGTTTAATTAAATCTAACCTAATTTTCTAATCCCACATAGGTACTAGGCAGGTCAACTTAAGGAGAGCCACGATCGATCGGACGGTATACATACAACCTTCAACTCCGTCCCGTAATCCCGTGACCTAAAAGAGTAAACGATGCTAGATTAAATCCCTATTAGGTAATCGCTACCTGCCATACGTAGATACGTTGCGTCGGTGGTACGCATCTCTCCATACACGTATTGAGTTTATGAATTTAATAGTGTAGACCATATGTTGCTGTTTATGACTACGTATGGTCACATTGTCTCAACTCTTTTTTTTTTGTTCAATTAATATGTGTTGTAAATGCAGGTATTTTTTTATCCGCGGGTATCCCTTTATCCTGTTGGGTGAAGGGTATGGGAAAAAATTGTACCCGTTTACGGGTATGGGTACGGTTGATGGGCAACCTCGGGGGGCACGGGTAAGGTTATAGGATGGCTCCACCCGCACCCATACCCTGCGGGTGCCATCCCTATCCGTGTTTGGGATTTGTTTTTCGATTTTTTTTTTCTGAAAAGCATAGGTGCACGAGAGAGCATGCGCAGCCGTACCAGTTGACCATGGGGACACGTGTCGTTTGCTCCACCCGGGGATCGGGGGGAAATATCCCCGGGGGACGCTCAGCACGCTCCTTTGTAAAATTTGCCATGAAATCAATCTTGTACCAACAAAATCCTTTCTCAAAGAGACGTTCGACGGAATCATCACAACACCTCTACTCATGAGGTGTGAAACTGAAGGAAATACTGTACTTTTATTTGTATTTTTTTGCGACCCATGCCAATGTGAACGAACGGATGACGCGAAATTCAAAGCGGATGTGCCCCGAAAGATCCCCTCTCTCTCTCTCTCTCCTCACTCACCCCCAGAGACAGACAGAGCTGACTTTTGCTTCTCACTCTTCCCCCTCCCCAGCCTCATGTTCTTCTCCTCCCTCCCGTAGCTTGGCTTCCACCACCCCCTAATCCCCGCCTCCGATTCGCCCCCGCCCCTAACCCCCCTCCCACCCGCCCAAAAATCCACTCTTGCTAGACCTTCGCTCCATCCCAAGCGCAGATCTTCTCCTCCCGGGGAGGGATCCCCGCACCGCACCCGTCCTGCGCGGCGGACGGCCCCGTGTTTCTTGCTTGGTTCAGCCGAGGGAGGTCGGGAGGGAGCGAGGGGACGCTTCGATGAGCTGCTTCTCCTGCTTCGGCCCCTCCATGGAGCCCGAGCCCGGGAAGAAGCCGGTCGGCGCCGACAAGGACGCCGCAGCGCGCAAGGACGGCGGAGCGTCCACCAGGGGCGCCGGATCAGGTGCGGCCCGCCTGGATCTTGGAATTTTTTTTCGTCACCAGCTTAGCTTGCTCTTCTGGCCATGCTAGTTAGTTCTGCCGTGTCTGCCTTGCCTGTATAGCGTCGTGTTAGCCGACAGCGTCTGGAAGGAAGCTGTATGTATTGGGTCGTCTGGTTAGAAGCGTCTATTTCCTGGGATACTGGAACCCGGAGAATAGGTAGTACCAAGTGAAGGATATGTCGTTACTAGCCATTGAACTCCAGACACGCAGTAGGAGAGGGTAGACACACATAATGTAGCAGCTGTCATTTCGATAATCCTTTTTTACACATATATCCATATAGGGTTGTTTGTGCCAATGTATTCGCCCAGCTCGGAACCTGGCTCATTTCGGGCGACACGAAATTCGTCTGCAGCGGCTTTGGGGGTTTAGTAGCATGAGACGCAGGATAGACTGCAGCTGCGGAACAAAATGATATAGGGTTCCTTTATTTTTCATGAAACTGAGTGGTGGAGGGAACTATTTAGTATTTGCGTCATTGCGATAATGCTTATAGCATCATCACTCTAGTGAAACCGATTGGCGGACTTTATTTGACCTGCTGTTTCAGACAAGTTGTGTATTACTCCAAAAGTGAATACTCCTGGAAGCCTGCTATTAGCTGTAGCTGTTCACTAGTACCTACGGGAGGAATGTTACTTTTTGTAAGACGAGTGATTAAATAAAAAGTTTTTCCTTGCAAATTGAAGTCCGTCTAGAGTACCGAAACATCCTTCTTCTAGTCGTACCACCAAACATCGTGTAATGTTTATATACTGGCAGTGCTCTAAGAGTAGCACACTTTTTTTCTGTTCAACTTTGTAATTTACTTACTGTACTAGAACTGACTGCTAACTCCGGATCATTGTCTACGTAGATAAATTGAGACCACAAGGTGGACTGGACTCTAAGAAGGATCATCTAACCATCCCTAGGGATGGGAGCAGCCAAAACATTGCAGCACAGATTTTCACTTTTCGTGAGCTTGCTGCTGCCACTAAGAACTTCAGGCAAGATTGCCTGTTGGGCGAGGGAGGTTTCGGCCGTGTATATAAAGGTCGCCTGGACAATGGGCAGGTTAGTCTTTTCGCAACCGTATGGATACATTGAGATTTTAGTAGATACACTCGAGTTTCAGGTTTTGAGCAGTTCAGCTGAAATATCCACTTATCAAGTAAAACGTTGGTAGAGTTCCTTGATGTACATTGAATTATGCCAGGACACTGACGGATTATTCTACTTCTCAGGCTGTTGCGGTGAAGCAACTTGATCGCAATGGTCTCCAAGGAAATCGGGAATTTCTGGTTGAGGTCCTCATGCTCAGTCTCTTGCATCACACTAACCTTGTCAATCTAATTGGTTACTGTGCTGATGGTGACCAACGCCTTCTTGTCTATGAGTTCATGCCACTGGGTTCAGTAGAAGATCATTTGCATGGTTCGTTTATCTTATCTCTGGCATCTAATCTTTCTAAAATGTATAAGTGAGTATAGCGACTTGTACATGTATTTTTCTTTTGCGGACAATACAAAGTATTTTTGTTGTTACAATGTTACATGTTGTACTCAGGCAGCATGGCTGCAACACATGCATCCTTTATTGTTCAATGCCTTAATGGCATCACAATTGAAGGCTAAAGTAATCTCTTTTCATGTACATAGATGTGCCACCTGAGAAGGAACCTCTTGATTGGAATACACGGATGAAGATAGCTGCAGGTGCGGCTAAGGGCTTAGAACATCTGCATGACAAGGCCAGCCCTCCAGTTATTTATCGAGATTTCAAGTCGTCAAACATTCTTCTTGGTGAAGGATTTCACCCGAAGCTGTCTGACTTTGGCCTTGCAAAACTTGGTCCGGTTGGTGACAAGACTCATGTTTCAACACGAGTGATGGGAACTTATGGCTACTGTGCCCCCGAATATGCAATGACTGGGCAGCTCACGGTGAAATCAGATGTCTACAGCTTTGGCGTTGTTTTCCTTGAACTGATTACAGGGCGCAAAGCAATTGACAATACCAAACCCCAGGGGGAGCAGAACCTAGTGGCATGGGTATGCTTTTACACTATACTTACTTCAGTTGACATTACTATGCATGATAATTTTCTGACGGGGGTTTGCACGTAGCTCCTTCTTTCATTTCAGCATTCTTAGTTTGATGCCGTCCTTCTAAGTAAGCTAATACATTCCATGTTTGATTGGAAATATACTTTTATATTGTTTTTCCTAAAATAACTCTCTGAACCGATTGCTGCTCTGCAGTCTGTAGCTCTTACCAGAAATAGAACTTTGTGGCCTTTTTAACTGGATAATTAATACAACTTGTCTGTTCTACAGGCTCGTCCACTCTTCAAGGATCGCAGGAAATTTCCTAAAATGGCTGACCCAATGCTACAAGGCCGGTTCCCTATGAGGGGTCTGTATCAGGCTTTAGCTGTTGCTGCCATGTGTTTGCAAGAACAAGCCACGACTCGCCCTCATATAGGAGATGTTGTCACTGCTCTCTCATATCTTGCTTCTCAGACATATGATCCAAATACCCCAACTCGGAGCAATTCATCGACTCCTAGGGCCAGAAATATTGGTGGACGGAATGGTGATCAGCGCAGCACACGCTCGCCAAACCATCATTCTCCAGACTTGAGGAGGGAGGCTGCCAGGGCATCAAAGTATGGAGGGGAGGTTAGCCGGACTAGTTCTACTGGTGGTTCTGGTCGGAGATCAGGATTGGATGACATGGACATGGCAGGATCTCCACTAGGTAGTCCAGCTCAAACAGGAAGGAGAAGAGAAACCCCAAGGACTGCTGACAGGCAGCGTGCTATCGCGGATGCCAAAATGTGGGGGGAGAACTCCAGAGAACGGAAGCGACCGAATGGTCGTGATAGCTTCGATAGTACAAATGAGTAAAGTGGACGGTTCTCTTATAAGGTGTCGCTCTAGCGGAAGGATGAGCTTTGCTCATCAGCACTAAATGGGCCAGATTTAGGAGCATGGCGTTTGTTCCTGCTTGGTTCCGTTGTCTGTGAATAAAGGCTTTTCTCACGCCTCCTTTGGCCATCAGCGCTGCCTCATGGTTGCTTCATCCGTACATTGCTGCCATTTGGCATGCCTTCTGCTGGGCTGGTGGCGTCCATTCCTTTGAGAATGTGATTGTGTCATGTACTCAGTGTCCTTTTAGAGCTCAGGAGCCAACGGAATGCAGCTGGGAATGTAGAAAAGAAAAAGGCGGAGATTGTTGAGTTGTATCTGTTGAGCCATTTCCTTTTTCGGCAGTTACATGATGATGACGAGCATGCTCAGCTGCACCTGTGCTCTGGTGTCAGGCAGGTTCTGCTACCTGGAGGTAGCAGGTGAAGTTTCTTCTGATGAGATTTCTTCAGTTCTGGGGATAAGATAGATTACTGGTGTTCCGTACAGTTGTTATTTCTCTTTTCTTCTTTTGTGTTGAGTTGCCGGATCAGTCATTTATTTGTATTAGCTTCAGTGTACTTTCTCCCTGTATCTTAGCGTGAACGTGGTTTTAGCATATGGAGCAAAGTATTATTCAGAGCCTATTGTTTTCTCACCGTGTTGTACATGTATATATTGGTGTCTTTGTCAGTCATGCACCTTGCAAGTACTTCCTCAGTTTCTCAAAAGGATGTGTATACTTTTTTTGACTTCTAACAATGTAAAGTTTGACTAGGTTTTTCGAAAAATCTACCAATAACTAATACTATGATGTAATATGAAAACATATATCTAGCGATATTGATTCCGTATTGTAGATGTTAATGATTTTTTATAGAAGTTTGATCAAACTATATGAAATTTTACTTTTGAAAAAAAAAATATAGGCCCTTATTTTGTGTAACGGAGGTAGTATTGTGGAAGAAAATTTGGGTCACAAGTGACAGGTAAACATGAAAGCAGAAAGCCAGAGAGTATATTTTGAACTGAAAAATGCTTCACATTACCAGACAACATTTACAGCAAGCATCTCCCAGTCCAGCGTGTTATCCCCCCTCTCTGAAAGCCGAAACAACGAAACAGAGATGGAACAGGTTGCGTGGTGCTACTACTACTAATACTATGATGATACAGAACATCTTTACAGGGGGTTCACTGGGCGCTGTGTAAATCAGGCTGCTTTGACAGAACGACGTTACCACGGATATCCATCTTATACTGGAGAACACTGTAGTCCATGACGATCCTGCAGCTGCTCCACGCCTCCGCGTGCATGCTCACGCCGAGGTAGGTTATGTGGTCTTGTATGCTGTTGCCACTCACAGACCTGAAGAAGACAGAACCATGTTAACCAGGAGAAAATATCTTGTGCTGTGGCAGTGGCGCAATGCATATGCTTCACAGGAGGTGGTGGTGAAAAGAGGGAGGGAGGGACCTGCTGCATTCCGGGTCTTCACCGGAGTCGTCGCATATTTGCTCTACCGTGTATACCAGGCTTCCGAGCGCGACATTGTGGACCCATACCTTAAGAAAAAAAGGAACGGAATGTCATGATGCAGCGGAATGTCATTGAAATGGGTTTACAGGAGTAGTTGGACTCTCCATGGCTCCTAGGTTCCAAAACAGGAACTTCATGCACTTTCGTTGTTGCCACAAGCAGTAGATACAAGTGTGTGCTACAAGTGGAGCATACCTCTCTCGGGAAGTGATGGTAGGTCTTCTGGGGGAAGAACGCGAAGTACGGTGGCAGGTGAGGGACGATATCATTCGCATTAGTAACTCGGATCGCGTGAGGCAGGTATCTCTTGAAGTAGGAAGCAAAGGCCTCATTGCCGATACGAGGTTGCCCAAATGTCATTAGTTTCACACCATCTAGCCCGTAATTCACCTAAAATAGAACATACATTTCTGTTCAGACGTAGAATTTAAATTGGAAGAAAAGAATTATGTGGCAAATAACTGATTCCTCAAACATGTAGAGGGTTGTAGGACTAAAAACAAGGCTCAGAATGTAAAAGGTCCATATAACTAGTATAATGCGAAAAGTTATCACATCAATTTATGAAACAGAATTTTCTATGCAACATAAAGTCATGCTCAAAATTAATACATTTCAGATCAAGACGAGGTTTGGTACTCACAACAAGATCAAGTGCACAAAATGAAGCCATAGCTGCACCCATTGAATGCCCGGTAATCATGATAGGAACATCCCCATGCAATTTGCGGGTCTTCCGAATACCATTGACGACTCCATCGCGTACTGTTGAGTTATGATAAGCAGAGTAAAATCCTCGGTGTACCTATAACCAAGGGAGCACTACTATGAATTTCGGTTGAACACAACTAACTACATGCTTTAGCTATGCTCACCATTGCTTCAGGCATGCCAGGGTAATCAAGATCAAGTTGTTTCCATAGCAAGTCCTCTATCCAGTTCTGGATGCTGATAAATTGGAGGGTCCGCACGGTTAGGGGTTTGCAGGTTCCCATTGCATGAGTATTACATTGTATACGTAGATAAGGTCAAGAATTTACAAATGCTAACTATGGAAGAATGAAATTGAAATGCATAAGGCCTACCTTTGATAAGCGATAAAATATTCTGAATCAAAACATGAATTGTGTTTGTTAATAACCAAGCAAAAAAGGTATATGTTAGTTACCTGTTCTCCTGAGTTCCTCTAAACACAACAACGACAGCATTGATATCACTGGCAAAACCAACGTATGCCTGCTTGTTAATCAAAATACGAACAAATTAAAAGATGCTAAAGGTATAGAGATAAACAGACTATGAGCACAAGTAGGAAAGGACCTCTAAGCACTTCTCCACATCTACGATGATGTCCATCATCTCAAATCCCTGTGTCATCACCAACAAGTTTCATTCACGTTTTTATGCCACAGCAAACAGAAAGCAACAGCGGTGGTGAGAAGCCTTACCTCGACCAGGTCACCGCATCTATTACATGTCCAGGTAAACAATTGTGTCAAATCAGCAGTGTAGATCTGCAGGACATCAACAAACTCTTCTAAATTTGTATAAACGAATGGTAAAAATTTAACTAACAATGCATACTTTTGTAGGATTCTCCAACATACCAGAAAGAATTCGACAAATTAGTCCATCTTGAATTATGTACAAATATTCAGATTATTTAAGATAGAGAAAAGATGAATGAACTTACAGCAGAAGCATATTCCACTAGAGTATGGGCAAGAGTTGAGTTGTATATGGTATCGGACGGGTCGTGTTTAACCATAGGTACTGTACCATAAAAGAAAACACCAATGTCAAGAGCAACATGGATAATGCTGGATAAATGGAGAAAAGAATCATGAAACATGACAAGGTGAATATACACATAGAGTACTAGTTTGCAACAGAACAAGACAAAAGTTGATAAGGATATGTAGCTCAGAATCAAAATACACATTTTATGGGTTATTTTTGGGTCCGCAGGGATCTGGAATGTACTGTTACTTGTCAAAGTTGAGCTGAATCTTCTAGATAGAACAGAAAATTATCTAAAAATCTGACCATGTGACAATCTATACCAACTAGAATCATTTCCTGCCAAGTGCCAAGCATTTAAAATCTGAATGTACTAGCGATATGCTAAGACGGTTATTCTGAGTTTCCTACCTCTAATTATGATATATACCTTTTCTCCTGAGATCAACTTCTGTCTGTATTTTTTCGATAATGAGACATGGAAACCACTACTTGTAGTACATATATTTCCCATTTGGAAGCGAAGCCAAGAAGAACAAACAGTTCCAAGTGCGAGCAGGATCAACTCCAACATAAGAACATCTTACAGCCAAGGAGAGACAAAAGGAGGGCTGGTCATTTACCTCTCCCGGAGCTGCAAACCACAAGCAGGCACGCCAGAAGAGCCGCCTTCAGCAACCCGCGGCGCTCCATACCCTGAAATTTCAACCCACACCGAACATCACAACCAATTCATTTCAAGCGCAAACTCAGCTCATCCTACACCCGATTAGGCAGAACACCCGCGGAATCGCCTTACCAGATGCCCAAATCAGCGCCAAATCCACCCCCGCAACCCCGCGCCGCGCGAGTCGACGAACGATCCAGTGATTGAGTCGCCGGGAAGCTGGAATTGCGCGGAGACTGACTGGCGAATCGATGAACTCGCGCGGGAATTTTTATTGCCGTGCTGGTGGAGATAAACTACTTGGCAATTCGAGCCGTGGAAGCTAGTGGTATCTGGTTTGTCGAGAAAGGAAGGGGGAAATAAATTAGGGATCTTTTAAATAAATAAATAAAATTACGGGGGGGCGAAGCGAGATCACACGCACGAAGCGGCGATTAGTTCGCCGAGTGTATTTATACACGGACTGGTGGTTGCTGCCGTGAAAAAAGACGCGTTTGCCCCCGAGGCTTATCTGCAATTCAATTCCGGTCAAGATCGCGGGTCCGGCCATCCGTGTTCAGACCAGAAAGGAAGCACGTCGCTGGCTGACCGGTGGGGCTGCAACTAAATCAAACCTTATCGAGATTGACAATTTTCGATAATTTTATTTTATTTAATATGCAGATTTTGAGCTATACACGCACACACATACACAAAAATCACAGACACCTAAACACGCAACTGTAACGGCTGGAATTGTGGATCTTCAGGTTTGACAAAGTCAAAATTCACACTTTTGATGGGTGTATCCAACCTAATTGATGGCCTTTTTGTTCGGGCTTTTATCAGCTTTCTATAGAGACAGACATGGAACGTTAAATATGTCAAGCATTGTAATTACAAGCAATGATAAATTAAAATTATTAAATCTTTTGTGACTTTAATAAAGAAACAAAAGTACATTTATAGAAAATAAATGACTTTAACAACAAAGTTTTTTATAAAACAAATAATTACATGACCTTAGAAGTAGACATCTCTAGCTCCATATGTTGCATCTTTACTTTTGATGGGTGTATCCAACCTAATTGAGCGCCTCTTTGTCTATAGAGACATTTTTTTTTTTGCTAAACCCAGTACAACGCAAGCGCTCATATACACGCGCACACACTCACCCATATGAACGCACGCACGCACACCCTACTCCTATGAGCACCTCCGAGAGACCGAGTCGGCGGGTCGAGTCTTGAGATTGACGAAGTCACTATGGGCGCCTCGCTGTCGATGGGAACGTCGCCTCCCACTAAAGAATATTCCGCCTTAAATGAGAAACACCAACGTCAAATCTGGGGTTCGAACTATGGTGGGCTAGGGTACAACCACCCTCCTAACCATCTTGCCACAGGCAAGTTCTCTTGTCTATAGAGACATGGAACGTTAAATATGTCAAGGATTATAATTTCAAGCAATGATTAATTAAACTTGTTCAATCTTTCGTGACCTTATTAATAAAGAAGCCGAAGTACATTTGGAGAAGAAAATAAATGACTTGATTTTTATAAACAAATAATTACATGACCTCAGAAGTAGACATGCATCTCTAGCTCCATCCCTCCAATCTCTAATCCAGCAAGTAATAGAGCTCTAATGGTGGATCCCACGTGGCAGCCTTGTATTGGTTCTTCTCTGCATGTTTTGTGCCCAACAGATTTAGTTGCTTTTCCTTCTACACGACACAGCTGGAACCCACTTGGGTCACTACTAATTTTTGCGGTCTGCTCACATGGATTTGCTTCTCCTAATTATTTTTAATTTACACAACTGTATTTTTATTTGAGATAAAATATACATAAAATATATACGCGTCGACGAATAGTTTTCATTCCCGTGATCGGTTTTTAGATTTTGTCAACTATAAATTGTTAATTTTGGACCGAACTTTGTACCATTTTTAGAAGAATTTTGTCAAATTCATCGCACTCGTTCGACCGTTTGACATTTATTTAACGTATAGATCCACGTTATCATTTGCCACAACTTTCGTGTTTTAACTTTTCCATTTCAACAAACATATAAGTTTTATTATGTATGTACATATTACACTTTGTTTGTTATACGTGTTCATGGTGTGTTTGTATGTTCCCTCGGCCACAAATTGTTGACATAGCTCCTGCCGCTACCTCCGCCGCTGTACCGCCGTCGCTCCATTATCCCGCTTGCCGCTTTTTTATGTGGTTGTCACGTAGATGAATTTGTTAAGTGTGGTGGTGTTTGGTAAGTTCACTAAGTAGCCAAGTGCTGAGGATAACCAAACGCTCGTGTTTGTGTTTCTCCCCATGCAGGAAAAAATCAATATGCAAACATAATGCAGAACATGTTCCAAGCCACATTTCTTAGTTAGGCTTAGTCACATATGCAAAAGGCCGAAATGTGTGCGAGTAACCAATCACACCCATAGGACCTCCCTTCGCCACCCTCCTAGACATCATATCCCTCGCTTGGGCTTTCCGCCGATTTGATAGAGACAAGGATATACAATATGTGGTGGGGTTTCGGTCAGAGCTGTAGTGCAACTAGGTACCGATGTCGGTTAAAGAGGGGGTGACTGCATGTTGGGCTGCATATGAGGTCGGATCGCCGCACACTAAAAACACCGGTTGAAAAAAATAAGAAGACATTAAATGACAATCCGATAGATGCTACATCTTTACAAATTTTCAGGCATCTAAACTACATATGAAGTTCTTTTTCACCGAAAATCTGTAAGTACGAAATCAAGATAAAAACAGACGTCGCAACAATCATACGGGCGCGGCAAAGCGCGCCTTATCCTTCTAGTATGTTGCATCTTTACTCCAAAACTCAAAACACGGAAAGTTCAAACCATTCTCTCTGTTTTTCGGCACATGGATGCTCATCCGGAAGTGCAGTGGAACCCAGCCACGGATAATGGTCGTATGAAAAAAAGTGTTTAAACATATACAAACAAGACTAACCTAAAAGATTTTGAATGGACGTTCAAGTCGTCAATGTTAGACTGTATTTATATGTAGTCTCTGTATATCTATTGTAACCCGTATTATACATGTTGTGTACTCATATATAAAGAGATAGCCACACCTGTTCTAGGGTGTTGTGCAGTTGCCCCAAAACCTACGTTTAACATGGTATCAGAGCACCTTGCATTACTTCCTAGGTCTGAAAGTCTCTCAGTCGTCTGCTGGACTGTATCTCTCTCAGCACAAGTATTCTATGGACTTGTTGCGCCGTGCTGGTATGTTGATGTGCAAACATGCGGCTACTCCTATGTCAGCCACTGATCGTTTATCTGCTCTTGACGGAGATCCACTCTCGTCTGATGATGCCACAGAGTACCGCATCATTGTTGGTGGTCTGCGGTACTTGACTATCACTCGGCCTGATATCTCCTACGCAGTTAATCGTGTGTGTCAGTATCTTCATGCTACCAGGACTTCACATTGGACAGCTGTGAAGCGCATATTGCGCTATATCTGTCTCACTACCGCCTACGGGCTGCACCTACGGTCTGCCCCCTCCTGTGTCCTCTCGGCGTTCTCCGATGCGGATTGGGATGGCAGCCCGGATGACAGGCGATCCACGGGGGGCTATGCAGTCTTCTTTGGTCCTAACTGATCGCCTGGAGTGCTCGCAAGCAAGCTACAGTGTCTCGCAGCAGTACTGAAGCTGAGTACAAGGCGGTTGCCAATGCCACAGCAGAGTTTATATGGGTACAGTCTTTGTTTAGGGAGTTGGGAGTCTCTCAAGCTCAGCCACCGGTCCTTTGGTGTGATAACATTGGTGCGACTTACCTCTCATCAAATCCGGTGTTTCATGCTCGAACAAAACACATCGAAGTTGAACACCATTTTGTGCGAGAACGGGTTGCACAGAAGCTACTTCACATCAAGTTTATCTCCTCCAAAGATCAACTTGCTGACATCTTCACAAAACCGTTGTCACAGCCATTGTTCGAGGGTTGTAGACACAATCTTAACTTGCTATGTACTTCAGGCTACAGTTAAGATTGAGGGAGGGTGTTAGACTGTATTTATATGTAGTCTCTGTATATCTATTGTAACCCGTATTCTACACGTTGTGTACTCATATATAAAGAGATAGCCACACCCGTTCTAGGGTTTTGTGCAGTTGCCCCAAAACCTACGTTTAACAGTCCATACCAATAGGCGAGAACATAGATCGCAACGCGTTGTAGCCAGGATACACCCCTCACAATGCAGGTTGTCGAAACAAGATTTATTGTAATGTATTGCCATTAAAAGAAGTTCACAATTGTTGGCACACTGCTTGGCTTGCCATTTTACGGTGACTAGCAACAATTATTTGTATTGCCTGTTGCCCATACTTATTCTCTCTTTCTGCCTTCCTCTCAAGAAAAAAAAAAGTTAATGTCTGGTGCGAGGGACATGGCAGCTAGAGCTTTATCACCTGACTGTCAATCAGTTTGTTGGGTTGGTTATGCATGCATGTCATTACCGCGCGGTTGAAGCAATCTCAACCCAATACATCAAAGAAAGGTCGTGCATGCCGTCGCAAAACGATAAAGAGATCAGAGATTCAGAATTGGTTATGCATGAATGAACAATTCGACGTAACTTCCTCATGCGGCAACGATCCCTTTCTGGAATACAACCGTTTTGATTTTTGAACGCCGGTCAGATGTTGCAGTTTAATTTCGACGTCCCAGCTCGATCTAAAGGTCGTACGTCAACTTAGCGTGTGTCTGCGGTTCAATTCAAACGTACGGATTTCGATCGAGAGTCTACTGTTCATTCCACCAAGACTCAGCAAGCGCCCGCGCTCGTAGTCGTGGTTGATTGTTGCTTGCCGCCGCAGGGGAAGGTGAGAAGAACGCTGACGCGAAAGACGAGAGAAAAATTGAGGCGTTCTGGGCTTGGATCGCGTCGCCACACGCGCGCTGCGTCGGTCGTCGATAATGGTGAGAAGTTGGCATCGTCAGTGAGATTTACCAGAACACGGAACCGCATGCAACGCCGTGTGTCACCGTCATCAACTCATGTCGCTTTGACGTGTGAACGGGCAAGGAGCTTGGTTTGACATCATGCAAGATACGAGATGCTTAGAAAAATAAACGGGGTTTTTTTTTTTTGAAGCACTGGTGCTTATTTATAATTGACAGATGCCTAATTAGGCATCAATTTATAAATAAGCTCCCGTGTTCTCCACCTCGTTCGGTGGTCCACATTACAACGGGTGGAAAATCGAGACCTTTTTATGGTGGCGTCTGCACGACTGGAGCTCACGGCAAGGGATATTTTTATCCGACATGGGTGGCCTAGGGATCTTCGTTTAGGCCCTCCGTAGTCATAGGCGCTTTGATTATTGTTTTGGCGCCTGTGTGCTTCATATGTATTTTCTTTTTTGTGTTCTTTGGCTGTGTGCATCTTGTTATGCAGAGGCCGGGTATTGGCATACATTGTATCACTGATACATTGAAATGAAATTCCCTTTATCAAAAAAAAAAGTTCCCGTGTTTAAGAAAACACTTGGTTTATTTTCGTAAACACTTCTATAAGAACATTGCATTGTACATGGCCTAAGCATGCTCCGATTGCTTAATTCGGACAACTTGAAGCTCCAAAGATTTCTCATAGAAATTTCGAGAACAAGAAGGGCCACTAAAAAGTTTGTCCATCTAAATTGTTTCATTTACAGGTTTTTTTTAATAGGGAGAGCCATTCAGCGAACTTTATTGATTCTAAGAAAAATGCTTACATCGTTTATGAGTTTAGGAAGTAAAACATCTAGAGGAATCATCATCCCAAAAGTAGCCTAAGTGATCAGAAACGCTAATCCTAGCTAACTCATGAGATACCTCATTGGCTTCCCTATTACAGTGCTCGAACATAATTTCTCAAAACCACGAGGCGAGAATTCTACAATCATCAAACATAGATATGAAGGACGCCACTGGAAAACTACTATCCTTCATTGTTTCAATGACCTGCAGATTGTGTGACTGAATGATAAATTTATTTGAGCCTAAGAACAGAGCCCGCCTCAAACCATTTCTTAACGCCATATGCTTCCATGATGTCTACTACGCGCTTCTATTCCTGTAGACAGTGTTGGGCCTCCAAGTGCAGAGGTTTGTAGGACAGCAGTAATTTTCCTTTAAGTGAGTAACCCAAGGTTTATCGAATCCACGGGAGGAAGAGGTTGAATGTATCCTCTCTCAAGCAACCCTGCAATTAAGATACAATAAGTCTCTTGTGTCCCCAACACACCTAATACAATTGTCAGTTGTATAGGTGCACTAGTTCGGCGAAGAGATAGTAAAATGCAAGTGATATGGATAGTAACAAGTGGTATTTGTAGTCCGTAATAAAAATGACAGCAAGAAAACATGTAACAAAAGTGACTAGAAACGGTGTTCCGATGATTAGAAACAAGGCCCAGTGATCCTACTTTCACTAGTGGACTCTCTCAACAGTTGTAACATAATTGAACACATAAAATACTTCCTCTAACATCATTTAACAAAGACGTCGCTCGGAGAAAACCGTGTAGGGCTACAAAAGCACACCTCAAAGTTCGGCCACCACAAATCATGCGTAGGTCTGTCACACCCTAAAGTCCGAACACCACACACGCCACCCACACTGTCACCTTGGCTTTGTGTTGTCAACATTGACTCCGAAAATTATACTAGATAAATTGAGCAACATATCCATACATAATGAAGGGAAAAACATCCATGAATTCAACTATATTACAATGCTCATGATCACATAAAGATCACACCATGGGAGAGAGATATAACCACATAGCCTCAAGTAGAGCCCTCAGCCGCGATGAAGAACTACTCCCGCTGCATCACGGGAGGCAGCAATGGCGATGAAGATGTCTCCGGGGGCAATTTCCAATCCCGGCAGGGTGCCGGAATAGGAACTTTTGTCCCCCGAATTAGGGTTTTTGGTGGCGGCGGCGCTCAGATGCGTTTCTGGAGAAAACCTTCGATGATGTGACGTTTTTAGGTCAGGAGAGAATATATAGGCGAAGATGCGACGCAAGGCGGTGGACGAGGCGGTGAGGTGGGACCCACGCGCGGCCAAGCCTGGGCCACGCCTGGGTGCCTCCTGGGGGCTGTGGGTCCCTCCCGGACTTGTCCTTCTGGCTCCCGGGATTTTCTGGCGAAATAGAATTTCTATAATTTTTTGGGAATTTTCCGAGCACTTTGGATTTTGGACCTTTTCTGCAATGCACAGACATAATAAACAGAAACTGGCACTGGGCATCTTGTCAATAGGTTAGTCCAATAAAATATGCCAAAATGATATGAAAACATTATAAAAATATGTGGCACTGATATATAATCAAGCATGGAACATAAAAAATTATAGATACGTCGGAGACGTATCAGCATCCCTAAGCTTAATTCCTACTCGTCCTCGAGTAGGTAAATGATAACTGAATAATTTTTGAAGTGACATGCTTCCAACACAATCTTGATCAAGTAATAATGTAAAGCATATTAAATGAATGCATTGATCCAAAACAATGGTTCATTGAATGAAACAATCAATGATTAACCAGGTGGAACATCTAAACAAGAATTTATTAGAAAAGAGTACTTTGGAGATCTAAAAGTATAACACCTGACAATGATTGATATCTCACAAAGCAATATTGTTTCGACAAAGGGGTTTGGCCAACACAAAGGAAGATTTAAGTTTTCAGCATAAAGCTTCAACTTGCAACATATTTGTCTCAAGATAAGGTCAACACAAAGTTTTCATGGTTAGACACAAAGATAACATGAAGTAAAACTTGAACTAAAGTTGACACCAAGTGATTGCTTGAGGGTAAAGAAGGAAGAGGAAGACTGACTCAACATAAAAGTAAAAGAAAGGCCCTTCGCAGAGTGAAGCAAGGATTAATCATGTGCTAGAGCTTTTTTTTTTACAGAAGTAAAACAGTTTTGAGATATGCATGCTTTCGTCAACGACTTCACAGTAAAGAAACTAGCTAGTCCCCCATTTCAAGCAAGGCTTTTAGACTTTTGAGAGCGGCTGGTACTTAGAGAAATGAGGTCACTCCTTGTTCTCCTTTGTTTCACCACTAACCAATGTTTGACTGATTTCTCAGGTTTGCACTGTGCGGAGGAGAATGGTGGGTTATATTTATATTTTGCTTAAGCCGTACTCAGAAAATTCAAATGAGTACGTAATCCACCCTCACCGGGTGAGGGGGGGGGGAATGACCTTGCTTATCACAAGTTATATCTAGCTTCCTACTGTTTCCTCATGAGCTTAAAAACAGAGAGACAAAAGGGAAATTTTTGAACATTTAAAGATAGCACATGAAAAATTTACTTGGAGTGGCAAGGAAATACCACATGTAGGTAGGTATGGTGGACACAAATGGCAAAGATATTTGGCTCAGAGATTTGGATGCACGAGAAGTATGCCCTCTCAGTACGGAATTTTTGGGCTTAGCAAGATATCAAGCAAACACACAACATCAACTTGGTCAAGGATGACTACATGATATACATTAAGCAAAACCACTAGACTTCACACCGTCTATCTTGTTAGCCAAACCAACTCTTTGCAAAAAGAATATCTAGACTTTGAGAGCTACCAAGCAGGACAAACATCATAATTTTAAAGCTTCAAGGCAGTTCTTACTAATCTATTCTTACTAGATGTTCCACAAGTTTAAGCATTAAATCTATTTCATACCTCTAAACAATTGACAAGTATCAAATATTCAAAGACAATGATCTACAAGATTATGCAAGCACTTTTCTCACTTTTTACACGATAATTTCCATTCAACCAAACACCAATCCACTATTTCAAACAAAACTAAAAGGGTGAAACCACAAGGGAAAACTTCCTAACTACAAAAGCTAATAGCTCTGAACAAGAGATGCATGAAAAACAAGAGCTGGAAGCAACAATAATAAAAGCTAAACACTCAACACATATAAGTGAAGAACATGAGTGTCTAATGAAAAAGCGGAGCGTGTCTCTCTCCCAAACAAGCATGCAAGGATCCAATTTATTGCAAAGACCAGAGAACAAAACACAAACAAACTGAAAGTAAAAACAAACTGACGCTCCAAGAACAACACATAATGTGTAAAGGAATAAAAATATAGTACCATGAGAGAAACCGTTGATTGTCGATGAAGAAGGGGATGCCTTGGGCATCCCCAAGCTTAGACGCTTGTGACTTCTTGAATATTTCATAGGAGGGTCCATGGGGAGCCTCCCCAAGCTTAGACTTTTACCCCTTCTTGATCTTCCTTCATCACCTCGCACTTGGATACTTGAAAACTTTTTTCACGCAAAACTTATAGCAACTTCATTAGAGGGGTTAGTCATGCCTCCTTCTTGTCAACCGACTTCTTCTTTGATCTCCAAATGTTCGTAACCAACACTCCAGTAAGTAAGGCACCTATGCGATTGGTTGAATATCCTCACCATGAGTGAATTAGCGTCTCTCCCGCCAAATGTACGAGGCAACCTGTAAGAATAATTTCAAGCAAACCAATGCCACCCATTGGCAACCAACTATCTAAATTCAAGATTTTAGGTGTTCTAGTATCATAGAACCCAATCTGTCCAACTGTAGTGCTTCACTGATTATGTTACTAATCCCTAACTTTTCCCATACATGTTTAGCTCGAGGAAAATTGAACATAGTATGTAATATGTCTTCACAAGAAATGTTGGATATAGGGCACTGGCTAGTTGCTCGAATATGCCTATTCGACAAAACACTTAGACACGAAATCAAACCATGTAGAGATCTCCAACAAAATAAAAATCTTCGCTGCCACTTGTAATTGACACAATTTCTTCCATACCTTACTACCTTGGGAGCTACCAATATCCATAACATGGGGATTGTGCAACCGAATTGGTTGTCCCATTCTGCATGATAGGCTAAGAGTACAATAAATATAGTTGTTTGTGTTAAGTGCCAAGACACAAAATCGGAAGCATCGAAGAGTGACGGCCATGTACTTATCGGTACGCATGGAATCCACAAAATCAGAAAGAAACACAATGGTTTTTTCAAATTTGGAAGGAATCAGGATCTTGAACTGGAAGAAAAGTTTAGGGTGGGGGAATTTTTTTGGTTGAGATTTTAGGGATTTTGTGTAGAGGAATCGATCGGCCACCAATTCAGAAAATCGGAAGCATGGAAGAGTGACGACCACATACTTATCGGTACTCTCGTTGATTAATTTTGACTAGTTTGGCCAGTTGAAACTTGCATATTCAGTTTGTTTTATGTTGAATAGCTTTAACATCCTTACCATGGGGGATAGGGGCGGTTGCCCCCCCCTTCGGGCCTTGTTTTGTAGGAGGGGTTTTGAGGGGATTAGTGATGATAATCCCCATAGGGATTGGGTGAAACCACTCCCCACACCCAATCCCCTCAAAACCTCTTCCACCCCAATCCCTTAAAACCCCCTCTTTTCAAAATGTCATTTGGTAGGCAAGGTTTGGTACATATATTCAAGGAAGGAAAATCAACATATAACTTATAAAAGATACATTTTTTATAGCTAGACATGAACAAAAATGTTTCAAAATCAACATGCAACAATTCCCAACATCCAAATGATCAGAATTTTTATAACATAATTCCAAGAGCTACGGAACGCATATACCAACAGTGCACACCAAGTGAATGATAATGGCTGATCTCCATAAGATTTATGGGCAGCACAAGACATCATATAGAACATGAAGCGCAACCATAATTTAACTAACTACTGCGACACAACTCAGTGTTGTCACCGTCTGAGATCATTGTCTTGTACCATTCCCTGCCAGCAGCCTTGACCTAAGCAACCTGACAGGGATATAGCCTCCGGGTATTCTCATGAAGGTATAATGCGGCCCATTATGGAGATGGCCCAGCTAGACCCAACACGTAATTGACTACAACTCTTGTAAACCCTACCTGGCTACCTATATAAAGCCAGGTAGGGGCACCCGAATAGACGAGGGGACAACTAGACACGCAGCTCACAACATGCCACACAACATCCGCCACCGGCGGCCACCATGTAAACACATCTATCATGATCATAGTGACTTATAGCAGGACGTAGCGATCCTCCACCGCAGGGACGTGAACCTGGGTAAACTCCGTGTTTGCAATCTCGCTCCCGGAATCTTCTACGCCGCCTAATCCACCTCTCGTAAGCTACCCCATGTAGCATCTGCCGTGATAATCCCACGACACAACCACCTCCTAAAACAAGAACAACAGAAATAGATTGTTAAAAGAACATCAAAGACATGCCTGTCAATCTGCATCTGACGCTCTTCATGAACAGGAATAGGTAAATCAAGAGGACACGTACATGGGATCTCAAAGTGTTCTTTGACGAATATAACATAGTGTTCTCTGATGGACACGTACAAGAATATGTTGACAAGCTAGATGAAGCCTACATGCTCACTCATTTCTCACCAATGGAAGGCTAGAACTGTTAGTAAACAGGTATGTGCCTTATATCTCTAGTAAGATAACTACAAGGACAAATTATATGCTTGCACCTTACTTCTAGAAACATCATGGGCTGTAGACAACTGAGGCAAGTCTGAATTATTCTATCTTTGTTAATCAGAGATGCAAATAAGCAAGAGACACAATTTATACATATGAAGAAAAACAGATAGACGAATATAAACATAAACAGAGTAGCATACATTGTATATGAGATATCATATACACATTCTATCAATGGCAAGAACAGGGACACAAGTAAAACATTCTGTAAAACAGAGTAGCATACATTGTATATGAGATATCATATACACATTCTGGCAATATATTTAAGAAAAAAGACATGCATGCACACATTCTGGAAGCCCTATTCAATAGTACAAAGACATGTGGTTAAGACACAAAAGAGAAAGCCATTAATTAACAGTAGATAACTGCAGTTCTGCAAAGGATGGTAGTGACAGAAAACTACACTGAGTTATGGAATTGCATTTGAGAAGGAACACCTCAAGGTAAACCTTTAATTTCTTCCCGAAGCCACATGATGGCCGTCTCTTGATCCACATCTGCCGAAGTGAGGAATGTCTCTCGGTTTTCAGCACTTTTGAATACTTTGTAAGCCTTCACTCTCTCGTGAGGTGCGATCTCTCTCATGTTGTGTAAAGCTACAAATGCAATTGCTGATGGTGAACTAGTGCACATTATTAACTCGGCCCTTTCCTCCTCAGCTTGTTTTTCTTTCATCTTCACATATCTCTCAACGACTCCTACCATGCCATCATTCTTGTTAGGCTTCTTTACATTCTTCTGAGGCTTTGTCCCTGAACCACCAGCACCAACAACCCTCTTTGCATTCTCCACCTCAGCCATCCTCTCAATCTCCACCTCGACCCTCCTCTGATTATCCACCTCAGCCCCTCTCTCATTCTCCACTGGATCGAACATCTGCAAGTCATCGTCTTGCTGCTCACCACTTCTAGTTTCATAGTGACTACCACTTTCAACTTGTGTAACATCTGGTTGTTGTGATGGCTCAAAAGTTGATGTGAAGTTGTACGATCCATCGGCGATGTGTCATGTACAAAGCATTTAAGTAACTAATCAAATAATGCACTTGTGTAGATGGATTAGAGGCAATAAAAAAATCAGTAAACGTACCATCATAAAGTTCACCAAGCTGGTTATAGAGAGGAAAGGACTTTTTCCTAAACTTTTTGATCTTTGGCCATGACTGAAAATACCGAATGCAAAATAATGATTACCAACATGATTATGACCAGATGCAAAAGAGGGAAAGCAACTTACAATGATCATATTACCCCAAAAGGTGTGCGTCAGCTTCTATCATGCATATGTCCGAGTTCCAAACTACACCACTTTGCTTTCGGGCTTCCATGAGCAACTTATACTCTCTTTCTTCAATTTTTTCTCTTTGTCTTGAATTTTAGACTTTGTGAATTGTGTATGTGGGTGCTTAGAATGGAATATTTTGACCATTGCATGCCATGTTTCAGTCCCCCAGCCATTCTAACCCCCGTAGTAAGGATTATTGTGCTCATGCAAGAAATCCGCTAGACTCTTCTCAAACTCTGGATTCCACTGGGCTCTTGACTTATCAACTAGCACAAAAGAAGAGAGACATTGAGTTAACTTAGTAAGTGGAGATGAAACAAAACTTGGGGGCAGTGACGTAGAGATGCAGCATGGAACTACCTTTTGGGGAAACCTTTTTATTCTTGGTTGACGACTTTCTCGGAGCAAGTAAAGTTGTCTTTCCTGCTGCATTCATCAAGTTAAACTTGGGGGACCCTCTGGGATACATATCTGTTGAGCAATAAACACGCAAGTTCAAAACAACATATATTTATTGCATGATGTAAAGGCGCACATATTGTTAACATACAAGCTCAACACGATATATATTTATTGCATGATAGAAAGGAACATAATGTTAACATACAAGTTCAACACGAGATAAGTTCATTGCATGATACAAAGACAACAAAGTTCGACATTTTATAAATAAAGAACACTAGGTATTACATTGAAAAGACTATTGGCTATTCATGTTCGAATGCATCCCACATTTGCATTCTAATTTCATCCCTCAAGTTG
This sequence comes from Puccinellia tenuiflora, assembly GCA_012064385.1. Classification (NCBI taxonomy): domain Eukaryota; kingdom Viridiplantae; phylum Streptophyta; class Magnoliopsida; order Poales; family Poaceae; genus Puccinellia; species Puccinellia tenuiflora. Next base: position 410,887 of record QRDG01000425.1, on the reverse strand, counting down.
TTTCCTTGTGCATTGCTTTCTTGGTTGTGATCATCACCACTTGGAAGATCAATACAGTCATTAGGGTCTATGTTATTGGGTTGGTTGTCAAGCCAAGTGTCGTCGCCATTGTGCATTTTTATGATATTATGAAGGACAGAGGCAGCTGCTAGAATTTTGGCTTGGTTCCTTATTGAATGAAATGTGCCAACATGTAGAATTGCAAATCGCTTCTTAAGAACACCTAGGACCCTTTCTGCATGATTGCGCAAGATGGCATGCCTATGGTTGAACATCTCCTTATAGTTCTGCGGTCGATGGCGGCCATGCCCGAACTCTTTCAAGTGATACCGGACACTCCGGTATGGTGCAAGAAAAGATGGGGTATTTGCATAACCACCATCCACTAGATAAAACTTGCCATTAGGTACTTTGAATCCTTTTTTCATGGCTGACCGGAGAACTCTTGCATCTATAGCGGACCCCTCCCATCCACATGATATGTAAGTGACCATGAGATCAAAGTCACATGCAATCATCACGTTATGGCTAAGGGTACCCTTCCTATTTCGAAATGGAGCCGCACTTTTGGGTGACATTGTTATCGGTACATGAGTTCCATCTATAGCACCTAGGCAGTTCTGCAAATAAAATGGAACTAGATGTCATTTTTTTGAAAGCTTCTAAACAGATAAGCGAAGAACTATGAAGTGTCAAGTGAGAACCTTGAAATATGGATAGAATCTTGGGTCTGTAGAGATTTTTTGATGCGGTTCATCAATGGATGGAGGTTTCAGAAATCGACTTGCTAGGAGAGGGATGATGTCAAAGAAAGCCTTGATGTACTCATGGAATGTCCACCCACTATGCTCGAATTCTAATTGCAAGTCCTCAAAGGATGCATTGTGTGACAGCATGTACTTAAAGAAAGCAAGCTTCCATTTGACCTTGATTCTTGTATCCAATATGAGCTTCTCCCTTCTTAGGTATTATGCCAAGGCCCTAAAGATATGTGGCTCCATTCTATAAGCTACTCGACAATTCTTAACATGCCCCGTAAGAATGTCATTGACACGCTTCTTTCCATATAAAATGGAGCTATACCGCTGCTTCTTCTCACAATGTACACTACTATCCAGTTGGTGCAATAACGAAAAAATGATGAGTATCATCTCATCATCCTCCTCCTCTCCTCTCTTCCTAATTCGATCAAGCCTCCGTGAATCCATTGCAACACTAGACTACAACAATTAAGACATAATAAGATAACATGAGCTAACAAGACACACTAAGATAACATGAACTAACAACAATTACTATAGAGGATAGAAGCTAACAAGACACAATAAGATTACAGGAGCAACACAACAAGTAGTATAGAGAATAGAAGAAAATATACCGAATTTGGGTGTGCAAACCGGATCCCACGACGGCGGCGGGTCGTCCACTCCAACCAGAACCGAAGCAACGGGTATCTACAATCAGGAGTCATGAGGCAGATCAGCAAAAAATAAAGTACATACGGTTCTAGTTTATATAGATGATACACACGGTTTCTTCCTTGGTTGTTAACATAATGGGTAGTTAACATAATGTGAGGCATAAATATCCGGGCGAGGCCTTAATCTTTCATCCCACCGGGCGAACTGCATCCTCTCCGCTGGCCGGTGCCGCGGCCTGTGTACATAGCAGTCTCCCGGTGCTCGTCTTCCGTGATCCTATAGCCGCTCCTACCATTACTTGCATCGATCGTTTGGATGCAACCTACGGAGAAGCTGATGTGCTGCTACGTACTAGCACTGGAACCTTCACAATCGCCTAGTACATATATGTACATAAATCCGTAGGCTACAACTAGCAGTAGTATGATCTACTCCTCAAATAGCTAAAATAACAACCACTAAATACTACTGCTTTCATCAACAGGTACTAGCGTGGCTCCTGAAACTGATCTATAGTTGTCGCAAAGAACACAAACTCTAGCAAGAAAACAACAACCCTAGCAAGCAGCAGCAGCTCTACCAAGAAATTGCTTCGGATCCAGAGAGAGGGGTGATGACCCACAAGTACAGGGGATCTATCGTAGTCCTTTCGATAAGTAAGAGTGTCGAACCCAACAAGGAGCAGAAGGTGTTGACAAGTGGATTTCAGCAAGGTTTTACTGCAAGCACTAAAAGAGAAATGTTTTTGGAGTTTTGATATAAAGAACAAGTAAATAAAAGAATGCTACAATAATTGCAGCAAATAGCCCAATCCTTTTAAGCTCAAAGGACAGGCCAGTTGTGTTGCTTATGATGATTAAAACGTTCTCGAGGACACATGGGAATTTCTGCCTAGCCATTTTCATTGCACGCTGTTGATTAATCTTCAATGTTTTGATAAAGTCTGTGTGGGTGAACCTATGCTAATGCACCACCCTTACTTCGACAAATATATACTTGTGATTAAACCCCTTGCAAGCATCCGCAACTACAAGAAAGTAATTAAGATAAAAACCTAACCACAACCTTAAACTCCGAGATCCTACACTCCCTAGTGCACTAGTTCGCGAATTGGGGTTTAGGTTTCTGTCACTCCTTCAATCCTACCATAGGCAAACTAAATACACCATGCATTCCCCTAGGCCCTTTGAAAGGTGAAGTATTATGTAGTCGACGTTCACACGATACCACTAGAGGAATAACACCACAACATATATCAAACCATTAAATATTACTCAACATTATGCAATTACTAGCAATTAGGCTTTCCCCATGTCCTCAAGAACCAAATGAACTACTCACAAGATATCATATAGATCATGATCATAGGTGATATGAATATGGATAACAATCTTATTGTAATGATAATTCACAGATAAAACTCTCAAGCATCAACTACAAGTGGTAATCAACACCCGGGATATGATTCCAATGAACTAATAACATCACGATTACAGTTGCTACAGCGGGATGAGATGGGATGGCGGCAGTGATGATGGTGCTGATGGTGGAGATGATGTTGATGATTATCCCGATGATGCCCGGCGTGATGGTGATGACGATGGCGGCGATTCCCCCCTCCGAAAGGGAAATTCCCCGGCAGTTTTCTCCCTGCCGGAGCTCTTCTTCTCTCTGTCTGGTTTCTGCCTGGTGGAGGCGGCGGAAAATTATTCGTCGATCGCCCCCGATGTTTTTAGGTCAAGGGGTAGTAATACGCCAAAGGGGAGCCGGAGGGGGGTCCCAGGGGGCAGGGACCGCCCCCAGCCGCGGCCAGAGGTGGGGCTGCGGTGGGCACCTGCCCCAGCTCCTGGAGGCTCCCCTCTGGCCCATCTTCTGGCTCCGTGGGTCTTCTCTGATAAAAATGAGTTTCTGAATTTTGGAGAATTTTTGGGGCTTCCGAAGTCAGGTATCTTGACAGGTACTTTTCCAGCTGATTCCGGGCTCCGGCAGATGCATCCCCAATAATTGCAAAACATGCAAAATAAGGTAGAATAACATAATTATTGCATCATAATATGAAATATATCGATGAATAAAGATAAATTATGATGTAAAATAGTGATGCAAAATGGACATATCAAGGGGCTGGATCGGAGGTGGCGGTGCTGCACAGTCACCACCAGAAAGATCACGCAGGAGGCGGCCGGCGGCTGCGGAGATGGGAGAGAGGGGACGAGCAGGGGGGAGTCGATCTATACTAGGGAGAAAGCTAGCGATGAAGACAATAGCGACACCTGGCAACCGAGTAGGAATAGAAGGAGGTGACGCCCAGCGACGGGGAGGAGGAGGAGGCAGCGGCACCTCGCTTGCGTTTCGTCTCGTCTCCCCGGTCGATCCACGAGGACAACCTCGAGGCGTCTAAACCGCGTGGGTTGGGCGGGTTTGGGGTGGATTTGCCGGCCTGGCCCAACCCCACCCCCGTGCACCAAACGGGCAGGCCGGTATTTTTGGGGGTTTTGACCCGCTAGTGGAATATCCCCTCCGATCCCGGCCCAACCACTCATACCAAACGAGGCCTTAGGCCTTGTTCGGCATAGATGGTTTGGAGGGTATATCTTAGTATAATCCCCACATGGTTTGGTGAAAACACCCGTGACACCTAATCCACTAGATTCCACCGTAATCCACTTCCACCCCAATTTCCTACTTCAATTTATCTGTTCTGTACACGGGGATCATCTTAGAAGAAGAAAACTTAGTACGGTCATTTTATTCTGAATTTTCTATGTTGTCTACACTATTCTTTGTTTCTGATTTTTGCTAACGGATGTCTCTCATCGTTGACGCCGAGTTCTGGACGGCGGAGCGCTGACGGGTTGGCGCAGTGGATACGTGGACACTAGAAGAGGGATTACAGTTGTGATCCTTAACGGGAGAGTCGACGACATTCTCACCTACAGGATTGGACGTGAGAATCTTTCACAGGCATTCAAACATCATCATCCGCAACAGTGTTTGTAAGTACTAGATCTAACCCACTGTATGGATCATATCTTCATAGTAGATCTTGGCGGTAACGTAAGACGATATTTTTTAAATTTTCTGCACGTAACCCTACAAAACCGCTCTGGCGAACGAGGCCTCATGTGTTCCTAGTTAAACAATCATACATGTTTTTACTCTGCCATACCTAAATTTTGTACTGTCCTTCGCCACTGTCTATGCTCCAGTTTGTGTAACACCCCGACCCACCCCGGGCCGGGCCTGTTACCCCTGGCAGCTCTCTAGGATCTCTAGACTGGCCCCACAGACCAATACTAGTCTTTTCTGCGCACTTTGTCCTCACTCGTGTGCACCCGGGAAGGACTTCCCGGTCGGTCACCCACCTTCAAATTGCTCCGGGCCAAGCACGCTTAACCTCGGAGTTCTTTTCAGATAAGCTTCCGGAAAAGAAGTTACAACTTGTTGATATGAGTATCCTATCAATCCTATTGAGCCCTGAGCCAGGATCTCACACTTTGTGGCGACGCCTGTTAGCGTCCTCGACGTGCCTCTCGGCAGCGTGTTCTTCACAACCCTCTCTGCGGTGACCGGAGAAAGAAGCATTTGAGCTTTTATTGTCCCTCCACTGTGATTTGTGAATGGAACCCTGTGGTGGTGCGTACATGTAACTATATATAACGCGGTCAGGAGGGTTTAGAAGGTGACGGACTACATGGATAATGTTCAAATAGGCGCACACGCATTATTTTCCCGAAATATGTGACTAGGATTATTATATGTTGGTCAAGATTAACGCAAGTTTCTCGTTGGCTTATATAAAGTTCCCAATGAGACTCACCAAGATTCCGCCCCATCCCAAACATATTTCCATGGCCAGGATACTGGGTGGGTACGTACGCACAGGCGTACTAGATCCGTGTTCTAGTATTGAAGGTTTTAGAGAACCAACCCTTGGTTGGATGGTTAGGAGGGTGGTTGTACCCCCTGCCCACTAGAGTTCAAACCCCGGGTTTTACACAGGTGTTTCTAATAATAGGCGGAATATTCTTTAGTGGGAGACGACGTTCCCGTCGATAGCGAGGCGTCTGTGGTGACTTCGTGTCAATCTCAAGACCTGACCCGCCGGCTCAGTATCTCGGAGGTGCTCATAGGGGTAGGGTGTGCATGCGTGTGTTCATAGGGGTGAGTATATGCGACTGTATGTGAGCGCCTGTGTTGTACGGTGTTTCGAAAAAAAAAAGTATTGAAGGTTTAGCAAATTTCCTGATTACTATTTTACCTCTAACGGTCAAGGTACTCCTTAATTTTTTTGGTATAGTATTCCGCCTTGTACTGTACATTGTGTACCGTTGTAAGTAATTTCCTAGTCTTCCCGAGGATCGGGTCAGTAGCATGATAAGCGTCTGCGTGCACCGGTACATGCTCGCATCCTCCCTTGTAAACTGTTAGAGTATATGTGTACGGTCGGTTATGGTAGTATAGGATAGAGTTAGGATTCGTGTCCATCTATTCCCTAATTTGTCTTGTACTTCAAGTCGATCCCCTGTACGTCTATATATACTCGCCCCTGAGGCTCAATAATATATCCAACATATTCCGCCAATCTCTCTCTTTCTACATGGTATCAACCTTCTCTCCATCCTAATCCCTAGCCGCCGCCGCCGCTTCCACACCGCGCCGCCCCCGGGGAGGTCGATCTCCTTGATCTCCACCGGGGGCTGCGCAACCCGTACCTAGGGTTCGCCCGCCGGTCATGTTGATCGGTTGCCCTAGACAGTTTTTTTTTTCCGATCCGTTGATTGGTTTTTCTCTCCACTGGTCGCTCGACCGACGTTTTCTTTTTTGGTTTACCGATCATAGATCGGATTGCGTCGCCCACCGCCCATCGTCTTCTCGCGCCTCTACTCCGACAACGGCATCGACTCTGCACCGGCCAACTCCTCCACGTCGGTTATCGCGGCCGACTCGCCGGCGCCGACTTCGCAACGGCCGGCTTCCCACGCCGGCTATCGCGGAAACTCGGTCGGCTGCTGCGCCTGCCTCGGTAGGCTGCCGCGGCCGTCTCGCCAGCGCCGACTCCGCACCAACCGGCTAATCTTCACCAACCGCGCGGCTAGGTCGGACGCATCGTCCAAGGGACGCCTTGATGCATCGCACCCGGCTGCTCTCGTCCGCACGGTCTCCATCGTCGGTTCGTCTTCGCCGTCATCGACCGGGACTTCACCGACAACTTCGCCATCGACTCCGATCTGCGCGTCGTCGTCTCCGCCATGGCGCGTACAGTGCACGTCGGTCTGATCAACCGACAGAGCGCCCGTCTACGCCAAACACGTCCCCGAGCAAGCGCCTACCACCGATCGAGCTACGGGCTGCCGTTGCGTCGCCCCTTCGGGCCGCAGCGTTGCCGCCTTTGGTCCACGCTACCGGCTGCCAAGACGCCTTCTAAACGAATTTATGAGTGGAGAAGCCGGGGAGGGGAGCTTCTCGGAGAAGCCCTCCTAGAAGCTGAAAAGAAGTGTGCCTTAGTAGTTCCCCGTCCCTAACTCCCTATCCTCGCGTATTTCTCGTTCTTCATAGAAATTGAGAAAATCTCGATCCCCTTTCACCGACCCTCATCGGCGCTCCCTGTCTCGCTCGCGGTTGGTGCTGTCGCGCCCTCGTCTTCTCCCACGTCAAGCTCCGCCGCCGCCACGGCCTCTTCCACACGGACACTACATGAACCGACCTCCGCCGCCGGTGTTCCGTCCTTGATGGCCGCAAGAGACTGCCGGCACCGCCGCACCCTCGGTCCTCGTCCGCCCCCATTCAAGCTCTATCGCGCCCTCACCCACCGCTGCCTTGAGCTCCCCTCGGCCTCCTCCGCGCGGACGCCACCTGCAATGACCGCCGCCGCTGGTGCCGCCTCCTCGACGAGCGTAAGGAAGACTGCCGACTCCATGCCTCCATTCCCTTTCAACCAAAGCTCTGTCTTGCTCTGCCCTGTCGGCGACCGTCTCCCTCCTCCCGCTACGAATCGGGCCATGCTGTTCGTCGGTTCCTCCGGCGACCGTGAAAGTGCAGAGAGGAAACCGGGAGCTGCTTCAGTCGGTGCCCTGTTTTGCTACGAGGGGACGACATGAATGCTACTAGCGTGGGGGCGTGGTGCTTAACAAGTCTCCGTCGCGACACTCCAAGCGCACAGGGGTGGTGCTGCCGTGGTGGAGGAGCGGTGCTGCCACGCCCCTCGTGTGTGAGTGTGTCCTTCCCGTCGGCGAGCGCAGTCTGCTGGTCCTACTTGGCCACGCGTCATGGCACCGAGCTTGCAGGGTGCGTCCATGGCACATGTGATGGCGAGATCATTTTGCGAGTGCTAGTCCGGTGTTCTATCGTCATCGGCTACGACCGGGTGTTGTCAATGGCGTCACACAATGCTCCAACCAACTATGGCGGGTGCTACGAGCCGACGACGACTGTGTTTCCCATTGGCGGCGGCTGCGAGGCATCGGATTTTGCTAATATGCTACAATGAGATGAAATTTGTGCTACAATTTTTTTGTTATTTTTGCTACGATAGTATAAAGATTTTGCTACGAGGTCTCCGACGAGAGTCTCTGATGATGTCTCTGGCGCAGTCGGTTTCGCACAATAGCACAATTTATTTCGGAAATTCACTTTGGCTCCCGGGTGCACCTGCACCCGGTATGCCTTTTGATTTTTTTAAAAATTGAAAACTTTTCGAAAAATTCCGAAAAAAATCATGCACGTACCTGAGTATGCTTCGCACCACCGTGACAAATTTCGCACCGAAATGACACCGTATGCTGATTTCTGTCAGAATTTTGTCATTTTTGCACAGGGCGCATACGATGTTATTTCGGCGCGAAATTTGTCACGCTGGTGCATAGCATACTCAGGTATGTGCATGATTTTTTTCGGAATTTTTCGAAAAGTTTTTCAAAATTTTTTATGCTCCCGAAAAAACGGGAGCAGGTGAGCCCGGGAGTCAAAACGGCGCTCCCAATTTATTTTTGCTACAACCGTCCCGCAGTGTTGCTACAATAGTAAAAAAAAAAGCTACATCGTTGTCATCGTCTTCGTCCAATTTGAGGCCGATGTTCCTTTCGTTGTTGGACGAGCTTCTTGATCCCTCACTATGCTCAAGTAATTTCCAACAATGTAGGAGCACAAATGATTTACCTTTAGAGGCAAACATTTTTTTGTATCATTCCCGTGCAATGTAATCCTGCATGAATTTTTCAAATAGACAAGTTTGAAAATATTCACAACAAATTAGACAAATTACATAGATGAAACTCACATACTCATCTACGGTGCAACCAACCGGAGGAGTCTTACTCATTTTCTCCAAACAAACACTTCACCGACAATAAGATTTGTTTGATGATGTCGTGTCGGCCTTTTAAAAATCTCAATGAACGAGGTGATAGTGCCGGAATCAATCGATGAAACTTGTCCTAGACAGCGTTGCCAATATTTCTTGCCACATTTAGCATTGCCGGTCACCGCATCAATTAATGTCTCCAAAGCACTTCAAATTCCGTGTGATTCATGATTCTACTTGATTTTCCATTATCTTTTGTTTGAGAAGCATGAAACACTTCCTCCATATCTAGTGGTGCATCACCGATGTGGAATGTAACATCCTCCGAGATGCTGACATACGAAGGAGGTAGTGCATTCAAACTATACAATGCAAAAAACGAACTCACTAAGTATTTAATTGTCGAGCGTCTAACGAATAAAACTAAACCAGTTAGACACATTTGGAGAATAGGTGTGTCAATTATACCTGTCTATCGAATCGTCGAGCATGTTGTGGACACTGAAGTCCGCGACGCTCCAGATAGCGGCCATGTTTGTTGTCGGCGCATGAGGAGGAGGAGGAGGAGAATGAGTTGGTCCATGAACCGCGGCCCTCTTCGTCCTCGTCGGCCCGAGTATTTGCTAGATTGGGCTCTTGATTTCGCTTTGCCGCAAAACTATTTTAGATACAGAACATTTTGCGGTATCTAATGGGTGTCCGTTTTTTCGCCCGAGATCGTAAATACTTGTGGGTTACTCTGATGATGTGATCCTCGCTACGGCCCGTTGCGTTTGGTATGGAACCGAACGCGTACCACGCACTCTTCCGTGTCCGACCGACTGCCTTATCTGTGACTCATACTTAGAGCAAGAACAATAAAAGAGCCGGCAGCCGGCTGTAAAGCCATACCATGTCACCAAAACTTTTTATTAGCCTAGTCATGTATAATAGGCTGGCTCTTAGGTTGGCTCCATGATAATTTAATTAGTGCATCTTGCATGAAGGTGCCGCACCGGATTGGAAGCAAAAAAAAGCCAAATGTGGGCCTAGCCTAGCTTTATGGCATATATGCACCTGCTTTTCCTCGTGAGAAGTGTTGTAATCGGGCGCTTCTCCAAGAGCCGACTCTACTTTCTCTCCTCTTTTCTCATTCTTCCACATTAAAATTTTGGTGACATGACAATCCTATAGCCGGCCGACTAGACTTATTGTACTTGCTCTTAGCTCGCTGGTGCCACCAGACCAGGGCGGCCTCTGCTCTGTAGGCAGTCGGCGGCTATCTGCTCCGCTGTCTGCCTCCCTCCCCCATCATTCCTCTGCCCCGTCGAATTCGTTAGGCAGTAGCGCCTGCGCCGATCGAGGTTCCGTCGGTCAGTAGCGCCTGCGCCTGGGCTGCGGCGAGCAGAAAAGGAAGAGCAGCATGATGACCACGGCGGCGATCACCAAAGGCTGCCCTCCTGGGTGGAGCACATCTTCCCCTGCGTGTTTTGGGGTTGACCTGGAATAGTTCACTAGCACGCCGTACGTATTTACAGGTTTACAACGCGTTTCACCGAAATTTGCACGCTAAAAATCTCCATTGTGCACCTTCTTTCTAAAAGATCTTAATCTCTGCCATACATGATTAAAACTACGTTTTGCCTGCGTTCCATGGTGATTGAGCTTCTCGCTACGTCTTCAATCAAACTTTTTAAAATTTCATTTACTAATTCTACAGTTAAATATCAAGATCTACAACACCAAATCAGTTTCAATATATTCATAATAAAATATATTTCAGTACTACAGTATTTATAATGTTATACTAGATACTAAGAGCAAGTCTAACAGACCCCCTAAATCGCCGGCACCCCGTATTTTTCCGGCGGGATACGGGGTGCGGTCAAAACGGGCCGTCTAGCAGGCCCCGTATTAGGCATGGCCCGTATCGGCCGAATACGGGGCCCGTCAAATCGCCCCCCCGCCCCCTACAAATACAGGGCAAGGCTGTGAGTGGGGGTCCAACCCCCCACTCGCAACCCTAGCTCTGCCGCGCGCCGCCACTCACTCCGACGAGAAATTCCTCCGCATCCACCACCGCCGCCGCTTCCGCAAGCCCACCCCCGCATCCGCCATCACCATGGCTTCCTCGAGCCGCCGTTCCGGCCTTGGAGGTGGCCGCGTGGGAGGAGGCCGGGCTGAGCGCCGCCTCCGAGCGCGAGCGGCATGGCGCGCGAAGCATCGCACGTCTGTCGGCGCGAAGCGGAGGGGAGTCCTCCGATACCTTGTCCAGGGAGCGGAGGTGCCGCATTCCCTGGCGGATTTCGCGCCGGGAGGCCGGTACGAACACGAACGGCCGGCGACGCCGGACATGGACGAGGCCTGGTACGAAGGCTTCGTCCGCGAGGAGGAGGAGGAGGAGGAGGAGCGCCGCCGCCGTGCGCAGGAGGAGGCCGTCGTCATCGTGGGCGGCGCCGGAAGCAGCAGCGGAGGAGAGCGCCGCCGCCTCCGCTTCGACGACGGCGAGGGTAGCAGCAGCGGAGTAGGCGGCGCCGGATCCGGCGAGGGCGAGGGCGCCGGATTCGTCTTCGCGCGGACCGACGAGGAGGAGGAGGAGGCCATCGCGAAGGCCAAGGCCCTGTCGGAGGCCGCGGCGAAGGCGGAGGCGGCCGAGAACGTCGCTCTCGTGGCGGCGTTCATCGCCAAGGAGCGCCAAGGCTAGATCCGGCGCTGCTCCGGCGAGGCCAGCGCCGTTGTCCCCGGGTAGGGTAGAAGTCGCGATGTATAAAATATCGCGCATTTTGTATATGATAAATGATCGATGATGAACTCCTCCTCCTATGATGAACAAAATTTCTCCCGCGTTTTCTGGTTTTTAAATTTACGGGGTGGAGTAGGGGGTTTGATAGACGAGATGAATTTTTGGCTTCGAAATCGAAGCGAAAATAATCTACAGGGCCCTATATTCGCTCGATACGGGGCGAGCGAATACAGGCCCTGTTAGACATGCTCTAAGGCATTTCCTAACTGAAAAATGGTTGACTTAGGATAGAGAGCTAATGCTCAAGAAATCGGCGGCGATCCGCTCTGCCATGTGCCTCCCTCCCTCCTCTGTCTGCCCAGTCGCAGTCGTTCGTACAAAGGCAATGCATGGTAGTACTACCAATTCTTGGATCAGCAGCTGCTGCCTCGAACCTAACCGGCGAAGCTAAGAAAGATGATCCCCACCACACACACAATTCTTGGATCTGGTGTGACGATTTTTCTCTGTTGCGTCGCGCGTGAGTGCTCGTGTTGCGTGTTCTTGGTTTGACTGACCTACGGAAGTTCACTGCTCCCAAGCTATCCGTACGCATTCTGAATTGCAAGTTCATAACGGGCCTTGGATACACGAATGGAATAACTTCTTTCCGCAGACAAAAAAACCTGTTCTTGTACTGGTCGGACGCTCTAAATCGACCGATGACACGAGATGAGTCAAAGGAATTCCGGCACTGAAAACCGATCGATCCAGGCCGCATGTAGATCAGCAAAAGGCACGTTCAGAGTTATCTGGATCCAGGCCGCATGACTCGAGATGAGTCGAAGGAATTCCAGCACTAAAAACCTATCGATCCAGGTCGCATGTAGATCAACAAAAGGCACCCACACAGATAATTAACAAGATTTGCAACAGAACGGACTTATACTTTACAGCCCAAATTCAGCAGAGAATGAACAAATTATTCCGCGAAACCGAAACAAGCATCAGTCAGAATATTCAGAAACCAAACGACGCCTACCGACCGCCCTGCTGCAGCGCCGATCGAGGCTTCCACCCCCGCCAGGCCACCGTCTTCCACTCGTCCGTCAGTAGCAAGGGACGACGACGCAGCGCCTGCGCCGGGGCTGCGGCGAGCAGACGAGGAAGAGCAGCATGATGACGACGGCGGCCATGATCAGCGGCATCATGTTGAACTCCGGCTCATCGTCCTCCTGGCTGCAGCACAGCTTCCCCATGGCCGATCGACCGACCCCTCTCTCTTCTTCACGGTGGCCGGACACGCGAGCTTTACCGTGGTGGTAGGACGAGGAAGAAGACTGTGAGCTGTTGTTCTCGCAGCAGCAGTGGGATTTCGGTGGCTGAGTCTTAAAGGCTCTACCTCTCTCGATCTGTGTGTGCGTCGGGTAGGGTCAGTCGTCGCTGGATGGAATTTCTTCTATATTTCCGTGTGGCGCTTCCGATGTGAATGAAAGAGTTGGCTCGCTTTCCGGCATCATGTGCGCGGTGGTTGCCGCGTCGCCGTCGACCTCTTCCACTTCCACCTCCCTTCCTCCTTCGTCTTCCATCATGGGGTTTCTTTTTTGCTTCCTGGGACCGTCTGGTTGGGCACCAGACAAGGATCGGGCACCCACCCAGAGGCCACTACCAACAGGTCAGGATCAGGTTGCTGTGGCCTTGTGTAGTAGGCAGGTAAGTGCGTGGGAATGCAGCGTGTTATAGTTAATTAACTGACGGTAGGGGGACTGGTCAATGCGTGTTCTTCTGCTTGGCACTGTCACATTCTTCAGAAGAAGAACCGTCGTCGTCACCTGTGAAAAGAGCATGACTTAACACTCTGATGGTAGTACTGGAAACACCTACCGGTTACATATCAGGATCAGGTTTGCTTAATTACCCTTTTGTAAAGCATGATTTTGATTTTTGGGTATGATTGTCCCTTGAACTTTCCACTGAAAACAGGGTATGTATGCATCGTCGAAGCTACAAGTAGCGATTACTCTACGTCGATCAATTTGGGTACTGGTAGGCGCATGATTGTTGCCACTTTCATCAACAACCCCTTTGATGTTCCAGTACGTGTACGACCTTCATCGATCGAGTCTTGGACGGCGATTAGGTGAGGTCTCCTACCCTAGCTACCTTCCGAATGTAAACAATTAGTGCCATTGAAAAGATGGGAACGCAACTCATGATGCATCATTCATTTCCGTATTTGTTTGCATAAAGGTGAAGCTAACCTGCCCTGCAAAGGTACATGTCTATACCTAAGTTTTAGTCGCAGGTTTTCACATTCAAGATCAAGTCCGAGCAATCCAAACAATGCCCTCAACAGAGAACGGCGTGAAAACACACTGCCATTACGTGATGAAACCAAGTAAAGTCATATCTAAGGTTTTTTATCCCGTTGTACAAGACTGGGTTTTTTTTCGAAACGGGAGCAAAAGATTTACCCCAATCTATTAATTAAGAAGAAGAGAGTTGTCCAGTTAATTCACGGAAAACCGGGCGCAAACCGTTACACATCGATGAAACCGACCTACACATAGGAAGAACGCCACACGACCACACCGACAACCCACAAACTCTCCAAACAGGCAACTACCACAGACCCTAACACTTGAAGAACACAACATAACCCTTCAAGCTAGCACCTCAAAAAAACAAAGGGCAACACCAAAGCCACGGAACGACCCACACCAAGAGGACGAGCTGAGAAATCCAAGGTCACCCGTCAAGCAGTTGCAGACACCTTTCCTACGGCGCCACTCTTCTGTCCTTACACCTGAGTGACCTCTCCTTTCGAGCACTGGTTCGAGTACAATCACCCACCTTGCTTTTGCGTTTGCTTGTTGTCCCCGTTAGGAGGCAAGCAAACCCCTTCCACATCTAGGAATAGCAACTTCCAACCCGTTGAGCGCAAACCTCTTTTGCAAGGAGATCATCGGAATTATGTGCCGGCCGGGGTGGAATGGGCGCCGAAACCACATCCGATTGCTCATGCGAGGTAAGGGTCGGCGAGTCCACCTTCATATGGTCCACTGACAACCGCAAACCAGTCCCGGTTTAAAAGGCTAGGATGGCCGACCACCTTTAGTCCCGGTTTAAAAAGGACATTTAGTCCTTTAGTCCCGGTTTAAAAAGGACATTTAGTCACAGTTTAAAGGGGTAGCGTCAGGCCGAGATCCTTTAGTCCCAGTTGGTGGCTCCAACCGGGACTAAAGGCTACTACAGGTTTTGAACACCGCCCCCCCCCCCCCCCCCGCGCGCGACAAAAACGTCCAAAATGAATAAACGCAAATGATAAAAACTTCAAATTTTAAAAATCCTTTGACGTGTCTGTACCTCACGCAACCTACTTTTAGGGAAAATTAAAAAGTTTGAATTTTGATTTTTTTTGCAAATTCTCAGTAAAATGGCAATAACTTTTGCATACGAACTCGGGACAAATTGTTTAATATATCAAAACGTCCAGCGCGAAAATCCGCATCCGCTCGCAACTAGGTTTACCCGTTTGGGATTTTTTTATTTTCAAAATTCCAAAGAGAACTATGAAACAGGAAGATTTTTGCCAGAAATTCAAATTATTTTTTATTTTTTTGGAATTAATAATTGATTTCTGCATGAAGATTAGTATTAATTAATCATTGTTGTTTATGTTAATATAGGTTTGGAATTCAAAAAATAATATCATGTGCCATCGTGCAGGAAGATTTAAGTTTTTACCATAAATTCAAATTTTTTTTTTGAATTAATAATTGATTTCTGCATAAAGATTAGTATTACTTAATCATTGTTGTTTATGTTATATAGATTTAAAATTTAAAAAATAATATCATGTACCATCAAAGTGTAGTGGATAATAAGCTTGATAACATAGTATTATCAATATGTACTCAATGCAATATTGAAAGCTAGTTGAGAAGGACTCAAAAGTTAAGCGTTCTCAGTGCGGTGAGATTAGGGTGATTTGAGATTAAACTGACAAATAATTAAAAGATTTGAAATATCAAAAAAATTCAAAAAAAAAAAATCGAAAAAATAGGACTCCCGGTTGGTGTTACCAACCGGGATTAAAGGTCCTCCAAAGCCAGTGCCCGAGCACGCCCACGTGGAGGGACCTTTAGTTCTGGTTCGTAACAAATCGAGACTAGGAGGGGCTTTTAGTCCCGATTTGATAGTTCCGGTTGGAAAACCGGGACTAAAGGCCCGTTTTCTAGTAGTGAGTATATATACTCGTTAAAGTACCACCAAACCGAAGTCACAGCTGCTGCTGTAACTACTTGTTAGCCGAATGAAGACGATGCTCATATGCTGACGCGGACATGCCACGCGTTCGAAAATCAAGGCCATGGACACCCAACATTGCACGCTGAGTGTAGATCGCAGATTGTTTGACAAGAGAAAAAGGTCATCGACATTGTCAAAAATCATCATTGGGGACGCTCTGCCAGCTCCCAGTGAAAGCCGGTGATAAACTTTGCCTTGGCAACCGACCCCGGATGAATTCCCGACACGACTTCACATCACATCAACACGATCTGCCACTGTCAACACAGAAGTACGGGGACTCCACGGACCAGATGGGATAAGACCCATCATATCACGCGTAATTTGATCCACAACACGGACAACTAACGACGGTGATCGGCGTCGCTGAAAACAGGGTATGCATCATCGAAGCTACAAGTAGCGATTATACTCTTATTACGTCAATTTGGGTACTGGTAGTCTGGTACGCACATGCTTATTACTACATTCATCAACAACTTGCTGTCAGTAAGTATGACCTTGATCAAGTCTTGGACGGCGATTAGGCGAGTGCGAGAAGATTGACCACACTTGGTCCTTTTCCATTGCATTAATATATAGACAAATATTACAATCCTAATCATAAATGGGAGATCATAACAATAACGGCTCTCCACAATTTAGGGGATCAGGGGATATGTCACGATACGTGACATATCATCTGTCTAAAACTCCCCCGCAGTCACAACAGGAGGAGCACGGACGTTGAGACTAGACCGAAAATCCAGAAACAACGGTGACGGAAGTCCCTTTGTCAAGATGTCAGCGAACTGTCGAGACGAGGGAACATGCAGCACGCGTACTTGGCCCATAGCAACATGATCGCGAATGAAGTGGAGATCGATCTCGATGTGTTTAGTGCGCTGATGCTGGACGGGGCTCGTGGACATGTAGACGGCGCTGACATTGTCACAGAACACAACCGTAGCCGGAGGAGATGGTCGATGAAGCTCGTGAAGGAGTTGACGGATCCAACTAGCCTCGGCGACGGCGTTAGCCACCGCACGGTACTCGGCCTTCGCGCTGGAGCGAGACACCGTGTGTTGCCGTTTTGAGGACCATGAGACGAGGTTGTCACCGAGATAGACGTAGAAGCCAGAGGTGGAACGACGAGTGTCGGGGCAACCGGCCCAGTCTGCATCGGTGTAGGTGACCATGGAGTCCGGCGAAGTCGAGTGAAGCTGGAGTCCATGAGAGAGCGTGCCCTTGACATAGCGCAAGATGCGCTTGATGGCTGCTAGATGCTGCTCGCGAGGGTCGTGCATATAGAGACACACCTGCTGAACGGCGTATGCGATGCCAGGGCACGTGAAGGTGAGGTACTGGAGACCTCCGGCGAGGCTTCGGTACTCAATTGGGTCGGCGACGGGAGCACCGGCGGTGGCAGCGAGTTTCGGGGACGTGTCGACCTGCGTCGTCGCGGACTTGCAGCCCGTCATACCGGCTTTGTCCAGAATCTCCGCGGCGTACTTGGCTTGCGAGAGGTGCATGCCCGAGGAGTCGCGAGTGACCGCGATGCCGAGGAAGTAGTGCAGGCTGCCCATGTCCGTCATGGCGAACTCGGAGCGGAGAGAGGCGGTGATCCGGTCGAGGAGGCGCGGGGAGGAGGCGGTGAGGATGATGTCGTCGACGTACAACAGAAGGTAGGTTGTGCCCTCCGCACACTGGAGCACGAACAGTGACGTGCCGGAGCGCGAACACGTGAAGCCGGTCGAGGTGATGAAGGTCGCGAAGCACTGGTACCACGCGCGAGGAGCCTGCTTGAGGCCATAAAGCGATCGATTGAGCCGACACACGTGGTCGGGTCGTGTAGAGCCGATGAAGCCGGTCGGTTGACGACAATAGACGACCTCGGCGAGCTTGCCGTGGAGGAAGGCGTTCTTGACGTCCAGCTGACGAGTCTCCCACTTGAGGGAGAGGATGACGCGGACCGTCGCTAGTTTAACAACCGGGCTGAACGTTTCATTGAAGTCGACGGCTTGCTCCTGGGAGAAACCGCAAAGCACCCAACGTGCTTTGTAGCGGTCGAGGGAGCCGTCGGGCTTGAGCTTGAGGCAAAAGACCCACTTGCCGGTGACGATGTTGGCGTTCTGATGAGGGGGCACGAGATCCCAAGTGTCGTTGCCGAGGAGAGCGTGGTACTCCGCGGTCATAGCATCGAGCCAGTTAGGATCGTTGAGTGTGGCACGGGCGGAGGAGGGAACCGGCGAGTACCCGCTGACTAAAGTATGCAAGTTAAGCCGCTCACGGGGTGGTACGCGGATGCCGGAGGTGCTGCGCGTGTGATGCACAGGAGGGGGCGTCGGCGAGGGGGCGCGTGGCGGCGAGGGAGCCGGTGGTGGTGAGGGTGGGGGTGTGGGGGCGTGCGGTGTGGTGCAGCCTGGGGAACGACAAGAGGAATAGCGTCATCATCAAGAAAGTGGTAGGTGGCAGCGGTGGGTGGCTGCGTCGAGGTAAAGGGAAAAGTGGACTCGTCGAAGACAACATGGCGAGAGATGATGATACGATTACTGACGAGATCCATGCAGCGATAACCCTTGTGGTGAGGAGAGTAGCCGAGAAAAATGCAAGCACTAGACCGGGGAGCGAGTTTGTGGGGCATGGTGGAGGCGGTGTTAGGGTAGCAAAGGCAACCAAAGACACATAAGGACGAGTAATCGGGGTGGGTGTTATGGAGGGCAAAATATGGAGAGGGAGCGCTAATGGTTTTGGTGGGGAGGCGGTTAAGGACGTGAGTGGCGTGATGAAGGGCTTCTACCCAAAAGCGAGGCGGTAAACTAGCCTGAAATAGGAGAGAACGCACTATGTCGTTGACAGTACGGATAATACGCTCGGCTTTACCGTTTTGTTGGGAGGTGTATGGGCACGAGAAGCGGATGTGTATGCCGTGCGCGGCGGCGAGGGAGTGGAGTTTGGCGTTGTCGAACTCGCGACCATTGTCCATCTGTATGGAGGCAAGAGGCAAATTAAACTGAGTTTGGGCGAATGCGCGAAACAAGGCAAGCGCAGCATAGGCATCAGATTTATGGCGTAAAGGAATAGTCCGTAGATAATGTGTAAAATCATCAAGAATGACTAAGAAATATTTGATGCCAGAATTACTCAAGACTGGAGACGTCCAAAGATCACAATGAATTAACGCAAATGGGCGAGTAGTACTAGTGGTGGAGGAGGAAAAAGGCAAGCGTACATGGCGTCCGAGTTGACATGCATGACAAAGAGTACTAGAGTTTGATTTATTACACGGTAAAGAAATATGCTGTGAGAGGCGACGATAAGCATCATGCCCAAGGTGACCGAGACAACGGTGCCAAGTGTCATGGGTGATGATGGTCGAGGTGAGCGCACGGGGCGCCGAAAGCTGAAAGGAATAAAGCTCCCCCATATTGTTGCACCGAAGAAGCTCACGCCGGGAAATGGGGTCCTTCACAAAAAAAAACCAAAAGGGTCAAAATTGACAGAACAATTGTTATCGGTAGTAAACTGACGGACAGAAATCAGATTCTTAATGATGCGAGGTGTAACAAGGACGTCACGAAGATGAAGTGGACGAGTAGAAAAAGAAGAAGGAAGAGATGCATGCCCGGATGCGGAGACGGGAATGGAAGAGCCGTCTCCAATAGTAACATGGCGATAAACCAGGTGTGGCGAGAGAGATGAAAGGATACTGGCATTGTTGGAGAGGTGGGCAGTGGCGCCACTGTCCATGACCCACTCCGGGGTGGGTTGCTGCAGCGTCATGTTGGTGAAGTGCTGCGAGAGGGCCGAGGGGTCCCAGGTTGGTGCCGATGCAGGGGCGTGGCGTAGATGGCAGGGCCGTGTGGGGCGCCATAGCCGGTGTGGTAGGACTGGCCGTGAGGGACGCCGCCGTTGCCGTTGTAGAAGGGGGCCGGCGCAGGTGGAGGCGTCGCCATGTAGGCACGAGGACGAGCGCCGGGGCGAGTGTACCAGGGTGGCCCATAGTGGTGGTAAGCCGAAATCCGGCTTACCAGGCAGCCCAGTACGATGAAGCGCAGGAGGCCCATCCGGCTAAGGGAAGGTTCTAGAAGCTGGCCTGCTTTGCGGATGACTTAGCGCTCAAGGCAAGGCCCAAGCCGGGTTAGAGTAGAACTCTGTGACTTAGTCGGTTAGATTTTCTCCTGTAAGCCCTAGGTCTAGACGCCTTTATAAGCCGGCCTACGGGACACCTTAGAAGGAGAGGACCAAGAGAAATAACTTTCATTGTAATTGGCGCATATTGCCTTATAGTGAATTATAGCAGCACGTAGGGTTTCGCCACCGTTGCGAGATCTGAAGCTGGGTAAAATCGTGCTCATCCCGTCACCGGAATCTCCCGCATCTCCTAAACCCACCTCTCTACCTATCTCGATGGCACCCCTATTGCGGCTAGATTCGACAATACCACGACAGTTGGCGCCCACCGTGGGGCAAGAGATGTCCGGGGTTACGTTCCGGGCGGGATCTACTGGCAGAATTGGTGACACCATCGCGGTCGGCTTGGTGAGCTACTTCGACGAGACAGGAGCTGGCCACGTCTTCAACGATGGCTTTTGGACGCCGGCAAAGGAGGATCCCGCTGGCTGGTCCACGGTCTCCATCGGCGGCATCGACATCTTTGTCGGCTTCACCACCCAGGCTTTGGACGATCTCGGCTTCACCTCGAGCATGCCCGCCACCCACCCCAGCAACTTCGATGAAGAATCGGATCTGGACTCTGAGGAGATTGCTGATCTGGATCTAGCTTTCGACGCTGATGATGAAGATTCCGAAGACGACGCAAGTTCCACTATGGCGGCGCTGGACTTCCACTTCGTTGGCATCCTAGGAGATTCCGGCTCTAATGAGTCGATCACAGAACCTGAGTCTATCCTTCCTGCTTTGCAGGCCGGGGCTGATTCAGAAGCCGGATCAGAGGACGCTTCCCATATGGAGCAGGACCTCGAATCTGAAGGAGAATCCGACGATTTTAGTCGGAAAGTTGAATCCTGCTTAGGACACCCTGTCGAGGTCTTAATGGGCGATTGAAAGAACATTTCCTAAACCTTATTTGTTTTGTGTGTTAGTTAACAACACTAATGATTATTTAACATGATGCTAAGTGGTGCAGGTAAATTGACATATTTATACCTCTAGCATCATTCACCAAAAAGTGAAGAAAAGGGCCAAGTTTCCTTGCAGCAGGAAATTCCTGGCCGGAGTCTCCGGCCCCCTGGATTTTCCTGTCCTCTGGCCAGGGTGTGGTGCGGTACTGGATACCCCTCCAGAGGACCACCGGAGTGTGCCCGGAGTCTCCGGGAGGCCGGAGTATCCGGCCCCTGGTGACCGGAGTCTCCGGCCAGTTCAGCGTCCTCGACAAGTCTCCGCCCAGGTGTGGAGTTTCCGCCCTACGCCGGAGTCTCCGGTCCTCCTGACCGGAGTCTCCGGCCCTCCTATCAAGTTTGCGAAGTGTGGTGCGTCTCTGGAGCCTGTCCGGAAGAACCCCGGAGGGAGACCGGAGTGTCCGGCCTGCACCGGAGTCTCCGGCCCACTTAGGCCGGAGTCTCCGGCTTAAGTGACTCCCAACGGCTAGATTTTTCAGAGGGGTATAAATACCCCTCCACCTACCTCAGGACAGCCAGCTCGTCCAACATTTATGAACCCTAATATTTGAGAGCTCAAAATCGCAAGATCTCCCAATTCCTCCGTCCAAACTCGTTGATCTTCGGAGGATCTAAGGAGAAGCCCCAGATCTACATCTTCACCAAGCCGTTCTTCATTTCCCCCTCATTCACTTGAGGATTCTTGTTTCTAGGGTTAGCTTTGTGTTACCCTAGATTCCTTGCACTTACTACTTGTTGTATTCGTGGCAGTGTTGTTGATTTGGGAGCCCCCAATTCAGTTGTGGGTGTGTGCCCCAAGAACCTTGTAAGGGCTCCGGATTCCGCCTTGAAGGACTCCGATAGTGGAAGGTGAACCAAGCCTTTGTGGCGAAGTTCATCGGAGAATAGGGTGAGGCCTTCATGGCGTTGAGTAGGCCTTTATGGCGAGCTCACACCCCTCCAACGAGACGTACTCCCTTAACAAGGAGGAACTCGGGAATACATCCTTGTCTCCGCGTGCTTCCGCTTTCGGTTATCTCTTTCCCTTAGTTGTCTTTACTTATATCGTTAATTGCCTAGTTGTTTTAGTTTGCTTCTCATATAGGTAAATTCACCGTAGTTGCATATCTAGATAATTTACCTTTGTGTTAAGCCTAAAACTGAAAAAGAATTAAAAATTGGTGTAGCACCTATTCACCCCCCCTCTAGGTGCCCATACGATCCTTTCAGGGATGTCGTCTCTGATCCAAAGGATGACCCCAATGCCTCGAAAACCGCCAATGGTGAAGAAAAAACTCCAGAAGCCGAAAAGCAAAAGGTGGACTTTATGCCACCACTGGCTCCAATGAAGGGAACTAGTGGATTGCCGGCTACTGCAGACGACATTAACGCTACAGCCGGTGAAGCAATAGAGAAGGAGTACGAAGAAAGGATGGCAAAGTACAGGGAATTGCAAACTCCACTTCCTCCTAACGCATCGCTGGCCGACATTGAAAAGCGCTGCGCCCAACTGGAAGAGCAAGCAGCCCAGATAGCGGAGCGCGAAGTTGAGCTCACAAACAAGGAAACGGAGTTCATCCGGAAGCAGAGAGAAAAGGGGGCCGACGATATCTTTCGTCCGGCTCGCGATAAGAATCTGCACAAGAGGTTGGATTTCCGCAGCAAGTGGGAAGCTGACCATGTTAATTCAGTCTAGAGAAAGTACCACCACCGACGTAACCCGGTGACTAATTTGTGTTACTTCAACACCCCAGCCAAAAACATGGAGGCGGCCCAGGAAGTCATGTTCGACAAATCATTGGACCGTGACGCTCGCCTCAAATATTCGGCTTATCTACTGGAGGTTGCACAACAGCAGCAAAACGACTCGCAGGTCAAGTCGGGACGGCTAGTTGACGACTCCCGTCTTTGCAACTCGACGACCAAGAAGCCGATGGCTGCTACACCGGCAGACCCAGACGATGACCCAGCCGGCTCAAGCAGCCACAACAAAGGTGGCGATAAGGACCCGAAGGACAAGCCGCCACCTAGAGGTGCGGAATCCCAGACAGGTTCTTCACGCCATCGTGAAGTTGGTAGAAGCCGGGAGGACATCAAAGCCGGGAGCGAAAGGAGGACCCTCGCAAGGAGAAGACGGCACCATCTCAAAGGGAGGATAACATAGATAAAATGCCACCTCCACCGCCGCCTCCACCGTGCAAAGAGGGAGATAAGCCCTCCAAGTACATACCTCCTCCACGACGGCAAAGGACTCCAAGCCCTCTGCGTAACGCGAGTAGGGTGAGCCAAAGCCGTCACAGGGATGAACCAAGGCGAGAAAAATCAGTTGATAAGCCGCCATCAGCTAATGATGTTCGAAGCCTAATTGAGGAGAGGAAGTCGGCCAGAGATGCCCAATACCTTGGCCCCAAGTGTTTTGGCAGAACAATCTGAGAGCAAATCCTACCTCCAACTTTGTCGAACGTAACAAAGATGTTGGAGAAGTACAGCGGTACGGCTAATCCTGAGACCTGGCTCTCGGATTATGTCAGTGCCTGCGATATATACCAAGGCAGCGCCGACTCCGCAGTGTGATTCTTGCCCCTGATGTTAACCGGGACGGCACGCATGTGGATTGAAGGTTTGACAGAAAAGACAGTTCATACTTGGAGTGACATGAAGCCTGTCTTTATTCAGCACTTCCAGGGCACATATAAATGCCCCAAGTCGATTTTCGACTTACAGCGGTGTGTGCAGCAAAAGAACGAGTCTAGCCGTGAATTTGTTTCACGAAGGAGCGAGATCAAAAACTCTTGCGAGGGCGTCTCAGAAACTCAGGCGATTCATGCCTTCAAGCAATCTCTGAGAAAGGGGACGACTTTCCGCTTCATGACCTACAACGATGAGTCAGAAACTTTGGGTGGCTTGCTGGCTTGTGCAAACAAGTATGCCGCTGCTGACGATGACAACAGGGAAGACGGTGAAACCCGCCGACGCGAGTCCGGGAAAAAGAAGGTTGAAGACCAAGCTGGCCCTTCTCACGAGGTTGCTGCCACCTTTGGTAAGGGTGGCCCAAGCAATAGCAAGTGGCAGGACAAAAAGCCGGCAAGCAACCGACCAGCCCGACCACCAACGGTGAAGTACGACGACATCAAGAACAACCCCTGTGTCCATCATCTGAGGCCGGATGGGACGAGCTCTCACACGATCCAGCAATGTCACATCAATCGGGACATCGCCAAGGTCCCCAAAGCCGGCAAGTCAAGGAACAAGCGCAAATCTAGGAAGGACGACAAAGAGAAGGATGACGCGGCTTCAGAGTCGGATGACGCGGCCTCCAAAGAGGGAAAAGGCAGCAAATTCCCTAAGCATGCCGAAAGTCTCATCGTCAATCTGGCAACAGATTCCTCTCGCAAGGAAAAGGCGGCTTGGCGAGAACTCAATGCTACGGTACCTGCAGTTCCTCAGTATTTGGATTGGTCCGACACTCCCATCACACGGGATCGCAGCGATCACCCGGACAGAGTTCCTTCAACGCGCACCTACGCTTTGGTCGTCAGCCCTATAGTCGACAAATACAAGTTGAAAAAGGTGCTCATGGATGGAGGAAGTAGCATCAACATACTCTACGCCGCAACATTGAAAAGGATGCGTCTCTCCGAGTCACAACTCAGCCACAGCAATGTGAAGTTTCATGGGATTGTGCCGGGACGACAAGCCTCCTCAATGGGAAGGATCACCCTGAAGGTCACCTTTGGCGGCACGGATAATTTCCGGACAGAAGACGTCTCTTTTGAGGTGGTTCCTTTTAAAAGCGCATACCATGCAATCTTTGGACGTTCGGCTTTCGCCAAATTCATGGCTCGGCCCTGCTACATCTATAGCAAGCTGAAAATCCCGGGACCTAATGGGATCATCACAGTCAAGGGAGACTTCAAGAAATCAAAGGAGTGTGAAGCCGCCAATGCCGTCCATGCTGAAGAAGAAATCTGCAAGGAAGAATTGGAGGATCTCAAGAAGACAATGAGTCCTAATGAGATACCGGCAACTGAAAAGCCGTCCTCTCATGTCGACTCGAGTTTCAAACCGAAGGATGACACCGAGAAAATCAAGCTCTCAAAGGATGATCCGACAAAGGAGGCTATCATTGGTGTCGGCCTCGACGACAAATAGGAAGGCGAGCTCGTCAAGTTTCTCCATGGAGAACCGGGATATCTTTGCTTGGTCACCATCTGGCAAGCAAGGCCTCCGAACCGGGATATCTTTGCTTGATATCCCGAGGAAACTTGTCGAGCACTCCTTAAAAGTCAATAAGGATGCGAAGCCGGTCAAACAAGGCCTCCGAAGGCTCGGAACTGAGAAGTGCAAGGCGGTTGGAAAGGAGATCCTAAGGCTCATTGCCGCCAAGTTCATCTGTGAAGTTGTCCACACTGGTTGGTTGGCAAATCCCGTGCTTGTCCCAGAGAAAAACACCTCCGAGCTACGTATGTGCATTGATTTCATTGGCTTGAATAAAGCCTGTCCTAAAGATCCATTCGCCTTACCGCGTATCGATCAGGTCATTGATTCAACTGTCGGCTCCGAGATGCTATGTTTTCTGGACGCTTATTCGGGTTACCATCAGATTAAGATGAAGGAGTCAGATCAAATCAAGACGTCCTTCACCACGCCATATGGCAATTACTGCTATGTCACAATGCCTTTCGGCTTAAAGAACGCCAGAGCTACTTACCAAAGGTGTATGCAGCGGTGTTTGGACAAGCAAATTGGCCGGAATGTTCACGTCTATGTCGACGACATAGCGGTCATGTCGAAGAAGCACGACGATCTTATCGCCGATCTGTCGGAAACCTTTGCAAATCGAAGGGAGTACCAGATGAAGCTTAATCCGGCAAAGTGCGTCTGCGGAGTTCCCGCAGGCAAGCTTCTGGGCTTCATTGTTTCTCAAAAAGGAATTAAAGTTAACCCGGAAAAGATAAAGGCGATTCAGAATATTGAGAGGCCGACTTGTCTGAAGAACATACAGCGGCTTACGGGTTCCGCCGCGGCTGTAAGACGATTCATTAGCCGGCTTGGTGACAAAGCATTTCCATTATACAAGCTCCTCAAAAAAATCAGACAATTTTGTTTGGACAGCGGAAGCAGAGGCAGCTTTGGCACAGTTCAAGTATACATTGACACATGCTCCAATCTTGGCAGCTCCGAAGGAAAAAGATCCGCTTCTGCTCTACATGTCGGCCACGAATTTCGTGATAAGTGCCGTCATTGTAGTTGAACGCCTGGAGGAAGGGAAGCAATGGCCGGATCAGCGCCCTGTCTATTTCATTAGCGAGGTGTTCTCAAATTGGAATCAGTGCTACCCTCACTACCAGAAGTTAGCCTATGGTGTATTCTTTGTCGCCAGAAAGCTACAACATTACTTCCATGATCACACAATCACGATGGTCAGCAAAGCTCCATTGAAGGATATCATCAACAATGCCGACACAACAGGCCGAGTCGCCAAATGGGGCATCGAGTTAGCAGCTTTCGACATCCAGTACAAGCCGAGAACCGGCATCAAATCTCAAGTTCTAGCCGACTTTGTTACAGACTGGACAGAGGCAATGGAGAGCACACCTTTGCCAGATTCTCAATACTGGATAATGCACTTTGATGGCTGAAAGATGAAGGAAGGCTCAGGGGCTGGAGTAGTGCCAAAGTCGCCTAAGGGTGACAAGCTCAGTTATGTCCTCTGAATTCACTTCAACGCTACCAACAACGTAGCAGAGTATGAGGCTCTCCTCCATGGCCTTCATATGGCTAAGGAGTTGGGAGTGAAACGCATCCTCTGCTATGGCGACTCGGATCTTGTTGTACAACAACTTGATGGATGCTGGGACACGAAAAGTACCACAATGGCAGAATACAGGAGAGCAGTCGACGAATTTGGCAGATGCTTTGCCGGCTTAGAGGTCCGACATATCTCCCGAGATGACAATGAAGCTGCTGACGCCTTGGCCAGAATAGGCTACAGGCAGAAGGCGGTGCCTCCAGACGTATTTCTCCATCATCTACATAAGCCGTCTATCAAAGGCGGCGACGAAGACTATCCCTTATCGGCAGAATCAGTTCATGTATGCCTGGTAACCCCAGATTGGACCACGCCTTACATTGATTTCCTGATTAATAAGAAACTGCCTAAGGATGATGAAGTGTTGAGCCGTCAAATTGAGCGCCGAGCAAAGGCGTACACGATTATTGATGGACAACTTTACAAACGGAGCACATCCGGCATCTTCCAAAGATGTGTCTCTCCAGAAGAAGGGCGGCAAATCCTTGAGGAAATCCACTCCGGCGAATGTGGGCATCACGTGGCGGCAAAGGCGTTGGTCGCTAAGGCGTTTCGGCATGGTTTCTTCTGGCTGACGGCTAAGGAGGATGCTATCAACATTGTCAAAACTTGTGAAGGATGTCAGCGCTACGCAAAGCAGGCTCACTTGCCAGCTCAGGAGCTCCGAACGATCCCTATAACTTGGCCGTTCGCGGTCTGGGGGCTCGACATGGTGGGACCTTTCAAGACGGCAAGAGGAGGCTTAACTCATCTATTGGTGGCGGTCGACAAATTCACAAAGTGGGTGGAGGAAAAGCCCATCAAGAAACTCGACGGAGCTACAGCTACAGAGTTCATCATCGAGATAACAACTCGATTCGGCATACCGCATAGCATTATCACTGGCAATGGCACAAACTTTGCCATCGGTGAGCTATCGAAGTTTTGCAGCCGATAAAAATCTGACTCGACGTGGCATTGGTGGCACACCCGCAGTCCAATGGACAGGTAGAGCGCACTAATGTCATTATTCTGCAGGGTATTAAGCCGAGGCTTGAAACCCCATTGCATCGAGCAGCCGGCGCTTGGGTTGATGAATTGCCGGCGGTCTTATGGAGTATTCGTACTACCACAAATAGATCAACTGGCTTCACCCCTTTCTTCCTTGTTTATGGTGTAGAAGTGGTACTCCCAACCGACATGATCCACGATTCGCCTTGAGTCGCAGCCTACGTCGAAGAAGACGCAGAAGAAGCACGTCAAGACGGCTTAGACATCCTTGAAGAAGAAAGAGAGCTGGCTCTCCAACGATCCGCCATCTATCAGCAAGATCTACGTCGCTATCAGAGCCGTAGAGTGCGGAATCAATCTTTTCGAGAAGGCGACTTAGTGCTTCTGCTTGTGCAAAGCCGGCAGCACAAATTATCCCCTTCTTGGGAAGGACCTTTCGTTATCAGCAAAGCTCTGAAAAACGGGTCATATTATCTCCTCGACTTAAGGGATTCAAAGAAAGATCACAGGAAGAAAGGTCGCAAGAGGAAAAGGCACGTGGATGACAACTTAGATGAGACGAAACATCCGTGGAATATCGCTCAGCTATGTTCCTTTTACACTTAGCAAATTCTATTGTAACCATTTCAATGTGATCATGAAATAAAAATTGATTTCTCTCATGAGAAATTCGAGAATCTGTACCATCCTTTATTTCCCAATGATCTTATTGTTATCATCTGCTTACCCGAAATTGCCTGTGTTGCTTGTTGGTAAACTGTCATTCATGTTGAATCCGCCTTAAGGTGATGAAAAAACAACGTTTTGCCAAATTAATGTTTGTCTGATAGCTTTTTGCGCCGGGTTGCTTCAAAGCGTTTCGGCACTGAAAGGGGGCACTTGTTCTGGGTCTAAACAGATTGGTTGCTACGTACCCTGTTACTCAGCAAGTTTGCTTCGCAATAGGTTTGCCGGTGCTTAAAGGCTAAGGTGTCAAGGCCAGAATAAACTGAGCCATAAAAATTGCAAGTTGCAAATAAAAAAGCTGAATTAATATAGCAAAAGGCATAGTTGTTTCTACAGACATGCATACTGTTTGGACGGCTTTACATCTTGTAATTACATTTTCAGGGATGGCCGGCTCAAGGAGCAAGTTCGACTCATGCAGATTTGTCCGCCTCTTCGCCGTCATCATCAGATTGGACGGGAGTTGGAGGGCACAGCACCTCCTTGAAAATGGTGGTGAGGGAGACCATCTTGGCGACCTTGCTGGCATAGCCGGAGACGGAGTGCAGGATTTTCTTCCGGTCTTGGTTGTCCAGCGAAGAGCCGTCCTCTTTTTCAAGAGGAAAGCCGGATGCAACACGCCAGGCTTCCGCTTCCGGGTAATGCGCCATCATCAGGCCCAAGGCTGTCTTTGTGCCACCACGTGCGCTGGTTCGAAGCCGTTCATCAAAGAACGAAGTTGCTTCGTCCAGTTCAGCTACCAAGCTACCAAGGTCCGTCAATGGTTCGGGGTTGCCGGGAAAGAATTTCTCGGCAAGCTTCTTTCCCGAAGAAAGGATCTTCGGGAGGAGTTCCCCTACTTCCAATGTCCGGTCAAGCCGGTTTTCCGCTGTCAGCTCATGGCCATAACCCGTCGGAGCTGCAAAAGGCGAAGTTCAGTTATAAAACGGCAAAGACAGAAGCAATGAATTTGGGTTTTTAAGTAAAACTTAATCAAAAGCTAATTGTAGATAGCCAACGATTCATCAAGACGCTTGTCAAGCCGGTCCTGGACTTCACGAAGGGCATCTTTGTGATTCTGCCTCTCCGTCTCCAGGGTTTGTTCAGCTTTGGCAAGGCTCTTCTTGGCCGTCTCCAGCTCCGCCGGCATTGATTGATTGAGTTTTTTCAGCTCAATGTTTTCATCGCGGAGCCGGTCGACGCTGCCTGCGCTTTTGGCAAACTCTTTGGCTTTGATGATGGCATCTGCAAGGCAATATGTCAGCAGCATAAAAATAAGCCTGTTATACAAAGTTAAGGATTCGGCATTCATACCTTGGTACTGAACGCGATCCGCCTCAAAGCCGGCGATGATGGCGCCCTTGTTTGCCAGCTCCGTTTTTAGCCGGCGCATCTCCTGATTTCGCACACCCAAAAAGTTGATGGTTTCAGCACCAATTTTGCGATGGATCTGCGTAAGGAGGTGCTAAAATCCTAAAGCTATATTGACGAGCAAGACTGGCCATAGGACGACTTTTCATTGCTAGGGGGCTAAGCATAGGCATATTCATTAACTCGGACCACTATGTCGGCTAGTTTGTAAAACTTAAACCCGGCATAGTGCTCGGGGGCTACTGGGGAAGTTATTTACCTGGTAGTGTTCGCGGAGAAGGGTCATGCCGGCCTCAAAGCTTTCAGCAAAGTAATTCTGCTGGTCTTCGAGGATTTCAATGACATCAAAGGTGTCATAAGCCTTGGTCTGGTCCGGCTCGTCATCCCGGAGGGTTGTCCCTTTCTTTCGGGGAAGCCGAGGAACACGCAAGAACCGGCTCATGAACTCTGGCTTGATGCACCCCTCGTCATCAAAGGCTTCCACCTTAATTGGAGGAAAGGTTGGGGCATCATTAGCCGGAGCTTCAGCCCTTGGGGGAGAAGGTTCTGCCACCTTCCCCGTC
Organism: Puccinellia tenuiflora; assembly: GCA_012064385.1. Taxonomy (NCBI): domain Eukaryota; kingdom Viridiplantae; phylum Streptophyta; class Magnoliopsida; order Poales; family Poaceae; genus Puccinellia; species Puccinellia tenuiflora. The sequence continues at coordinate 380,611 of QRDG01000425.1, read as the reverse complement.
ATCTCCGTCCATTGGGTGGGAGGTATAATCCCGGCTCTCCCAAGAGTCGGACCTACCACCATGGTATGGGTGGAGCTCTCCTCCACTGGAGTCAGCTTCGAAGCCGAAGGAGTTGGAGGAGGAATAGCAGGGGAGGCTTTCCTTCGAGTGGCACACACCTTTTGCTTTAAAGGTGCGCCTTTCTTTATCCTGCAAAGACAAAGGAGTAAGAATAGAAGAACCGGCAGAATTGCAGAGCAAAGAAGAGATGTTTTAGCCAACTTACTTCTTGCTGGGGATGTTGAGCCAGCCGTAGTAGACTGGCTTTTCCTCTTCCGGAGCCGAAGAAAAGGTGATGGGCCGTGTAGGCGCCTTGCTGGACGATGGCTTGCCAGCAGGACGAGCGGTGGAGACTCCGGGAATCTGGTATATTACATGTTAGTCCGTTAAAGGCAAACCCGAATCTCTTAAAGAAATGAACTTTGGTTCGACAAAGTACCTTTGGGGGAGGGTTGGTTGCCGTATACATCGGCAGCGATTCTTCGTATTGCCGGCCTTCATTAGGCCGGGCTTTGATGAGCTTGTTGAAGCGAGCCTCAAAGAGGTCTTGCTCCAGGTCCTTCTCGCTGATCCGCATGGGATCAGAGTTGTCCGTGTACTCGCATAAAAGCCGAGCATGATGTTGGAGGGGTTGGATCCGTCTCTTCATCCAGCAGATTATTGTGTCCTCCCCAGTTAGGGGAGGAGTGCTGGAGGTCAGCTCTGTGATCCTAGTCACGCTGGCGGCAAGTTCCGCCGGCATTTTTGCTGCGGGCTTCTTCTTCCACGAGGGCAGGGGAGTTCCGGCTCTATCTTCAAAAGGGGCGAGCCCCTACAGCCGGTTTGGAGGCGCAACGTCCTTGCAGTAGAAGAAGGTGGACGCCCACCCCTTAGCTGAATCCACGATTGGCACCTGAGGGTACCAATCTATATCCCGGCGGCAATTAAAGCTGATGGAGCCGGCAACTAGCAGTTCCTTCTGAACTGTCTGCCTCTTGACTCCGAAGCAATACTGGAAGAAGTCTAACCTAGGAGCTAATCCTAAGTAGCCTTCGAATAGTGCTACAAAGCCGGATATGTAGAGGAGGTCGTTGGGGGTGATGTTATGGAGCTGGAGACCATAATGATCCAGTATCTCGATCAAGAAAGCCGAGGGCAGCAAAGAGAACCCCCTGACAACATGAGAAGAGAGAAGTACCCGTTCATCCTTGATAGAAGTTGGAGACGGGTCGCCAAAGACGGATCGCCAAGACGGCGCCGACTCCGAAGATGGAAGAATGGCCCCATCGGCCGTCATTCCCATCAGCTCGCCATCATCCACTACTGAGCAAGCCCAGTTGTGGGTAGGGTTGTTGGAGGCGCCCTCATTGTCGCCGGGTTATTCCTCTTCTTCTTCTTGAGTGGCTCGAGTTTCTTCGGCCACATCGGCAGCAGTTGCAGAAGCTGAAGCCACCGTTGCTGCGGCTTTAGCTGTAGCCCTGGCTAGGGCAACCTCATCGCAGCTTGGGACCACGACAGAAGAGTCCACCGGAGCAGAGGAAGGAGAAGAAGTTGGAGTGGCGGATGGCACAGAGCCGGCGGCGGCCGCGGAAGCAGCACCTCCCATCGGCGGCGTCGTGTCAAGAGGCGTCGCGTCGATGATGGGGGAGCTGGGAGCACTGGGCGCCATGAGCGGAGGAAGAACTCGAGCTCAGGGAGGAGATGAGATATGGAGAGATGAGTGCTAGGGTTGCAAATGGTGTCGTGGCCGTGGCGAAGGCGAGGCGGCCTGCTTTTATAGGCGCGCCGAGATTTTTGCAACAGCTCCGGGCCGAGATTTCCCCCACGCGCCACGGAATCAGACTGTTGGAGAAGTTCCTTTCCTCCGACGCCTCGGTTCCAGCGCAGGAAAAAACGGAAACTAGCCCCGCATTCAAAGATGCCACTCCACTCGCTCTGCCGGGTCTGACAAATCCGTCAAATCACCAGACGCGTGTCAATACGTACTCAAGTGCTTTTCGGCATGAAGAGCCGACACACAGAAATCGACAAAGCTGTTCGGCATGACTGCAAGTTTTTGGAAAAGCTCCAAGCCCGACAATGGATGAAGAATCTCTCGGACAACACTTTGACGGAAGATTGAAGCCAACCATTGAAGTACTTGAAGCTTTCCGGGGGCTACTGTTGGGATTACGCCGAACAGGTACCCTCATGAAAGGGACTAAAGCCAGCGTACCAGGGTGGCCCATAGTGGTGTTAAGCCAAAATCCGGCTTACTAGGCGGCGCAGTACGATGAAGCGCAGGAGGCCCATCCGGCTAAGGGAAGGTTCCAGAAGCCGGCCTGCTTTGCGGATGACTTAGCGGCAAGGCCCAAGCCGGGTTAGAGTAGAACTCTGTGACTTAGTCGGTTAGGTTTTCTCCTGTAAGCCCTAGGTCCGGACGCCTTTATAAGCCGGCCTACGATACACCTTAGAAGGAGAGGACCAAGAGACATAACTTTCATTGTAATTGGCGCATATTGCCTTATAGTGAATTATAGCAGCACGTAGGGTTTCGCCACCGTTGCGAGATCCGAAGCTGGGTAAAATCATGCTCATCCCGTCACTGGAATCTCCCGCATCTCCTAAACCCACCTCTCTACCTAGCTCGATGGCACCCCTATCGCGGCTAGATTCGACAATACCACGACAAGCTGAAGGAACAAACGATGTCCCGGATGTCGCCTAGAGGGGGGGTGAATAGGCAATTAACACTTTTTCTATTTAGGGGCTTGATAAATGTGGAATAAAACTAGGTGTTCAAATTAACAAGCCAACAACCTAAAATCTAGGTTTACCTAAAGTGCACCAACAACTTATGCTAAACAAGGCAAGCAACAAGGTGATAGCTAGATATAAACTTCAAGCACGAAGGCTATCACAATGTAAAGTGCATAAGTAAAATCTCAGGTATAGAAATAACCGAGGCACGCGGAGGCGAGGATTTATTCCCGAGTTCCTCCTTGTTAAGGGAGTACGTCTCGTTGGAGGGGTGTGAGCTCGCCACAAGAGGCCTACTCAAGATGCCACAAAGGCCTCACCCTACTCTCCGATGAACCTCACCCAAGGGATTGGTTCACCTTCCACTATCGGAATCCTTCGAGGCAGATTCTGTAGCCCTTTTACAACTTCTCTTGGGGCACACACCCACAACTCAATTGGGGGCTCCCAAATCGTGCCGAAGCTTCACAACTCGAAGTCTTCGCGGCACCTCCAACCGTCTAGGGTACAGAATGCACCCAAGAGGCAACAAGCTCTTGGGAACACAATGCACCCAAGAGTAACAACCTTCTCAACCTTCAACTTCACGTATCAACGTGGAGAGAGCAACCCGATGCAACTAATGCAAGAGGCAAGAACACACAAAGTGGTCAAGTCCTTCTCTCTAAAATCCAACCAAAGCAATTAATGCTATGGAGGGATTTAGGAGGAAGAATAAAGGGATGAACATAAAGCAACCCCCAAATCTAGATCCACTAGGTTCCCCTCACTTAGAGGAGATTTTGATTGGTGAATTGGTAGATCTAGATCTCCTCTCTTGAATCCCTAAGTTTGGGCAAGACTCATTGGAGGGATTGAGAGGAATCAAGGTCACAAGGATGTGAAACAATGGAGGAGAGAGAGCTTGAAGATTCAAAAGATTGGAAGAGGTGTTAAACCAAAGGGGAAGAAGGGGCACATAAAAAGATGCCCTGAGAATCTGGCCGTTGGGCTCAGACTCCCGTAGGGCCAGTAGTACCAGCCGAAAGGGCAGTACTACCGCCCCAGCAAACCTGCAGGGTGCCCGGCCTGGTGGCCGGCCTAGGCCGGCCGGGGGGCCGGCCACAGAACTTCATGCGGGGCACACAGGGCAGCCGACCTGGGAGCCGGCCAACCCCCAGAGCTGCCCGGCCTGGGAGCCGGCCAGGGCTGGCCAGGGGGCCGGCCACCCCCCCCCCCCTTTTTTTTTCTTTTTTCCTGTTTTTAAATTCCTGTTTAGAAAATTTGATCGAACCGAAAACGCAATAACTTTCGCATACGAACTCTGTTTTCGATAAACTTGGACTCGTTGGAATCGTCACAACAAGCACAACAAGATTATGCATAGAAACATCATTGTTCAAAAGGATATGGTAAAACCAAAAGATGAAAGGTAAAACCTTTCTATTGAAGACCGGAAAACCATATCTTTTGCAAATGAAGTCCGAATGAAGTGAAACCAACTTTGTTGGAAAGAGGACGACAAATGCTACCCAATAACAAGTGAAATTATTGAAACCAAGCAAGGGAGATTTTGCTACTAAATGGAAGAGTGAATCCTTCCGCATAGATGGATCGGCAAAATCTCCGACACCGAAAACGCAATAGAAGACGCATATGAAAACCGTATTCGGTGAACTTGGCTTTGTCATGACGAGCACGACAAGCACCAAGACCACACCACGATAAGAAACAAATAAAAACCAATACAGAGGATAGCATGGATGCAAAGGATTGTGCTCTCTACGATGATATGATCACGAAACTCAGTCGAGAGCCCCTCTTGATAGTACGGCAATCTATCCTATAACCCGGTCTCTCACTAAACAACATGAGACCGGTAAAATAGAAACCCTATCAAGATCATACCTTTGCCTTGCGATTTTAATCCACTTGAGGTCGATGAAGATGATCTTCATCTCCTCAAGATGCACCACCTTTCTTCGATTGCGCTTCGCTTGGTGAAGATTCACATGTTGCTCCCCCATACACCAAGATGGGAGGAGCACCTCATCGGCATATCTTCACTTGGACTTGAGTGTTGATCAATCCACACATAGCCTTGATCAACACATACTCTTCTTCTTTTTCTTCCCTTAGCCTTGATTCCAACATATGGAGATCAAGAAATGCAAAAGGACAACACCTACAAATATAGCTCAATGCAAACATTAGTCCATAGAGATTGTCATTAATTACCAAAACCATGCATGGGAGAAACCATGCACTTTCAATCTCCCCCATTTTGGTAATTGATGACAATCCCTTTTTAAGAGGGTTTATATAACGAATAGAGCATCCTTGCAAGACAAACGAGCAAGGATGCAAGCGCATGCATGGCAAATGCAACAAAAGCATAAAACCCAAATTCCCTTAAACCCTCTAAACTTCTCCCCCATTGGCATCGATTTCCGAAGTGGGAAGAAAAATTTAGAGAGCCCATATAATATGAGTTCCTCACAATCCCTTTTAACGAATAATTAGAGGAAATCAAACTATATTGAGGATCAAAAGATTGCAAAAGGATGAAAACATTTTAAACATCTCCACAAAGGAGAAAAGCAATCGAAAAGATCCAAAGCGAGAGTTCTAAATAAAACCGGAGAAGCTCCCCAATGTTCATGCACTATTGAGTAGTGCACAAATATGGCATCCTCGCTCCCCCAAAATCATCTAGAACCCGCAACAAGTGCAAGAGTGCATAATGCAAAAGCAAATCATAGCACTTGCACCAAGATGTGGTTGAGCCATAAGGAGATACCAATTTTCAAAAATTGATAGGCCCAACCGAGATAAAAAAGAAGATCTTTAAAAAGGTATGTTCACAAGCTTAGGGATACCAATTGGAAACTAAAACCAATTGAAAATGCCAAAAGCTAGTGAGAGCATTTAGTAAAAGAAAAATCAACATGCTTACCATGGTAGGCATGAGGTCAAAGATCTTCAAGAAATACATGAGTGTGCAAAGATACCAATAAACAATAAGACAAGCACTCATGAGACAAATTTGGAGCCACCAAAGAATTATAAATAAAAGCAAGGTAGCTCAAAAGAATTAGGATACCAACTAAAGGTGACCTCTCTCATATGTATAGGTTTCTTATTAGAAAAACCATTGAAGATATACATCCACAAAAGAAACATACACATACGAAATGGTTCGGGAAAAAGAGAACAAGGTATCCAAAATGAAGTCATAAATATACAAACGAGATTGTTGCTTAAAAGCATAGCACATAGCTCAAATTTATCTCATCGTATATGAATGAACTTCAAATATATCAAATGCATCACACATATCACAAAGATATATTAAGTGAAGGAAAAGGCCAAAACCACAACAATTGCATATAAGAGATTTCATGCCAAGAGGCAACCTACACAAGGTTGGAAAATAGAAAGGTATGCATGAGATGGATACTTGTTACCGAGATGCATTGACGATGAAGATGATGAGAGTTGGTTTGTCATCAAAGCTTGACTCCGATAATCACACGGTGAGAACACCTTCCTTATGAATGAGGCAAGCATCCAATACATCTCCATTGTACCTAAAACACAATTAGAGTACAAAATGGTTCCCAAACTCATTGGGTCCCATAGTAGTTAGATAAACTACAATATAGGAAACACTCCACATAAATATGTGCATATAGATATGAAATTGAATTTCATGCACATCTTAGCCGATTTAGGATTCGGTGGAGTATCCCCTATATATTGGATCAAGAAAGGCTAGCATGCCATATAAAATATATATTAGTAAATATGCATACATAGACTTACAAGAACCAAACAAGATACAATTCGGACAAAAACACCAAGTCAACCAAGAAGAGAGCACACCAAGGTGTGACACAAAAAGGTTGTCCAGATTATATCAAAATCCAAATCAACACATGATTGAGGAAAAATAAAATCAACAAATGATTGATTCCAAAACACATCAACACATGAAGTGTGATATCAAAAGGAATCAAATCAACACAACAAATGATCGATAAGACACCAATTGAAAGTAAGATACCAATTAAAAACAAAAAAAACCAACTAGGAGAAAAGATACCAAGAAGAGGATAAAGCTTGACCGAAATCAAGAAAAGTAAGATAAAGCAAAAAGGTATCAAGACTCCCACAATAAATATCAATTGGAACAAATATCTATGGAGGAGATATTAAATTCCAATTAATACCAATTGAAGGTACCAATACAAGATAAAGAATCAAATGCCAATTGAAAGGATCAAAAATTGATACATAGGTTAGTGTTCTAAATAAAAAGGAATGCTCCCCCAATATTCATGCATTATCTTTGATATTTGCATTTGAAAACAAAATGCATGCACAAGGGATCATTACTCTCCATATTTTATTTACAACACTAAACACTACAAATTGAAAAATAGGATCCATTCAAAAGGCAAGGAATGCAATAGATAAAGCAAATCAACGCAAGAGCCAATGTGAAGATGGTCCACAAAATCCACCACAATTACTAGTATCACTTGTCATGGACAAGGAGTATATAGAGATATTTCTTGGTGGTATAAAGGAATGATGTTCAAGACCAACTTCACAACAAATAAGCATATGGCAAGAGATAAGAAATAAAACGTAAGAAATGAGAAATATGGCGTTTTATTTTGAAAAAGGTTTGTTGGTAGTTTCAACTATTCGAACCAACCGACCAAGCCATGGTTAAAATAAGATGAAACAAATGGTTTCTCACATAATATATGAAAATGCATATTAGAGAAAAACCACACCAAGCAAACTCACACAAACAAGAACCAAAGGATAACCACAAGAAAATTTGAAACTTGTTTGAGCAAACATGCCACATAGGAATAAGATAATTTAGAATATCAACTCTAAGTGGCAAACCTCAAATGTTCACATTTTTATGAGATTGTAATATGCACATAGCTTATTACTCCCCCATAATCTGTTAATTCATTTTATCTAAGCAAGAGGCAAATAAAACCAACTAGAGAAATTAATGGACACTATAGAATTTGAATTTCTCATGAATATGACATACCACATAGTAGCTAGATAATATTGAAATATCAATACTAGGTGGTGTGCCTCATGTACACACATTTTTAGGTTTGTGAAGTGCACAAAGCACATCACTCCCCCAAAATGGGATAGTCCATTAATATCTCAAAAGAGCCAAATGAAATCCACACAAGATTCAATAAAGCTCAACACACAAATTACACATACATGATATACAACTATCATACACAACCTTGAATAACAAGACAAGTAGGAAAGTAGCATATCATATACAAGCACATGCTAGGAACAAAACTAACACATGCAAGGGAGCAAGCAACTTTTAATGAATATATGAATTAAATACAAGTTACAGCAAGGAGGAGCATTGGATATGAGATAGATATGTGATAATACAATTGACTTGGCTTGAGAAATAAACCCATGAAGATCCCTTAATTCTTCAAAAATAGCCAAGTCACCAATGTCCTCCACAATTACCTATTGATCAAGTTGAAGCTTGTTGGTCCCCAACCAAGTTGGGTCCTAAGAGGTTAGTCACAATAGGTTTGGGAACCCAAATGGTGCATTTCTTGACACCACTTTGAGTCCCCACATACTTGGCAAACACATTGCCAACTCTATCCTTCGTAAGAGAATATGCATCATCAATTATGATAGGAGAGGATGAGGTACCGTTAGTGCATGAAGAAGCAAAAGGACCTTTGCCGCGGCAAAGGTAGCAACACCGACTCTTCTCTTTCTTCTTCCTAGGCTCCTTAACTTGAGAAGCATTGCATGGCTTGAGTCTTCTTAGGAGGTGGCCATTGTTCAACCCGTGGTTGAGCACGAGATTGAACAAGAGGCCGCTTCCCTAGTTGCTTCTCACTAAGAGGCTTCTTCTTCTTCATTGGGCAATCACGAACATGGTGCCCTTCAACCTTGCACTTGAAGCAAATGATGTTGGCCGGATTCTTGACTTGTACTTGGCCCTTCTTCTTCTCAACCTTGGACTTGTTCTTGATGTTGGAGTTGAATCCAAGTCCACTCTTGTCATTTGGGGATTGTTTCACACTCAACATGTCGTCAAGTGCCCTCTTCCCCTCATGACGCTTTTCCAAGCCTTTCTTCAAAGAAGTGACTTGGGCCTTGAGCTCTCCTCTTTTCTCTACATGGTTAGTGACAACACAAGTATTAGAGGAGGTAAATGCATCATTGTTAGAGCAACAAGGCAAAGCAAGTAATTCATCACATGATGTACCAACATTTTTAGTGGATGAACTACTAGGACTAGCACATGGCAATATAGCATTTTTAGTTACGGTTGTGCTATTATCCACATGAGGCTCACTAGATGTTACCTTTGTAGTGATGGCCTCATGAGCTAACTTTAGACTAGAATAGGATGCTAGAAGATCATCATTAGAGCTAGATAACTTTTTATGACTTTCTTCTAACTCCCTATACTTGCTAGTTAGCAACTCAAGTTGAGCCCTTAGCTCAACATTCTCCTTCAAGGTAGATGCTTCACAAGAAATAGAGTTAGTAGCACAAGCATCATTGAACTTAGGAATAGAAGAAGTCAACTTGTCAAGCTCAATATTTTGCATGAGCATGATCACGTTCTTTAATGATTTAGCAATTATTTCATTATGAGACTCCTCGATAGATTCTAGTTTCTCCTCTAGAGAAGCACGAGTCTCATGCTCTTCCTCAAGAGCATCTTCTAACGATGCCTTTTCCATAGCATCATCTCTTTCGATCTTACCCTTTTCTTCAAAGCTTGCTTCCAAGGCCTCAATAGTCTCCCCGCGCTCAATTAGCGCCTCCATAATTTCAAAGAGAATAGCTTGAGCATTTTTATTGTTAGGGAGGGCATTAAGAATCATTAGACCTTTATTTTGTAGGAGAGCATTAACCTTTTCCACATCATCTTCTTCTTCAATATTATCATTATCATGATCATTACCATTGTCATTACTAGAAGAAGATTTAGCCATAAGGCAATCAGAGGTGGATGAAGATGAGCAATTAATTTTTGAACTACTCAAGTTCACATCTTGTTGCATAGCTAATTGGGTTTCCTCTACATTATTATTCATGTAAGAGTTAGAGGAAACACAAGCATTTTTATCATGACAACAAGATAAAGCAAGCATATCATCATTAGATTTATCTAAGAAATTTTTGGATGATATACAAGGACTATCAACACTAGCATGTATGACATTAGGAGTGCTAGAAGAGTTTAAGTCCAAAGATGAGGTGTTGCAACAAGATAGAGATAGGAGATCATCATAAAAGAGCTCACTATCAATATTGCAAAGCCTATCACTACTCACCATTACAATGGTTTGTGGCTTACAACATTTTGGTGAAGTAGACAAAGACGAGAGCTCGTCACGGCCGGAGGTGGAGGGAGACCAATCATCCTCAATAGAGTTGGACACTCCATATCTTTCTTGTATCTTGGTCCAAAGCTCATGAACATCCCGGAGAGTCTTGATTGACTCGAAAACTACAATACTAGCAAATTTGCAAAACTCATTAGAAGCTAGAGCATCTAGATATAAGTTTTTCTCATCCTCTAAAGTCGTACTTTCGTAATCCTTTGGAGGAGAAAAACCTATATCTAAGATACGCTCAATATTGGGGTCCAAGACCCGTAAGTGATTAAGCATATGAGTTTTCCAAACATTAAAATTTGTGCCATTAAATCTAAACAAGGAATTGTGCACTAAATCCCTTGACAACATCTTTACTCTCTAGGCGGTAAAGCCAAACAAGAGAGACGAGGCTCTGATACCAATTGAAAGAACAAACGATGTCCCAGATGTCGCCTAGAGGGGGGGTGAATAGGCGATTAACACCTTTTCTATTTAGGGGCTTGATAAATGCGGAATAAAACTAGGTGTTTAAATTAACAAGCCAACAACCTAAAATTCTAGGTTTACCTAAAGTGCACCAACAAATTATGCTATACAAGGCAAGCAACAAGGTGATAGCTAGATATAAACTTCAAGCACGAAGGCTATCACAATGTAAAGTGCATAAGTAAAAGCTCAGGTATAGAAATAACCGAGGCACGCGAAGGCGAGGATTTATTCCCGAGTTACTCCTTGTTAAGGGAGTACGTCTCGTTGGAGGGGTGTGAGCTCGCCACAAGAGGCCTACTCAAGATGCCACAAAGGCCTCACCCTATTCTCCGATGAACCTCACCCAAGGGATTGGTTCACCTTCCACTATCAGAATCCTTCGAGGCGGATTCCGGAGCCCTTTTACAACTTCTCTTGGGGCACACACCCACAACTCAATTGGGGGCTCCCAAATCGTGCCGAAGCTTCACAACTCGAAGTCTTCGCGGCACCTCCAACCGTCTAGGGTACACAATGCACCCAAGAGGCAACAAGCTCTTGGGAACACAATGCACCCAAGAGTAACAAGCTTCTCAACCTTCAACTTCACGTATCACCGTGGAGAGAGCAACCCGATGCAACAAATGCAAGAGGGCAAGAACACACAAAGTGGTCAAGTCCTTCTCTCTAAAATCCAACCAAAGCAACTAATGCTACGGAGGGATTTAGGAGGAAGAACAAAGGGATGAACACAAAGCAACCCCCAAATCTAGATCCACTAGGTTCCCCTCACTTAGATGTGATTTTGATTGGTGAATTGGTAGATCTAGATCTCCTCTCTTGAATCCCTAAGTTTGGGCAAGAATCATTCGAGGGATTGAGAGGAATCAAGCTCACAAGAATGTGCAACAATGGAGGAGAGAGAGCTTGAAGAGATTAAAAAGATTGGAAGAGGTGTTAAACCAAAGGGGAAGAAGGGGCACATAAAAAGATGCCCTGAGAATTTGGCCGTTGGGCTCAGACTCCCGCAGGGCCGGTAGTACCGGCCCAAAGGGCGGTACTACCGCCCCAACAAACCTGCAGGGTGCCCGGCCGGGGGCCCGGCCATAGAACTTCACGCGGGGCACACCGGGCAGCCGACCTGGGAGCCAGCCTGGGCTGGCCTGGGGGCCGGCCACCCCCCAGAGCCGCCCGGCCTGGGAGCATGCCTGGGCCGGCCTGGGAGCATGCCTGGGCCGGCCTGGGGGCCGGCCACCCCCTAGAGCCGCCCGGCCTGGGAGCCGGCCAGGGGGCCGGCCACCCCCCCAGAGCCGCCCGGCCTGGGAGTCGGCCTGGGCCGGCCAGGGGGCCGGCCACCCCCCAGAGCCGCCCAGCCTGGGAGCCGGCCTGGGCCGGCCAGGGGGCCGGCCACCCCCTTTTTTTTCTTTTTCCCTGTTTTTAAATTCCTGTTTAGAAAATTTGATCGAACCGAAAACGCAATAACTTTCGCATCCGAACTCCGTTTTCGATAAACTTGGACTCGTTGGAATCGTCACAACAAGCACAACAAGATTATGCATATAAACATCATTGTTCAAAAGGATATGGTAAAACCAAAAGATGAAAGGTAAAACCTTTCTATTGCAGACCGGAAAACCATATCTTTTGCAAATGAAGTCCGAATGAAGTGAAACCAACTTTGTTGGAGAGAGGACGAAAAATGCTACCCAATAACAAGTCAAATTATTGAAACCAAGCAAGGGATATTTTTATACTAAATGGAAGAGTGAAACCTTCCACATAGATGGACCGGTAAAATCTCCGACACCGAAAACGCAATAGAAGACGCATATGAAAACCGTATTCGGTGAACTTGGCTTTGTCATGACGAGCACGACAAGAACCAAGACCACACCACGATAAGAGAAAAATAAAAACCAATACAGAGGATAGCATGGATGCAAAGGATTGTGCTCTCTACGACGATACAATCACGAAACTCGGTCGAGAGCCCCTCTTGATAGTACGGCAATCTATCCTATAACCCGGTCTCTCACTAAACAACATGAGACCGGTAAAATAGAAACCCTATCAAGATCATACCTTTGCCTTGCGATTTTAATCCACTTGAGGTCGATGAAGATGATCTTCATCTCCTCAAGATGCACCACCTTTCTTCGATTGCGCTTCGCTTGGTGAAGATTCACATGTTGCTCCCCCATACACCAAGATGGGAGGAGCACCTCATCAGCATATCTTCACTTGTACTTGAGTGTTGATCAATCTGCACATAGCCTTGATCAACACATACTCTTCTTCTTTTTCTTCCCTTAGCCTTGATTCCAACATATGGAGATCAAGCAATGCAAAAGGACAACACCTACAAATGTAGCTCAATGCAAACATTAGTCCATAGAGATTGTCATTAATTACCAAAACCATGCATGGGAGCAACCGTGCACTTTCACTAGCGCCGGGGCGAGGGCCAGCACCGAGGAGGCCATTGCCGGCACCAGTCTGCTGCATGGGCCACATCTGGATGGCCCCGGTCCAGGGGTTGAACGGAGTGGGCATGGGAGGAGCACCACGATGGCCGTCGCAGGGTTTAGGATTTTTCCCTTTGGTACCTGGGGTTTGTTGGAGGCCTCCAGGGTTGAGGGGCGGCAGCAGAGGGGCCGCAAATGGTACCGGTGGGGATGGTAGGAGCGGCGGTGCCGGTCTTAGCGGCAACGAAGGCCGCGGCTGAGGTAGATGAAGAGCGGAGGGCCACCTTCATCCCCTGGAGGAGGAGCATGTCACGTTACTCGAGGAAGGTGGGGTACGGCTTGAGCATGGGGGCGAGGTCGGAGATGCCGTCGTAGTCCTCGTGGAGACCCTTGATAACATTGGTGATGAGGTCGGTGTCGGAGACGGGGGCGCTCACCTCCGCGAGGGCATCGGCGGCTGCCTTCTGGTGGTGGAGGTAGTCGGTGATCGACTTGTCCTCCTGCTTGATGATGCGGAACTCCTCGGAGAGATAGATCTCGCGCGACTTCTTGTTGGCGTTGAAGAGAGCGATGACGGCGGTCCAGACCTTGTAGGCAGTGGTGTCGGCGGCCATGATGAGATCGATGATGTCCGTTGCCATGGAGCCGTAGAGCCAGCGGAGCACCATGGCGTCGAGATGGAGCCACGTGGTGTCTGTCGGTGCGGTCTCCGTGGTGAGGTGGTCCTCGAGCGCGTAGATGGTGACGACAATGGTGAAGAAGGTCCGCCACTTGGGGAAGGAGGGAACCATGAAGTCGAGGATGACCGGAACTAGTGAGCGGATATTGTGGACGGCAGAGGCCTGCGCCCATAGGTGGGCGTCGGGGTGGGGTTGGGCGACCTCGGATGGCGCCATGGAGGGAGACCGGAGGGAGAGGAGGGAGGCGGCAGCTAGGGTGAGAGGCCGGCGGCTAGGGTAGGGAGAGGCGGAAACGTAGGGTTTAGGATTTTTTGGCTGATACCATGTGAGAAGATTGGGCCTTTTCCATTGCATGAATATATAGACAAATATTACAATCCTAATCATAAATGGGAGATCACAACAATAAAGGCTCTCCACAATTTAGGAGATCAGGGGATATGTCACCCTACGTGACATATCTGTCTAACAGGGAGGCCTCCTACCTTACCTTCCTAATTAACGTAACCAATTAGTTTCATTGCAAAGATGGCAACGCAAATCCTGGTGTATAATTGCCGTATTTGTCTGAATAAAGGAGAAGCTGACCTGCACTGCAAAGGTACATGCGGACCTAAATTAGCATCCTGAATTTATCTCTCTCTTTTTTGGTGAGGGCATTCACCTTTTCTCAGGGGTAACATATTTCGATGAAAAACATTTAGTATAATTAATCCCTCATAATCAGATAGGTAAGTTTTTCTCTTCCATATATGTTTTTGTATCAAAGGGGATCACCCGCGCTTCATTAGAAAAACTTGAAATGGCTTACAACGTCTGGTTTTACATACATCCAAGTCTCTAGACTCTACATCAACAAATATATGTTGATGTAGACTACAACTAAACAACAAATAACAAGAAGCATAAATTACACAAGGAAAATAAAATGAGACACAATCCAAAACCACCACTACGACCTAGTTCAAGAAGATCCCAAGTATAGTTGTTACCGATGAAAATCAAGCATTGTAAATTCTTTGACATAACGATGCCCAACCCCTCGATCAGTTGAAGACATCTCGGCTCACGGTCTTCAAAATTTTAGTTCCTCATCGCAACACCTTTGTGAATTTGTTTTCCGCAATTCAGACCTACTATCAATCCAGTGGCATATATAACAAATTATGTCACAAGGGTTATTGGGCATTATATGTTCAAAGTAGGCTTTCTTTCTTCTTTTCCACAAAGACCAAAACATAGTAGCTAATTTTTTGTTAATAAGTACTCTTTCACAGCCCTGGAAGTCAAGAAGTGTGTAGGCCAGCTTCGGGTAATTCTTTTATTTGCGAATGACACATTGCTATTCTTTAGAGCTACTCATGAGCAAACATCATGTGTAATACTTTGGATATTTATGCCTCTTGCACGGGCCAACTCATAAATCCCGCTAAGTGTTTTATTTTGTTCAGTAATTCGTGTCCGCTGCCTCTCCAAGAGGAAATTCGAGCCACCCTTCAAGTTGAACAACAAGTGTTTGATGTTAAGTATCTCGGCCTTCTACTCCAGATGGTCGTCCATATGCACAAAGGGAAGTTTGTCAATTTGCAATCAAGGCTTAGTAAAAGGTCAATTGAGTGGGGAGATAGCATGTTGGCCCAGAGTGCGCGAGAAATTCTTATCAAGACAGTGGCTCGGGTGATTCCTACCGGAAAAAGCTTGTTTTAGGGCGACCTACGTGATGAAATCGTAGGTCGCCCCGCGTGCGCGACGTCTACTTTCCTTTTTCTTTCTCTCCGCTCGTTGGCTCACATGGTGGCCCACACCTGGATGTGTTGTTGCATACGCACGGTCGCCCCCACGCAGCCCAGGCTGCCCAGCATGCAAGGCAGCGGCTGCCACCGGCTGTTGCTAGCTAACACCATTACTAGGCAGGACCAGTGCATGCGTTTTGTTTGGCTACTCATGCGTGTGCACCATTTGCATGTTGATTTGCTATATGCACCTAAAGACATTTTTTAGCCTCTGTTCTCATTTTTGTACTAGCTATTTTATTTTTATTTTTTTTGCTACAACCCATTGCGCCGCCTGCTACAAATTGGTGTCATTGTGCAAGTCCGCATTGACGTTTCAAAAGTTTCGCGGTGACGATGTGAGGCCGTTGCATCATTGGAGGCGATGTTGCGAGGCCGCCGACACGGGACTCTACAAGCAACGACATGTTGCGTGAGCTTCCACCAAATTTGCTCGATCGTTTTTCGAGTATTTGTTGTGCAGCCTTTTGCCGTAATCCTACATACGTATTTTTTTGTTGTAAACTTTCACAAAATATGCTACAAAAATATAACAAATTTGTTTTGATCATTTTTTTTTGTGATTTTCTCTCTTCAATGCTACATACATGTTTTTGCTTTGTTGTAAAACCACAAAAAATATGCTACAAACATACACCAATTTTTTTTCAACAGTTTTTCGTATTTTGTATGTGAGTTTTTGACGCAATGCTACATATATGTTTTTTGTTGTAAAAGTACAATAATTATGTTACAAACAAAACATATTTTTGTGTCAGTAGTTTTTATTTTTTGATGTCCGGTTTTTACTGTACTGCTACATAAGTGATTTTTTTGTAGTAAATGTACAATAATTATGTTACAAACATAAAACAATTGTGTCAGTAGTTTTTATTTTGTGTTTTCCGGTTTTTACTGTAATGCTACGTAAATGTATTTTTTGTTGTAAATCTACAATAATTATGTTACAAACATACAATATTTTTGTATCTGTGGTTTTTACTTTTTGTTGTCAGTTTTTTGCCGTAATGCTACAAAAGTGTATTTTTTGTTGTAAAAGTATATAAATTATATTACAAATATACAATATTTTTGTGTCAATATTTTTTTATTTTTTGTTGTCAGCCTTTTGCTATAATGCTACCTAAGTGTATTTTTTGTTGTAGAAGTATATAAATTATGCTACAAATACAAAACTAATTTGCTTCAATATGTTTCAGTATTTGTTGTGAGATTTTTGGTATAATACCGTCGTCTACAACTAAAATCAGTCGTGGTGGGCTCCCCCTAGATGACGACAACACGCGACCGTGCCATCTTGAAAAGCAAACTGACGCAAAAGCGACCTAAGCTGAACAGGTGCTAGCTAGCATGTCTAGGTAGGATTTTGATGCCGCTGCATGCAACCTTGGCTAGCTAGCTAGCGTGTCTACCGCGGGCTTTTCACTCCGCTGCATGCAAGCTTGCATGCCGCACGAGTCAATTCAGGGTACATGCAAGTTTAGGCTCGGGCCAAGTTTAGCTGCGCGCGTGACGTTCAAACTGTTTCCACACCGTATGATACAACGAATCCAATGGCTAGGAAGGGGACCTACCAAGGATTTCTTTAGGCCGACATACGCCTAGCGCGCCCCATTCCTACCTATGTTATGCTGGTCTTAAAATTACCTCTTGGTTTATGTGACGATCTTATAAAACTTATTAGGAATTATTGGTGGGGATCTGAACGTGGTAAGCGTAAAATTCATTGGCAAAGCTGGAGTAAACTGAACCGAACCAAACATCAAGGTGGACTCCATTTTAGAGGCATGCACGTCTTTAATCAACCGCTCTATGCACGTCAAGCTTAGCGCTTGTTGGCTTTTCCAGAGAGTATGATTGCTCGATCCTTAAAACATGGTACTATCCCAATGGTGAGCTTATCGATAGTGTGTTTACAGTGAACCCTTGTTCCACTTGGTCAGCTATTTCCCATGGCTTATTTAGAGAGTGTGTAATGGCCGTAGCATTCGTATCTAGCGGGACAGCTGGCTACCGTGTCCTTCGTACTGCAAAAAGTCCTTTCTCCATGTGGAAATTGTCTTCTCCGGCGAGTATCAAAATTAATTAATGACATGGGTCAGTGGAAAACAGAGCTGATTTGGACAACTTTTCTGCCAATTGATGCCAAGGTAATATTAAAGATCAAACCTTCAAAACGTCTAGATAGCGATGTGGTGGCATGGCAACAGGAAAAATCTGGAATCTTTACTGTTCGTAGTGCTTACAAGTTAGGCTTCAGTGACCTACCTGAACAACGGGATTTCGCAGCGTCTAGTGCAATGGTGGAGCTATGTACAAGTCAGAGGGGTGATGTCGACTACACGCTTCTATTCTTATAAATTTGTTGGGCCTTCAAACGTAGAGGTTTTAGGACAACAACAAATTTCCCTTAAGTGACTAATCCAGAGTTTATCGAATCCACGAGCGGAAGAGGTTGAACGTATTCTCTCTCAAGTAATCCTGCAATTAAGATACAAGAAGTCTCTTGTGTGCCAACACACCTAATACAATTGTCAGTTGTATAGGTGTAATAGTTCGTCGAAGAGATGTTAAAATATGGGTAATATGGATGGTAAAAGGTGATTTTATAATTCTGTAATAAAAATGACAACAAGCGAACAAGTGGCAAAAGTGACTTAAAACGGTGTATCAATGCTTGAAAACAAGGCCTAGTCTTTATACTTTCACTAGTGACTACTCTCAACATCATTAACATAATTAAACACATGATATTTCATCAAAAAGCATGCATGGTAGAAGTTACTCGGATATCATTCTTTCTGGATCAAATAGGATGAGAATTGCGTAGGGCTACAAAAGCACACCTTAAAGTTTGTATTCCACATCTAGGGACACATCATGCTGTCACTATCAGCATCCAAAGATAGTACTAACAAACACCACAACCTATCTTTTGAATAGTCTCTTTCTAATACATTTACGGCACGCACGCTGTCACTAACGCACCATGAAGATTATACTAAACACAAACATCAAGAAACCTTATGATCTATTTAATCCAACAAGAATAAAGAACAAACTCATGATGAAGATCCCTCTAAGCTATTATCATAGAGTCACACACGGCACCCGCACTGTCACTGTGGCACCGTGATCACAACGATGACTCCCACACTCATACTAGATGACACCACTTGAGCAATATAATATTCATTACATAATTAAAGAAGGGGAAACATCATGTATTCAACTATATCAACAGAGCTCACGATCATAACGAATATCACATCATGGGAGAGAGATAACCACATAGCTACTTGCACAAGCCTCAGCCTCGGCGAGGGACTACTCCCCCTCATCATGGGAAGCAGCGGTGTCGATGAACATGGCTTCGGAGGTCGATCCCCGTCCTGGCAGGGTGCCGGAACAGCAGCAATCTGTCCCTCGAAACTTGGTTTTTGCTCCCGACGGCGCTCTGTTATGTTTCTGGAAAAATCCTCCGAGGGGTGTCGTTTTTAGGTCATAAGTGAATTTATAGGCGAAAACCCTCGGGGAGGCGATGCCCGAGGGGCAGGGGCAAGCCCTGGCCACGGGTAGGCCCTAGGCCACGTCTAGGGCCCGCCCTAGGGCCCTGGGCCTCCCCCCGGGTCGCCCTTTTGGATCTGGTCCTCATGTCTTCAATAAAAAATCCCTGTAAATTTTCGTCCTATTCCGAGAATATTTCCACAAGTAACTTTTCGCAACAAAAACAGGACAAAAACAAGGAACTGGCACTGGACATCTGATACGTCCATTTTGCATCACTATTTTACATCAGAATTTATCTTTATTCATCGATATATTTCATATTATGATGTAATACTTATGTTATTCTACCATATTTTGCATGTTTTGCAATTATTGGGGATGCATCTGCCGGAGCCCGGAATCAGCTGGAAAAGTACCTGTCAAGATACCTGACTTCGGAAGCCCCAAAAATTCCCAAAAATTCAGAAACTTATTTTTATCAGAGAAGACTCACGGAGCCAGAAGATGGGCCAGAGGGGAGCCTCCAGGAGCTGGGGCGGGTGCCCACCGTGGCCACATCTCTGGCCGTGACTGGGGGCAGTCCCTGCCCCCTGGGACCCCCCTCCGGCTCCCCTTTGGCGTACTACTACACCTTGACCTAAAAACATCGGGGGAAATCGACAAATAATTTTCACCCGCCTCCATGAGGCGGAAACCAGACAGAGAGAAGAAGATCTCCGGCAGGGAGAAAACTGCCGAGGAATTTCCCTCCCGGAGGGGGGGAATCACCGCCATCGTCATAGCCATCACGCCGGGCATCATCGGGATCATCATCAACATCATCTCCACCATCAGCACCATCATCACCGCCGCCATCCCAGCTCATCCCGTTGTAGCAATTGTCATTGTGTTGTTATTACTTCGTTGGAATCATATCCCGGGTGTTGATTACCACTTGTAGTTGAGGCTTGAGAGTTTTATCGGTGAATTATCATTACAATCAGATTGATCATGATCTACATGATGTCCTGTGAGTAGTTCATTTGGTTCTTGAGGACATGGGAAAAGCCTAGTTCCTAGTAATTGCATAATGTTGAGTAATATTTAATGGTTTGATATATGTTGTGGTGTTGTTCCTCTAGTGGTATCGTGTGAACGTCGACTACATGATACTTCACCTTTCAAAGGGCCTAGGGGAATGCATGGTGTATTTAGTTTGCCTATGGTAGGGTTGTAGGAGTGACAGAAACCTAAACCCCAATTCGCGAACTAGTGCACTAGGGAGTGTAGGATCTCGGAATTTAAGGCTATGTTTAGGTTATCTTAATTACTTTCTTGTAGTTGCAGATGCTTGCAAGATGTTTAATCACAAGTATGTATTTTTCCATGTAAGGGCGGTGCATTAGCATAGGTTCACCCACACAGCACTTTAATCATCATAAGTAACACAACCGGCCTGTCCTTTGAGCTTAAATGGATTGGGCTATTTGCTGCAATTATTTACTTGTTCTTTATTTGTTCTTTATATCAAAACTCCAAACACATTTCTCTTTTAGTGCTTGTAGTAAAACCTTGCTGAAATCCACTTGTCAACACCTTCTGCTCCTCGTTGGGTTCGACACTCTTACTTATCGAAAGGACTACGATAGATCCCTTATACTTGTGGGTCATCAAGACTCTTTTCTGGCGCCGTTGCCGGGGAGTGAAGCGCTATTGGTAATTGGAATTGGTAAGGAACGCTTTTATTGTAGGTGTTGTTTTTATTTCTGTTTGTTACTTTTCTTCGTTATGGAGCACTCTTCACTTAGTATGCTGTTTGGGAGTGACTCTACCACCACACCCATGGTGGAGAAGAGTCCTCCACTCTTCGAAATTGATTGATCATGTTATGAGTAATCGTTATGCAGGGGATGGGACTGTCCATCTGGGTTATCATTTGCTTTATATTAAAGAACTGTGTGAGCTATTTAAGATTGCAGGTATGTCAAGAGAAGTAATCATGAGGAAATTATTTTCAATATCATTAAAGGATAAAGCTATGGATTGGTATATGCTTCTGGATAATTCTCATTTGATGGATTGGAAAGAGCTTATGTCTCTCTTTTATTCTAAATTTTATCCTCTTCATGAAATTCACGAAGATACAAATTATATTTACAACTTTTGGCCACGTGATGGAGAAAGCATCGCTCAAGCTTGGGGGAGGTTGAAATCTCTAATGCTCAAATGCCCCAATCATGAGCTTCCTAATGATATAATTGTTAACATTTTTTATGCAAGGCTATCACGCCATGATAAGGATATGCTTGATGCTTCTTCTCTCGGATCTTTTACAAACAAGAAAGTTAATGCTAAATGCGATCTCATTGAAAAGATTTATCACAATGCGGATGATTGGGAGATCGACAAAGGTAACGAATCATGTATAAACTATGAGTATGACTGCATTAAATCTTTCATGGAAACTGAATGTTTTAATGTGCTTAGTACTAAGTTTGGGCTTGATTCTCAAATTATTGTTGATCTTTATAAATCCTTTGCTGATCATATTAATATCCCCTAAGAAAAGTGGAATAAGTATCAGGAACCTTTTAAAGATGTTTGTAAAAAGGATGTGCTTGCTAGTAATGATATACCTGTGCACACGGTTGAATCTGTTTTACCTGCCGTCCACTTCGAAAAACCACCCTTTCCTATAAGAATTAAAAAACACTCAATTGTTTCTAATGTGGTTAGTAAAAGTGAAAGAAAAGCTTATGAACCTGATGAACAACTTGAAATTGCCTCTCTAGTAGCTTTGGTTAAAGATCTTGTAACTGAGAACGTCGATGGAGGTTCTATTAATTTTTGTGAAGCTGCTACTAACATTGTTAGGCAAGATAAGAGTGCAAAAGTTGTTGGTACTCCTGTTGTTTCTGTCAAAATAGGTAATCATTGCTATTATGGATTATGTGATGTGGGTGCAAGCGCAAGTGCTATTCCTTATACACTTTATCAAGAAATAATGCGCGAAATTGTGCCATGTGAGCTTGAAGATATTGATTTGGAGATTAAATTGGCTAATAGAGATGTCATTCACCCGGTAGGAATTGTCAGAGACGTTGAAGTCTTATGTGGTAAGGTAAAATATCCGACTGATTTCCTTGTTTTGGGGTCAGTTAAAGATAAATTTTGTCCTATCATATTTGGTAGACCTTTCTTAAATACTTGTAGCGTTGTTATAGATTTTAAGAAAGAAAAGGTCTCTGTTCAATTCGCTGGAGAACCGTATGAATTTAATTTTTTCAAATTTGCTAGACATCATTATGATAAAAAACTACCTAATGAGGATCTTATTATTGAAAGAATTGCTTCTATTGCTATGCCTCCTAACGATCCTTTGCAGCAATTTATGGAGGTGCACGAGAATGATATGTTTATGCAGGAAAGGGAAGAAATTGATGAAGTCTTTTTTAGACAACCGGCTATTCTAAAGCATGATCTGCCTGTGGAATCATTGGGGACGCCCATGCCTCCAAAAGGAGATCCTGTTTTTGAATTAAAAGCTCTCCCAGATACTCTCAAATATGCATATTTAGATGAGAAGAAAATATATCCTGTTATTATCAATTCTAACCTTTCTGGAAGAGAAGAGGAGCGATTATTGGAGGTTCTTAGAAAACATCGAGCTGCAATGGGCTATACTTTGGATGATCTTCAAGGGATTTCTCCATATATTTGTCAACATATAATTAATCTTGAGCCTGATGCGAAACCGGTTGTTATTCATCAACGAAGATTAAATCCAAAGATGAAGGATGTGGTAAGAAATGAGATACTCAAGCTTCTCGATGCAGGTATAATATCCTATTGCTGATAGTAGATGGGTTAGTCCTGTCATTGTGTTCCTAAAAAGGGAGGTATGACTGTTGTTGCTAATGATAATAATGAACTCATTCCTCAGAGAACGGTTGTAGGATATAGAATGTGCATTGACTTTAGTAAGCTTAATAAGGCTACTCGAAAAGATCATTATCCTTTGCCTTTTATTGATCAAATGCTTGAAAGACTGTCTAGGAATACTTACTTTTGTTTTCTTGATGGTTATTCTGGTTTCTCTCAAATTGCTGTTAAATATGAAGATCAAGAAAAGACTACTTTTACTTGTCCTTATGGAACTTATGCTTATAGACGTATTCCTTTTGGTTTGTGTAATGCTCCTGCTACTTTTCAGAGATGCATGTCTGCTATTTTTCATGGCTTTTTTGAGGAAATTGTGGAAGTCTTCATGGACGATTTCTCCGTATATGGAACTTCTTTCGACAATTGCTTCTATAATCTTGACAAAGTTTTGCAGAGATGTGAGGAGACAAATCTTGTTCTCAACTAGGAGAAGTGTCACTTCATGGTGAATGAAGGCATAGTGCTTGGACATAAAATTTCTGAGAGAGGAATTGAAGTTGATAGAGCTAAAATTGAAGCAATCGAGAAGATGTGCTATCCAAGGGGCATCAAAGGTATTCGTAGTTTCCTTGGTCATGCTGGTTTTTATAGGAGGTTTATTAAAGACTTTTCTAAGACTTCGAGGCCTCTTACTAATCTTCTCCAAAAGGATGTAACATTTGTTTTTGATGAAGGTTGTAAGGAAGCCTTCGAAGTACTTAAGAAAACTTTAATTACCACTCCTATAGTCCAACCGCCTGATTGGAATTTACCCTTTGAGATTATGTGTGATGCTAGTGATTATGCTGTAGGGGTTGTTCTTGGCCAAAGAATTGATAAGAAGTTAAATTTCATTCATTATGCTAGTAAAACTTTGGATAGTGCGTAGAAGAATTATGCACCTACTGAAAAGGAATTTTTAGCAGTTGTTTTCGCTTGTGATAAATTTAGACAATACATTGTGGATTCTAAAGTAATTATTCATACTAATCATGCTGCAATTAAGTACCTTATGGAAAAGAAAGATGCTAATCCTAGGCTTATTATATGGATGCTTTTGCTTCAAGAGTTTGATTTGCATATTGTTGATAGAAAAGGCGCAGATAATCCTGTAGCTGATAATTTATCTAGAATGGAAAATATACCTCATGATCCTATTCCTTTAAATGATAGTTTCCCAGATGAACAAATTGTTGTCGTTAAGGTAACCTCTCATGACGCTCCTTGGTATGCTGATTATGCTAATTTCATTGTCTCGAAATTTTTGCCTCCAAGCTTTACTTATCAACAGAAAAGGAAAATTTTCTATGACTTGAGGCACTACTTCTGGGATGACCCACATTTATACAAGGAGGGAGTTGATGGAATTTTGAGGAGATGTATTCCCGAGCATGAACAGGAGGAAGTGTTGAGGAAGTGCCACAACAGTGGTTATGGAGGACATCACGCAGGAGAAAGGACCGCACATAAGATTCTTAAATCAGGTTTTTATTGGCCTACTTTATTTAAGGATGCTAAAAGGTTTGTTCATCTTGTGATGGGTGTCAAAGGGTTGGTACATTAGTAGACGTAATGAAATGCCTATGAAATAGTGTCTTGTTATTGAGCCTTTTGACTATTGGGGATTTGATTTTATGGGTCCTTTTCCCACTTCACATGGCAATACTCACATCCTTGTTGCTGTAGACTATGTTACTAAATGGGTAGAAGCTATATACCAACTAAAAGTGTTGATCATAAGACCTCCCTGAAAATGCTTAAAGAAGTTATCTTCCCTAGGTTTGGCGTACCTAGATATCTTATGACTGATGGAGGGTCCCATTTTATTCATGGTGCTTTTAGAAAGGTTTTAGCTAAATATGATGTCAATCACAGAGTTTCTTCACCATATCACCCTCAAACTAGTGGGTAGGTTGAGTTAACTAATAGAGAGATTAAACTAATCTTGCAAAAGACCGTTAACAAGTCTAGAAAGAATTGGTCTAAGAAACTTAATGATGCTTTATGGGCTTATAGAACTGCTTATAAAAATCCTATGGGCATGTCTCCTTATAAAATGGTTTATGGGAAGGCATGTCATTTGCCTCTTGAATTAGAACATAAAGCTTATTGGGTTGTTAGACAACTTAATTCTGATCCTATTCTTGCCGGTGAAACTAGATTGCTTAAATTGAGTTCTTTGGATGAGTAGAGAAATGAAGCTTATGAGAATGCTCGTTTGTTTAAGGAAACGTGGCCACATCTCTGGCCGTGACTGGGGGCAGTCCCTGCCCCCTGGGACCCCCCTCCGGCTCCCCTTTGGCGTACTACTACCCCTTGACCTAAAAACATCGGGGGAAATCGACAAATAATTTTCACCCGCCTCCATGAGGCGGAAACCAGACAGAGAGAAGAAGATCTCCGGCAGGGAGAAAACTGCCGAGGAATTTCCCTCCCGGAGGGGGGGAATCGCTGCCATCGTCATAGCCATCACACCGGGCATCATCGGGATCATCATCAACATCATCTCCACCATCAGCACCATCATCACCGCCGCCATCCCAGCTCATCCCGTTGTAGCAATTGTCAGTGTGTTGTTATTACTTCATTGGAATCATATCCCGGGTGTTGATTACCACTTGTAGTTGAGGCTTGAGAGTTTTATCGGTGAATTATCATTACAATCAGATTGATCATGATCTACATGATGTCTTGTGAGTAGTTCATTTGGTTCTTGAGGACAAGGGAAAAGCCTAGTTCCTAGTAATTGCATAATGTTGAGTAATATTTAATGGTTTGATATATGTTGTGGTGTTGTTCCTCTAGTGGTATTGTGTGAACGTCGACTACATGATACTTCACCTTTCAAAGGGCCTAGGGGAATGCATGGTGTATTTAGTTTGCCTATGGTAGGGTTATAGGACTGACAGAAACCTAAACCCCAATTCGCGAACTAGTGCACTAGGGAGTGTAGGATCTCGGAATTTAAGGCTATGTTTAGGTTATCTTAATTACTTTCTTGTAGTTGTAGATGCTTGCAAGATGTTTAATCACAAGTATGTATTTTTCCAAGTAAGGGCGGTGCATTAGCATAGGTTCACCCACACAGCACTTTAATCATCATAAGTAACACAACCGGCCTGTCCTTTGAGCTTAAATGGATTGGGCTATTTGCTGCAATTATTTACTTGTTCTTTATTTGTTCTTTATATCAAAACTCCAAACACATTTCTCTTTTAGTGCTTGTAGTAAAACCTTGCTGAAATCCACTTGTCAACACCTTCTGCTCCTCGTTGGGTTCGACACTCTTACTTATCGAAAGGACTACGATAGATCCCTTATACTTGTGGGTCATCAAGACTCTTTTCTGGCGCCGTTGCCGGGGAGTGAAGCGCTATTGGTAATTGGAATTGGTAAGGAACGCTTTTATTGTAGGTGTTGTTTTTATTTCTGTTTGTTACTTTTCTTCGTTATGGAGCACTCTTCACTTAGTATGCTGTTTGGGAGTGACTCTACCACCACACCCATGGTGGAGAAGAGTCCTCCACTCTTCGAAATTGATTGATCATGTTATGAGTAATCGTTATGCAGGGGATGGGACTGTCCATCTGGGTTATCATTTGCTTTATATTAAAGAACTGTGTGAGCTATTTAAGATTGCAGGTATGTCAAGAGAAGTAATCATGAGGAAATTATTTTCAATATCATTAAAGGATAAAGCTATGCATTGGTATATGCTTCTGGATAATTCTCATTTGATGGATTGGAAAGAGCTTATGTCTCTCTTTTATTCTAAATTTTATCCTCTTCATGAAATTCACGAAGATACAAATTATATTTACAACTTTTGGCCACGTGATGGAGAAAGCATCGCTCAAGCTTGGGGGAGGTTGAAATCTCTAATGCTCAAATGCCCCAATCATGAGCTTCCTAATGATATAATTGTTAACATTTTTTATGCAAGGCTATCACGCCATGATAAGGATATGCTTGATGCTTCTTCTCTCGGATCTTTTACAAACAAGAAAGTTAATGCTAAATGCGATCTCATTGAAAAGATTTATCACAATGCGGATGATTGGGAGATCGACAAAGGTAACAAATCAGGTATAAACTATGAGTATGACTGCATTAAATCTTTCATGGAAACTGAATGTTTTAATGTGCTTAGTACTAAGTTTGGGCTTGATTCTCAAATTATTGTTGATCTTTATAAATCCTTTGCTGATCATATTAATATCCCCTAATAAAAGTGGAATAAGTATCAGGAACCTTTTAAAGATGTTTGTAAAAAGGATGTGCTTGCTAGTAATGATATACCTGTGCACACGGTTGAATCTGTTTTACCTGCCGTCCACTTCGAAAAACCACCCTTTCCTATAAGAATTAAAAAACACTCAATTGTTTCTAATGTGGTTAGTAAAAGTGAAAGAAAAGCTTATGAACCTGATGAACAACTTGAAATTGCCTCTCTAGTAGCTTTGGTTAAAGATCTTGTAACTGAGAACGTCGATGGAGGTTCTATTAATTTTTGTGAAGCTGCTACTAACATTGTTAGGCAAGATAAGAGTGCAAAAGTTGTTGGTACTCCTGTTGTTTCTGTCAAAATAGGTGATCATTGCTATTATGGATTATGTGATATGGGTGCAAGCGCAAGTGCTATTCCTTATACACTTTATCAAGAAATAATGCGCGAAATTGTGCCATGTGAGCTTGAAGATATTGATTTGGAGATTAAATTGGCTAATAGAGATGTCATTCACCCGGTAGGAATTGTCAGAGACGTTGAAGTCTTATGTGGTAAGGTAAAATATCCGACTGATTTCCTTGTTTTGGGGTCAGTTAAAGATAAATTTTGTCCTATCATATTTGGTAGACCTTTCTTAAATACTTGTAGCGTTGTTATAGATTTTAAGAAAGAAAAGGTCTCTGTTCAATTCGCTGGAGAACCGTATGAATTTAATTTTTCCAAATTTGCTAGACATCGTTATGATAAAAAATTACCTAATGAGGATCTTATTATTGAAAGAATTGCTTCTATTGCTGTGCCTCCTAACGATCCTTTGCAGCAATTTATGGAGGTGCACGAGAATGATATGTTTATGCAGGAAAGGGAAGAAATTGATGAAGTCTTTTTTAGACAACCGGCTATTCTAAAGCATGATCTGCCTGTGGAATCATTGGGGACGCCCATGCCTCCAAAAGGAGATCCTGTTTTTGAATTAAAAGCTCTCCCAGATACTCTCAAATATGCATATTTAGATGAGAAGAAAATATATCCTGTTATTATCAATTCTAACCTTTCTGGAAGAGAAGAGGAGCGATTATTGGAGGTTCTTAGAAAACATCGAGCTGCAATGGGCTATACTTTGGATGATCTTCAAGGGATTTCTCCATATATTTGTCAACATACAATTAATCTTGAGCCTGATGCGAAGCCCGTTGTTGATCATCAACGAAGATTAAATCCAAAGATGAAGGATGTGGTAAGAAATGAGATACTCAAGCTTCTCGATGCAGGTATAATATCCTATTGCTGATAGTAGATGGGTTAGTCCTGTCATTGTGTTCCTAAAAAGGGAGGTATGACTGTTGTTGCTAATGATAATAATGAACTCATTCCTCAGAGAACGGTTGTAGGATATAGAATGTGCATTGACTTTAGTAAGATTAATAAGGCTACTCGAAAAGATCATTATCCTTTGCCTTTTATTGATCAAATGCTTGAAAGACTGTCTAGGAATACTTACTTTTGTTTTCTTGATGGTTATTCTGGTTTCTCTCAAATTGCTGTTAAATATGAAGATCAAGAAAAGACTACTTTTACTTGTCCTTATGGAACTTATGCTTATAGACGTATTCCTTTTGGTTTGTGTAATGCTCCTGCTACTTTTCAGAGATGCATGTCTGCTATTTTTCATGGCTTTTTTGAGGAAATTGTGGAAGTCTTCATGGACGATTTCTCCGTATATGGAACTTCTTTCGACAATTGCTTCTATAATCTTGACAAAGTTTTGCAGAGATGTGAGGAGACAAATCTTGTTCTCAACTAGGAGAAGTGTCACTTCATGGTGAATGAAGGCATAGTGCTTGGACATAAAATTTCTGAGAGAGGAATTGAAGTTGATAGAGCTAAAATTGAAGCAATCGAGAAGATGTGCTATCCAAGGGGCATCAAAGGTATTCGTAGTTTCCTTGGTCATGCTTGTTTTTATAGGAGGTTTATTAAAGACTTTTCTAAGACTTCGAGGCCTCTTACTAATCTTCTCCAAAAGGATGTAACATTTGTTTTTGATGAAGGTTGTAAGGAAGCCTTCGAAGTACTTAAGAAAACTTTAATCACCACTCCTATAGTCCAACCGCAAGATTGGAATTTACCCTTTGAGATTATGTGTGACGCTAGTGATTATGCTGTAGGGGTTGTTCTTGGCCAAAGAATTGATAAGAAGTTAAATTTCATTCATTATGCTAGTAAAACTTTGGATAGTGCGTAGAAGAATTATGCACCTACTGAAAAGGAATTTTTAGCAGTTGTTTTCGCTTGTGATAAATTTAGACAATACATTGTGGATTCTAAAGTAACTATTCATACTAATCATGCTGCAATTAAGTACCTTATGGAAAAGAAAGATGCTAATCCTAGGCTTATTATATGGGTGCTTTTGCTTCAAGAGTTTGATTTGCATATTGTTGATAGAAAAGGCGCAGATAATCCTGTAGATGATAATTTATCTAGAATGGAAAATATACCTCATGATCCTATTCCTTTAAATGATAGTTTCCCAGATGAACAAATTGTTGTCGTTAAGGTAACCTCTCATGACGCTCCTTGGTATGCTGATTATGCTAATTTCATTGTCTCGAAATTTTTGCCTCCAAGCTTTACTTATCAACAGAAAAGGAAAATTTTCTATGACTTGAGGCACTACTTTTGGGATGACCCACATTTATACAAGGAGGGAGTTGATGGAATTTTGAGGAGATGTATTCCCGAGCATGAACAGGAGGAAGTGTTGAGGAAGTGCCACAACAGTGGTTATGGAGGACATCACGCAGGAGAAAGGACCGCACATAAGATTCTTAAATCAGGTTTTTATTGGCCTACTTTATTTAAGGATGCTAAAAGGTTTGTTCATCTTGTGATGGGTGTCAAAGGGTTGGTACATTAGTAGACGTAATGAAATGCCTATGAAATAGTGTCTTGTTATTGAGCCTTTTGACTATTGGGGATTTGATTTTATGGGTCCTTTTCCCATTTCACACGGCAATACTCACATCCTTGTTGCTGTAGACTATGTTACTAAATGGGTAGAAGCTATATACCAACTAAAAGTGTTGATCATAGGACCTCCCTGAAAATGCTTAAAGAAGTTATCTTCCCTAGGTTTGGCGTACCTAGATATCTTATGACTGATGGAGGGTCCCATTTTATTCATGGTGCTTTTAGAAAGGTTTTAGCTAAATATGATGTCAATCATAGAGTTTCTTCACCATATTACCCTCAAACTAGTGGGTAGGTTGAGTTAACTAATAGAGAGATTAAACTAATCTTGCAAAAGACCATTAACAAGTCTAGAAAGAATTGGTCTAAGAAACTTAACGATGCTTTATGGGCTTATAGAACTGCTTATAAAAATCCTATGGGCATGTCTCCTTATAAAATGGTTTATGGGAAGGCATGTCATTTGCCTCTTGAATTAGAACATAAAGCTTATTGGGTTGTTAGACAACTTAATTCTGATCCTATTCTTGCCGGTGAAACTAGATTGCTTAAATTGAGTTCTTTGGATGAGTAGAGAAATGAAGCTTATGAGAATGCTCGTTTGTTTAAGGAAAATGTAAAGAGATGGCATGATAAGAGAATTTTGAAAAGAGAATTTAATGTTGGTGACAAAGTGCTTTTGTATAGGTCTCGTCTCAGATTTTTTGCAGGGAAATTGCTCTCTAAATGGGTAGGACCATTCATCATTGAGGAAGTTTATCGTTCCGGTGCTATAAAGATTAACAGTCTTGATGGAGACAAGCCTGAAGTGGTGAATGGTTAGCGACTCAAGCACTACATCTCCGGCAATCCTTTGGAGAAATATGCCGACGTTATTCAAGTGGTCACTCCGAAGGAATTTATCAAAACCAAATACCGGAAGACTCCAGAATCAGAAAACGAATAGGTAACTGTTTCAATAAGGAAAACACTTCGGAAAATTTCTGAAAATTCATATTATTTATTTTTAGAAAATTAGGAAAATTCGGAGACCGGACGGAGTACGAGACGGAGCCCAGGAGGCAGGGGCGACCCCTGGTCGCGGCCCCTCCTCTGGCCGCGGTGGGGACCCGCCCTGGTCCCTGGACACCGCCTCCGACTCCGCCCAGTCTCATTGCCTTCCTTGTATTGTAAAACCCTCGACTATATATTTCCCCGAATTTTTCGAGGAGCGTATCCTGTGTTTTTCGTTGTGTTTTCATTTCGAGTTTTTTCTGGCAGATTGCTTTCTCTCGAAACCTAGCTGCCATGACTTCTCCAAGCACTTCCAATGATGATTTCGTCAAGAACGTCATCAACCCCTACTTAGCTGAGGTCAAGATGCATCCTCAAGTTCTCCAGCTCAAGGATGGCGTGCTTCATAAGCAAGATCTTCAAGGCCCTAAGGAGGGAGACGAGAAGACAAGGTTAGAGGAGGTTGAGCAGGAGGTTTTCAGGTACAAGAAGATGATCGAGCATGGAGTGAGCGCCAATCACCGCATCATTGCTGAGCTTATTACTCTTCACAATCAAGAGACTGAAGAATTAAAGGAGAAAATCTTTCTATTGGAGACTGAGACCGCTAATCTGCAAGCACAGATCTATGATCTTCACAATCAGATGTGTGAGTATGAACTTAGATGTAAGCATATAAGCTCTGCTACAAGTTTCAGGTCAGAGGAGACTCGTTCTTCTTTCGTCGACGGGAAGCGCCTCCCGTGGAAGTTTGGTGACAAGTGATGAAGTTGGGAATCTTCACCATGAGTTTGAGCCTATTGGGTAACGGCACTCCCTTCGCTTGTTCCAAGCTTGGGGGAGTGCCCCGGTATCTTTATCTTTTATCTTTCATTTTCTTAGTCATGTGAGTCGTATCATGAGTAGAGAAGTTATCGTGTAGTATGGTTATATAGTGTGTCTTGTCACTCCTTGTGAGTTCTTTGTATCCGTTGGTGTGTGGTTTTCTATAATGGAATATAAATGAGAAGTATCTTTTTATTCTTCTGCACTTTATATTTTATTATGGCAATCTCTCTCATCCGCTGGTCTTGTGGTAAGTGATGATTTGACATTGGGTGTATGAGTAGAAGTTTATTCAGTATTGGAAAGCATGACTTTGTTTAACTTGCAATAATTACCTTGATGCTTGAGTAGAGAAGAGGAATTTAATTGCAAATATACTAACCTTTATGACTTACATGCTTGTGAACCCTCTAGCTTGCACACTTTTGTATTAGATTTATTTCTGACAGTGATGATAAGCTTTATGTTGCATGTTTGGCATATTGTTTTAGATAACATATTTGGTTTACATTTCTCAACACTGTATGTTTGCTATAAAGCCTTTTCTAGCCTAAAGCCTTGTACTGAGTGTGATGTCCACTCGTGCATCCAATCTCTTGGCCAAATTGCCTGTCATGAGTGTCCACCATATCTATCTATGCATGGTATTTCCTACCATTCCAAGTAAAATTTTCATGTGCTACCTTTAAAACCTTCAAAATATTCCTTTTTGTGTCTCTATTTTTAATCTCATGAGTTATAACTTGTGACAAGTAAGGTCATTTCCCCCCTTTCACCCGGTGTTGATGGTTTACGTCCTCACTTGAATCAACCCAAGAGCGTCTTAAGCAAAATATAAATATAACTCACCATTCTCCTCTGCACAATGAAAATCTGAGAAATCAGCTCAAACATTGGTTAGTGGTGAAACAAAGAAGAAAGAGGAATGTACTTGTTCCTCTAAAACCAGTCGCTCTCACAAGTCTAAAGCCTTGCTTGTTATGGAGGACTAGCTAGTTTCTTTGTTGTGAAGTCGTTGAAGGAATTATGCATCTCTCAAAATTGTTTTTACTCTGTTTTTCATAACCAAAAAGCTCTAGCACATGACTAATCCCTGCTTCCCTCTGCGAAGGGCCTCTCTTTTATTTATTGTTGAGTCAGTTTACCCACTTCCTCTATATTCCACAAGTAAACTTACAGTGTTGATCTATGATGTTAGCGAGTATGATATCTACATTGTGTCTTTTATGTCTCATGACAGTTGTTCATTTTTCTTATGTCAGTTCTAACTCTTCTATCATAAGAATACAGCCTCGATGACTTGCAACTCGTGGAAAGATGACTTGAGAGTTGAAGCATTTCAATGGATCTTTCTTGAAATATGGGCTGACAAGTATAATTGTTTCTTAAGCGAAGTCTCAGTTTGCCATTGCTTAATAAGTTTCTATTTTACTTCAACTTAACATGTTATAGTTACATTACTTGTCTTCAAGAAGCCTTATGAGAGAAAGGTTGTTGTTTAAAATGTATTTGTGTTTGGTGAGAAAATACTGATGCTTCATGTTCGTATTCTTTATTTATCGACACTTCACTCCATAAAACTGTGGTCATGTTTACCGAGCTCAGTTTTCGCTTGGGGACAAGCGGAGTCTAAGCTTGGGGGAGTTGATACGTCAATTTTGCATCACTATTTTACATCATAATTTATCTTTATTCATCGATATATTTCATATTATGATGCAATACTTATGTTATTATACCTTATTTTGCATGTTTTGCAATTATTGGGGATGCATCTGCCGGAGCCCGGAATCAGCTGGAAAAGTACCTATCAAGATACCTGACTTCGGAAGCCCCAAAAATTCCCCAAAATTCAGAAACTCATTTTTATCAGAGAAGACCCATGAAGCCAGAAGATGGGCCAGAGGGGAGCCTCCAGGAGCTGGGGCGGGTGCCCACCGCGGCCCCACCTCTGGTCGCGGCTGGGGGCGGTCCCTGCCCCCTGGGACCCCCCTCCGGCTCCCCTTTGGCATACTACTACCCCTTGACCTAAAAACATCGGGGGCGATTGACGAATAATTTTCCGCCGCCTCCACGAGGCGGAAATCAGACTGAGAGAAGAAGAGCTCCGGCAGGGAGAAAACTACCGGGGAATTTCCCTCCCGGAGGGGGGAATCGCCGCCATCGTCATCGTCACCACGCCAGGCATCATCGGGATCATCATCAACATCATCTCCACCATCAGCACCATCATCACCGCCGCCATCCCATCTCATCCCGCCGTAGCAAGTCATTGTGTTGTTATTAGTTCATTGGAATCATATCCCGGGTGTTGATTACCACTTGTAGTTGATGCTTGAGAGTTTTATCGGTGAATTATCATTACAATCAGATTTTTACCCATATTCATATCACCTCTGATCATGATCTATATGATGTCTTGTGAGTAGTTAATTTGCTTCTTGAGGACATGGGGAAAGCCTAGTTGCTAGTAATTGCATAATGTTGAGTAATATTTAATGGTTTGATATATGTTGTGGTGTTATTCCTCTAGTGGTATCGTGTGAACGTCGACTACATGATACTTCACCTTTCAAAGGGCCTAGGGGAATGCATCGTGTATTTAGTTTGCCTATGGTAGGGTTGCAGGAGTGACAGAAACCTAAACCCAATTCGCGAACTAGTGCACTAGGGAGTGTAGGATCTCGGAGTTTAAGGTTGTGGTTAGGTTTTTATATTAATTACTTTCTTGTAGTTGCGGATGCTTGCAAGGTTCACCCACACAACACTTTATGAAAACATTGAAGATTAATCAATGGCGTGCAATGAAAATGGCTTGGAAGAAATTCCCATGTGTCCTCGAGAACGTTTTAATCATCATAAGTAACACAACCGACCTGTCCTTTGATCTTAAAAGGATAGGGCTATTTGCTGAAATTATTGTAGCACTCTTTTATTTACTTGTTCTTTATTTGTTCTTTATATCAAAACACCAAAAACATTTCTATTTTAGTGCTTGCAGTAAAACCTTGCTGAAATCCACTTGTAAACACCTTCTGCTCCTCGTTGGGTTCGACACTCTTACTTATCAAAAGGACTACGATAGATCCCCTATACTTGTGGGTCATCAACATCTTATCAATAGGTTAGCCCAATAAAATACCTCAAAATGGGCATGGTATGCACGGAACAAGGTCACGCATGACAACCCCCTGCCTGCCATCGACGGTTCATATGTTTCTTGCAGAACTACCGTCGGCTGAATAATGTTTTGAAGAACCAATATGTAGAGGAACTTATAAAAGGAAAGCAACCACTGCTTGCGACAGATGATGCTCATCCTCCACTTAGGTTAAATTTACCTGTCACCGCATGGTGCAAACCAACAACTGGATGGGTCAAGTTAACTGTCGATGACTCCGACCGGGCTGATGACCAATCAGCTGGCATTGGTCTCATGGTGTGGTACTTAAAGATGAGCATGGGTTCCCGATTATCTGATCATGTTGTTTTTTGGGTGATTACGGAAGTCCCCTGGAAGCTGAGCGGCGTGCTTGTGCCTATGGGCTGGATTTGGCATTGCAGCACACCCACCTGCCCATGTTGTTGATACAGATTGTTCTCAATTGGTGGCAATTGCAAAATCTACTGGAATGGATCGTTTTGAGCTTTTTCATGTTATTTTAGAATTCAAAATCTTTAATTCAGGAGTTAGGGAATATGATTTTGTTAAGGTGGAACGTAGTCAGGTTAGAGTTAGTCACTACCTAGCTAATTTGGCTAGAGTAGAGCGCCGCTCTGAAACTTGGTTTGGCTCTGAACCTGAAGATCTCCTTCAGCTACTAGAGCTAGATCGCTATGTAACTCTTCCTGGTTAATAAAGTTCCGTCTTTACTCGCAAAAAATTGCAGTCACCCATTCTGCCATAAAAAGAAGGTTAAGCTCGAGAGTTCTAAGCACACAGAAAAGTGCTTCACACAAACCCTGCAACGGGACAAGTGAAACACGAATGATCTACGCCTTGAGGTGAAGCACAGAGCATGCAATTAAATCTCTATCACATATGTTTTCCTTGGATTATCTTTTGTCAAAGTTCTTCTCCGCGTCACTAACCACAAGAAGGTGTTAACAGTAAAACATTTCCAGTTTATCATTTTTGCAGAATGGCAGATCATACAGACTAGGGAACACATTTGACAATGATATGGGTTGCCCATCCCAAAATCTTGTTTTATTCACCAATACCAAATTCCTGCCATTTTGAAGATATTTTTTCTCGAAAATTTGTTCACAATCCCCATCATCATTCTCTAATCTTCATAACCACTTACACAATGGGATAATATTCATTGGCTCAAGATATTCATTAGCTCAAGATTCAGAGCACCCAACCAACCCAGGTCTTAGGGGGACAAATAATTTCCGAATTTATCAGGTGGTACTTTCTCATACTCTGTTCTTCATTGCAAAGAATTTACTTATCAAAATATCAAAACCCTTTCTCAAACCCATAGTAAGTCTACAAAAAGACATCACGTATAAGGGGATAATAGTAAAAATGCAGTTCACAACAAACAATTCTTGAGCCAATATTCAGAAGCTTTCCTTGCCAACTACCTAATATTTGTTTTCCAATTTATCCTTTGCACGTTTGCAAAGTTTATGAAGAAGTCTATTTTTTACAATGGGACCCCCATTATATTTGAAATGCAAGAACCGGAAATACATATTTGAACATGGGGCATCTACCCCGTTCTTAAAAAATCATATTACAAAATGTTAGAAAAAAATCGAAATAAAAGTTGCGGACGTAGATATTCATATTCTATATGCGCACAAAAAATTTCGCCAAAAAAGGCTATTTTTTGGTCTGTGTAAAAAGGCCAAAGAATGTTGTGTGAAATGTTTTTTTTTCAGCATCCATATTTATCACTTTTGCGGAGGCCAGCTCCACCTTCCTGGCCATCAGAGGAGCGTTAGCCGAGCCCCTCCTCGCCATCTTCCGTAGTGGTCCACAACATGATACAAGAGGATTACGCAGACCCTTACAGGCGTCCACGGGATCTCACGCGGTGTCGGCAGGCTACAACCGCTACCCCCGCCTACGAGTTGCGCCAGGAGGAACCATTTTCAAAATGAAGAATTACAAATATGAACCATTTTCAAATATGAATCGGTTTTAGAAATCTATTATCGGTTCATCGCTATTTTTAGTTTCTTTTGGTTCATTATGAATTTTGGTTCGCTGATATATTTGGTTCACTATTATTTTCTATTCACCCCAATGTTTGGTTCACTATTATTTTCGATTCACCCGAATTTTGGTTTCTTTTCGGTTCTGTATCATTTTCGGTTCACCTGATTTTTAGTTTCTTTTTGGTTCATTATTAATTTCGGTTCACTGGAATATTTGGTTCAGTATTATTCTCCGTTCACCCCAATTTTTGGTTAACAATTATTTTCGATTCACCCGAATTTTGGTTCCGTTTCGGTACACTATTATTTTCGGCTCACCGACATTTTTGTTTCACTATTATTTTTGGTTTACCAATTTTTTGATTCACTACTATTTTCGGTTCACCGGTATTTTGGGTTCACTTCTATTTTCTGTCCATCCAAATTTTTGATTTTTTTATAGTTTTGAAAATGTTAAGATTTAAAAAATGTTCAAATTTAAAATTTTCATTAAAAAAAGTTCGGATATGAAAAATTTTAAAATTAAAAAATTCAAATTTGAATATGGTTCATATTTTTCAAATATCTATATTTGAACATGGTTCATATTTTGAAAATTGTTAAAATTTAAGAAAAATTAAAATTGTTCAGATTTAAATTGTTCATTTTAGAAGAAATGTTATTTTTTTGAAAAAAAAAGTTCTTTCGAGAATACACATATTTAAAGAATGGTTAAGGTTTTAAAAATACGTTTTGAGTTGAAATATATTCATATTTTTAAATGGTTCATATTTAAGAAAATTTTGGATTTTAAAAAGTCAGGCATTAGCCATAAAATAAGATAAATAAATAAGAAAAATTAGAAAGAAAAAATAAATAAGAAATTGATCATACCTATTCATGGGCCGAACCCCGGCTCATAACTCCAGCTCTAGCTCGCTCCATGCGTGCGAGCCGTATGCGCTCTCGCTAAGAGCAACTCCAGCCGCCCCCACCCCAAGAGCCCCCCAGCACCCCCTTTTCGACGCCGACGGCCCATTTTCCTCGTAGTCGCCCCCCCTAGCGCCCCCCAAGGCCTCGTTTTTCGTCGGATTCGGCCCAAATTTTATCCGGCGTCCCAGCCGAACCCAACGCGCCGGGTTCCGCCTAGGGACACCGGCGAAAGGAAAATGGCGCGAAATGGAGGGGAAACCAGGCGAAACAGCGCGAAGCTTCCTGTGGGCCTGCCCTGTCATGGACTCACCGCTTCGTCGTCCTCATCGCCTCGTCTCCCGCGTCGCATTAGTGCTCTGCCGTCGGTCAGGCGTACCACTGTCGAGTCAAATTGGACACGTGGCGGAGTTACGGCGCGCCACACTTACTGCCTCGCCGCTATTTATTATCGTGCCTCACCGTCGGGATCCCTACGCTTCTCATCACTCGCCCACCTCCTCCCATGAACACCTCCTCCCCCACAATCCCACAAGAAATGGCGGAGCTTTTCCTCGAGGCGGGTTGCCCCGTGCCGCCGGACATGCGCGCGCCCAGCGCATGGCGGCTGAGCCAGATGGGGCTCGGATGGCGGAGATCCACGCTCTCCGCGACGCCATGACGCCGGAGCAGCGGGAGAGAACCCCTTCTGGGACGCGGAGAACAATGTGTCCTGGAACGCATTCTTCACCAAGCGGCACTAGCGGCAGCTCAACGATTACCCCCTCCCCCCCCCCCCCCCCCCGAGGCGGCGTTGGTGCGTAGCAACTCCGCCGGCCGGAAGACCTGGTGGAGCGTGCCCGGGCGCACGTTCCCGTTCGTCCTCGACCACATCGATGCCGGCAACAACCCGCCGTTGTAGGCGCCGCCCCGGCTCCTCCTGGATGCCGCGGAGGATGGGTGGCGACTCCTCCTCCTCTTCGTCCGGCGCCTTGCGTTCAGCC
Organism: Puccinellia tenuiflora; assembly: GCA_012064385.1. Lineage (NCBI taxonomy): Eukaryota > Viridiplantae > Streptophyta > Magnoliopsida > Poales > Poaceae > Puccinellia > Puccinellia tenuiflora. The sequence goes on along the minus strand of QRDG01000425.1, from coordinate 341,546 downwards.
GGCTCGGCACCGCGCATGCCGGCAACACCGCTCCTCCGTGTGAAGGAGGAGCCCAAGGACGCGCCACCTCGTGCGCGCAGCCGCGGCATCGTCTTCAACGAGCCGGCGCCGCGCAGCTCCTCCCGCCTGGTAAAGCCCAAGCTTGGGCCCAGCACCGGCCCCGCTGCCATCAAGAAGGAACCGGCGTGGACGGCGCCGAGGGAGTACGTCAAGTCGGCGCTGAAGGCATCGGCGGACGGCGAACCCGAGGAGTTCCCGTGCCTGATGTTCGCCTCCAAGGTGAGCTTCAACGAGGTGCCTCCGGCGAGACTCGAGGACGCGCTGGCCTGGTCGGTGCGTGAGCACAAGAAGGAGGAGGAGGAGCAGCGGGAGCTCCTGCGTGCCGCTCGCTGTCGGGTCCACGAGGAGCAGTGCATCATCGTCCTCGACGACAGCGAGGAGGACGAGGACGCCGCCGGACCGAGGCACCACGGCGACTCCGGAGCTGGCTGCAGCAGCGCCGCGCCGAAGCAGCCGAAGCAGGAGCCCGACGACGACGGGGGCTACACGCAGTTCTACCGCCACTTCGGCATGTAGACGACGACGCAGTCGCCGTTTTTATTGTTTTTCATGTTTTTTTATTTATCTTGTATGAAATCCGCCAGTGTTCGAACAAATTTCGCCTAAGTTCATCAATTTTTTGTTTTCTACAATTATTTTGTCATTCGGCTTGGGGACGCGATTGAGAATCGGCGCGTCCCCAGACCGAGTTTTTCCGCCGGAGGCCCCCGAGCGGGCAAAAAACCAAAACGTCGGCAATTCGGCCTGGGGGCAACGGCTCGTGCTCTAAGAGCAAGGTATAGGCGCTCCCCTCCTATTTGCCGCATTTAGCAGCATATCTTGTCGCGTCCGCGTATCTCCTGTGACGATTTGCGCTCGGCCCATTCTATGTAATAGACTAGGCGTAGGGCACGTGCTCATGCTAACGTATGCTTCTTTCGCACGAGCGTGTCAAGATGCTCATGAGTTGTCTCGTCCTTATCCCCTCTCTTCTTCTGTAGCTAGGCGAAAAGGAGGCGACCGCGTGTTCCTCGTTCTACCGCCGGCCGGGCCGGTGGTTCCCTCCCTCTCCGCATGCCGCTCCGGCGGCGGGAGAGTGGAGGAACCCTGGTTCCACGCCTCCGGTGTGTAGTTAGTAGGAGTAAGTGCCTGTGTGTCGCCGGCGAGGTGGTGGCGGCGGTGGCGCGGTGGAATAAAGGTGTCGGAGCTCGTTCCCCACCTCGGCGTCGTCCTTTGGACCGATTCCGACGGGCTGCCGGTGATGTGTGCTTCCAGATCTGTCAATCTGGGCACTGGTGTCTAGAGCTCCTCACTAGTTTGCTTTCTCCGGCCGGCCGTGGTGGCGAGGGGAGGAGGAGATTGGTGTGGGTGCTCTTTTTTGTGCTGGTCCTTTGGCTGTTCTTCGGAGGGTCTCCTCCGTCTGGCCGTGGTGGCAAAGGGAGAGGCCCTCTGGGGGTGCTGCTGGTCCAGCTTGTCGTTCTCCTGCGTGCTCGGCACGGCGGCGGTGTCGGGCGCGTTTCGTGGAGTCTTCGTCTTCGAGCTGCTTCGTCAACGCGGTGTCGTCTCCTCCAGCGACGGCGCGGAGCTCTGAGGTATGTGTGCGATGGAGGTGTTCTGGTGGATCCACGACCTGCGCAGGTTTGTGGTTGAAGGTGGTTGGATTCATCGTCGGCGCCCCGCTCTGGTGGTGCTGCTGCCTGGATCCTTCTCTGGGAGTGAGTTGGCGATGCTCGATCAACGTTCAAGGTTCTGTCGCTATGCGGCAGACGACTCCTGTTTTCAAACCCTGGTGCTCCTCTCCGGTGGTGGCTAGCGAGTGGTGTGATGTTGTCTTCTCCGGTGACGGTGAAGATGAATCCATAGTGTTGGGTCGTGTTTTTCCCCAATTTGTAATCGTGCTGGCGTATGTATTCCTCTTTGTACTCTGTATTTTCTGATATATACATATGTAGTTTCTCAAAAAAAAAAGATGCTCATGAGTTCTTGTTGACCTGCACACAGCACATGCATATGCAAACGTGTAGCCTATAGGCTATATTGCAATCACTACTCGATCTACAGAGTTTCTATCGGCCTGCTTCATCGTTTAATAGTTACAAAATTGTCAGTACTACTATAAAAAATTACAAATAGATTTTTTTCCGTTACAACTAAGAAGATGTTGGTTGGTCCAAGAAACAGGATTTCGCCCAGCTTTATAAATAAATCAACAACCATCATACAACCATCGATACAAACGCAACACCATAGAAGCTGGGGCAGCAGCACACACAAACCCAAAGAAAAGAAAAGCAAAAAGAAAAGGAGACATAGCCGGATCGACTAAACTACGGTGACCCGCGACCGCTGTGCCCTCCGAAGAAGTACCACCACACTCGTAACGTAGAATCGTCGAGTACCAAGCAACACCTTCAAGAAGGAGAGCATATGCTGCTGCCCGGACCATAGGTCCTAGGGTTTCCCCCGGCACACGGATGGAAGCGGACGACGGGTAGCCACGACGCCCTTTAGGAAGGGGAGATGCCACCCATAGGCGGCATCGCGCCGGTGTCGAGCGAGCCGGCAAGGATTTCTCATGAAAAACCCGGTCAACAACCCCCGGACGATCCGTAGCACAGGATCCCCCCGAGGATGAAGCCTCGGTGCCACCAATCTCTCCGCCCACCAACATGCGCCACCACTGTCACAAAGCCACCATCGTCGTCTCACCGAAGGTGTCATCACGAGGTCTGCAAGATGACTACGAGGAGTAGCCAGATTCGGGGTTAGCAGTACTGCGGCCGCGTGGGAGGGAACTACCTCCACCGCCGAAGACAGTAGTCGACCGGACGCGGTGGCAGGGCACACCGGTCCCAATTAGGTTCGGCCGGGCCCAGCAGGCCCGTGAAGCCCCTGCCTGGGGCACACCAATCCCAATCAAGCCCGGTCGGGCCCGGAGGCCCGTAAAGCCCGCCACCACGCTGCAACAGGCCCGCCACTGTCGCCGCTGCACCCTGAACAAGCTATACCTGCTGCCATCTGTAGATCGGGCCCCTCAGAGGGCCAGGCCACCCGCGCCAACCTAGATGGGCCCCACAGGGCCCAGATCTGGGCTAAGGGGCGCAGCCACCGCCGCCCCCCGTGCTGCCGTGCCGCGCCGCACCACCACACCACAAGCACACCGCCGCCATGCCGCCTCCCGGCCGAGGCTGAGCCACTGCCGCCCAAGCTGCACCGCCGCCATGCCTGAGGAGCCCTGCCTCCACCTTCACAGCGCGGGGAAGGACGAGCCGCCGCCGCCGACGCCGGCCGGGCCGAGCCCGGCAGCCTCTGCCGACGGCGGCAGCGAGGAGGAAAGGGGAGGGAGCTTGAGAGGAGCAGGCGCGGGGGGCGCGCGCTGCCGCCACAGGGGGCGGGGATGCGCGCGGGGGATAGGGGAGTGGGGGAGGGAGGGAGGAGGGGAGGCGGCGCCGGCGGTGGCCGAAACCCTAGCTAGGGGTCGAGTCGCAGGAGCAGGGAGGAGTACCCAATATGTGTCCCCAGATGCTGGTTGGTTATAACTATTGTAGTGAGCGATTTAAGGTATAGCCACTTATATTGTTTGAATATTTTGGAAGGCGGGGAAAACATTTTATCTCAATATGTCGAACCAAAAAAATAGACGACCCCAGGTGAACTATAACGTGTGAATAATTTTCTATCACGGTGAACAATTTGCATTGTAACTATTTATATTATTTCGACTTTTTTTACCGTGAGTAAAAAATATTTTATTTATATATGTCTAATAGAAAGATAAACATCCCAGGAATGCGTGAACAAATTATTCTATCGTTATGAACATTTTAACGGTCTACTAATACTTGAACGTTTTTTTAATACATGGATGTATTTTTTTTTGAACACCGTGAATGTATTTCGAACCATGAACAATTTTTCAAATACATGAGCATATTTTCGAAATATAAATATTTTTAAAATCAAATAGAAACATGAACATTATTTAGAAAAATGAATGTTTTTAAGAAATAAACCTTTTTTAAACGCATGAACATATTTTAGAACCATGTGAACTTTTTTTAACCCGGTGACCATATTTTGAATCTGTGAATATATTTTGAACCACGAGAACAATTTATCGTAAAAAGATGTGTTCACATTTGTGGGAAAATACAAATTTCCTTGTAAAAATATGTATATTCATTTTATTTGATAGATTTTCAAATATGAACATTTTATCCTGAACGATTTTAAATAGGAACATTTGTATTATTTGAACGATTTTTCCAATATGAACATTTACGTTATTCAAAGGATTTTCGAAAGAAAAGTTATTTTATTCAAAAAAAATTCAACATGAACATTTCTGTTATATGACAAAAAAAACCACCACATATATTTTCCACAACATAAAAAAATTAGAAGAAAAAAAGAAAAAGAAAGAGAGAAGTAAAAAACAAACTAAAATGCAAAACAGAAAATAAAAAGAAGAATAGAAAATACGAGACAAAAAGAAAATAGAAAAAAGAAACACAAACAGAAAAACACTATACAGATTTTTTTTTAAATAAAAACGAAAGAATAAAGAAATTATTAATGGAGACGAAATAGAAAACACATAAGAAAGAACAGAAATGAAAAAAAGAATTAAGATAATCTAAACCAATTGGGAAACCCGAACCGAAACAGAAAATAATGCGATACCGAGAAAAAAGAAAAAACCTAACAATACGCTCGTCACTTCTAAGGCAGAGAAAGGAACACATTTAAATGGGTCAAACCCAAAATCAAACGTGGGGTGAGCGGTGCGGAATAGCTCCCGCGTAACGCGGCAAATTGGATTTGCCATGCGTCATCCGGGATCTATATATATCGTCCCAAAATCCCTTCTCCTTTTAATAGAGAAATTTACCGTCATACCGAAGAATAAAAAACTGAGTATAACCTTTTGGAAAAAAAATGTCTAATGAAGTAATGAGTTCCAATATTTTTCCTGTAATGTGGTTAATTACACTTTTATGTCAGTATCTTTGGAGGTTTTTTGCGAAGAACTTTATTTGGTTTCTTAGTCTTAGAATTTAGTAGGAGACATAACTAGAATCCGTAAACATGTAGAAAAAATTATGAGAAATAAATATGCCAAAACATTGTTGTCGATAGCAGCGTAGTCAAGTTTCATGACACGTCAAATATGAGTGAGCGTATAATTATTGGGCTGAAAAGTGGGATTAGGAGGAGAGATGTAAATCATGTCAATCAAATAATCGGCCCAAAGTGTTGGGTACTATGAGGATGCTGAAAGGAGCTATAATAACATGTTGGTTAGAGTTTTGTGGTGCAATTATTAGGAAAATTGGTGACATTGGTTAAAATGTTGAAACTATGTATCATCAAAGTATTTTGTAACTTCGGTTTTTTACATGAAGATACGCCATCTAAATGGATGTAGTCATTGTTACAGGACAAACCAAATCTTCTATATCTAAATAGCAAACCCCCACTACATGATTTACCTGGCTTCTCATGAGGCCACGTTATCACTTATTCTCCCACACCCCGAGCGGTTGTGCATCGTGTCTCCTCGCTCGCTCCATGTCTCGCATCCCACATTTTTTCCGCATAGGCAGGAGAAGCCACTTCTTTTTACGTGGGCTGGACATCACATCGTCCCCAGGGATGTCATCATCTGTTTCATTATTCTAGAGCTTCGGCGGTCCCGCTCCCCTCCCGGTTGGTCACTCTTCATCTTCACGATCAATTGATTTCATCCTCTCACTTCTCATCTTCTCCACTGAGTTAATACAAGAGTTACCGATGGAGCAACTCCTCTTTTTAAGCAATGGATTTGCTCCATATATTCCAGTCATCTACACTAGATTGGGTATCCACGTCCATACTTCAAAACCGCCGTCGACACCCCTTGCATGCTGGTAGCCGGGCAGTACCGCCCTCGCGTCTTGATCATCAAGGCGCTGGAGAGGGTGAATTTGGAGGAAGAGGAGGCACTATCGTGCTTTTAGGTTGTCGTGGACGTGCTCTGTGCATGTGGCCGATGTTGTGTCATCGTCTCTCTCTGGTGTCTCCCCCACAAATAACATCGTCTCTATCACCCGCTGGACAAGTCACCCTACTTCGACCGCGCCCATGGCAGATATCGTCGGTGCACAGGTAACCAACTATCATCTTAATCCTGATTTAATCTCCCAATTAACCTCAGCACGCCGGTAATTTCGCATCATGCTGATGCCTCTTTGACGGCATTTCACTGACGCCTTGATTCAGCACATGTTCCTGAATCCTCCATCGCTTAATGGCTCTATTGCTGAGCATCCCGCTATCTTGTTATTTTATCGTGAGGTTATCCTGCAGGATAGTTTATTGTTGTGCAAAAGAAAGGCATTACAATTGTTTTTTTAGATGAACAGGGATGCTCTCACCGGTTCCATTAACAGAAACCATAGTGTTCGATACAACCAAAAACTACAAACTAAGGAAAGCCAGCTAAGGAGTATCAGCCAAACTTAAGAACTACGAAGGGGAAAACAAAGTCCCGTGAACTCAGCACGGTTTCTTCACTTCCCAGGTAACATAAAAAACTATCCAAACTAGCACTAACCACCCCATCAGGCGAGGAATCTTGGAAGAGACATACACCCTTGATCACCCACGTGCACCCCACTGTCTTCCTCTGGATGGGCCTTGAGATAGGCCAGAGTTGCTCTCCCGCCATGTTCAGCTCCAGAAGAAGAGGCTACCCACGAAGCGATCCAGCCGAAGTTGGTGCACGATCTGGTATGAGCTGCAGTCTCAGAGGGGATCTTAGTCTAGAAATCAACAACTCCATGAACTGGGCTGTCTTGCCCGACTCCAAATCTTTGAAAGGAATCTTCCAATTCCTTAGATACAGGAGCACGAGGCGCCAAACCTGTTTCATATTAATCCAAGTAACCTTGTTAAAGACAGATTGTTTCTATTATTCCAGATAGTCCAGAGAATAGCAGATGAAACTACATTGAAATGCATAAAAGATTTATTACAAATCCATTTCGAAGCCATTGACTCGAAACCAATAATTTGCACTCCAAAAATTTCAAAGAAATCCTGCCAGAGCTCTCTAGCCACTATGCACTCGAAGAAGAGGTGTTTAACTGTTTCTATTTCCTTACACATCTCACATTCAAGAGGTTTTGGAATTCCTCTTGCTCTCAGATTATCTCTAGTCATGATTTTATTTTGAGAGAATAACCAGAGAAAGACTTGAATTCTAGGTGGGATCTTCAGCTTCCAGACAGCAGGAAGAATTTTTTTCCTCACCCCTCTAAAGTTTACTAAGGAGTACATGGAACTGGAGGAGTATACCCCTTTTGATTCATACTGCCAAATAAGTTGATCTTCAGAAGTAGAGAAGACAATGCTACCTGCAATGGCAAGGATTTCCTGCCACTACATCATCATCTCTGCATCAAAAGTTCTCCTGAAGGTGTAGTGCAGTTGTGATCCATCCCAAAGCTCACAGATAGTTTTACTTTGTTGGTTGGAGAATATATATATATCCCAGGACTGGGTGGCAAGAGGGGAGTTGCCAAACCAAATATCCTCCCAGAACTTGATGGATTTGCCATTATCCACATGCCATCTATAGCCTACTTTAACTGCTTTTGCTGACCACAAGACTCCTTTCCAAAAAGTGGAGGGATGTGCTTCATGGCAAGACAGAATATTAGGGTTTTTGGTATTATATTTAGAGTCTATCACCCTCTTCCACAGGGACCCCTCCCTTGGATGTATCACTTAATCCATGACCCTATCAAGCATAAGTTTAGGTCTTGGAGATTGGGTATCCCCATACCCCCATATTCCTTTTTCATGCAAATAGATGGCCAATTCGCCAGATGAATCTTATGATTTCCTTCCTCTTCATTCCACATGAAGTTTGACATCTGAGAGTTAATCAGATTCAAAGCCCTTAAATAAGGAGAGTAAATACACTGGAATGCTAGCTAGACAGGTCTGAATAAGGATTCTTTTGGCTGCTGAAGAGAGCAGTTTCCCCCTCCAACTAGCAATCATTTTGATGATACTCTCAATTAGAGGTTGAAGATCCTCTCTCCTAAGCCTATCATAATGCAAAGGGATACCCAAATATTTAACCGGGAAGTCAGCAGCCACACATTGAAAAATATCAATGAAAGGTTGCAGGTCCTCACTAGATACGTTGATGGGAATCAAAGCACTCTTATGATAATTTATTCTCATCCCCAAAATCTGCTCAAAACAAGTCAGAATATATTTCAGGTTTGTTGCTATTTCACTATCATTTTCTAGGAAGAGCAGTGTATCGTCTGCATATTGCAGGCATACCACACCCCCTGGATTAAATCTAGGGCAAAGACCTCTAATCAGATTGTAATTACTTCCTTTGATCAACATTTTGGAGAAAACATCGACCACAGTGTTGAAGAGGAGAGGTGCCAGGGGTCCCCCTGCCTCAAACCTTTTCCTGTTAGAAAGAAATCACTTTCTGTATCATTAATATTAACCCCTACTGAGCCCCTATGTTATCCGCTTGATCATTCTAACAAAGATGGGGCTAAAACCTCTATGTTCTAAGATCTCAAACAAGAATTCTAGATTAACCTTGTCATAGGCTTTTTATAGTCTATTTTGAAAACCAGCCCCTGATCTTTTTTCCTATGTACCTCACGAATAATTTCATGGGCAGTAACCACACTTTCCAAGATGAATCTGCCTCAGATGAAAGCAGACTGCTGGTAGGAAATGAGACGATCTATGATAGTAGCTAGTCTATTTGTGATTACTTTAGTAAAGATTTTGAAAGAGCAATTCAGAAGACTGATAGTTCTAAATTTCTGATTGTTATGTTCAGTGTTGTTCTCTGAAAGCGTATTGATTGTTGTTCAGTTCAGTGTTGTTGTTCTGTGAAGGAGGAACATGGCTCACAGTACTGTAATATTGACTATTTCATGGATGAGTGTGTGTTCAGATTATTTGTCTCCTCACGGTGCATGTTTATTGGTTGATCTTCTAAATTGTTCTCGATTTGTGCTATCCCATTTTATATATTAGAGCAACGAACCATAGATTGTTATCCTACATGGAGGGTTAGAATTCAGTCATTTATTTTGACTGGAACAGTATGAAGTCTTCCTACTTTTCCAACTACACCTGTTTCCAATTGTCTGATCACCTGTTTCCTAAGGGTCGCAAACTCGGAAATTCATTTCAGCACATGGGAGCATATGCTCCTGCCATCGGAAAACCCATTTTGACATGTCTAAAAATTCCGAACAAAAATTTCGCATGTACATCTCGACGTTCTATGTGCGTATGAAAAGTTTCACGAAAAATCGACATTTTTTATGACCTCTGTAAAAAAGACAAAAAAATGCCTTGTGAAAAGCCTTTTCAAGCTCCAAAATTGGTCTTTTCTACACAAGTCACAAAAAATATAGGCATTCTATGAAACGACTTCGTGAGCATGTAGAATATCAAAATGTACGCATGAAGTTTTTTGTCCAAATTTTTTGATGTTTCAAAATTCGCATAAATGGTATTTTAAAAACCGAGAGCATATGCTCTCGGGTGCCAAAACATCACCCCCTCGCAAACTCAGCTTCACCACGAGATCTTCAGCTGCCTCGCATCCGTTAGGGATCCTGATGGAGTGGTTATGAACCACAACATTGAGCTTAACTATGAAGAGACCATTCTCCAACCGTTTCCGAATATTTTCCCAAAGTTTCTTCAAATTTTAGTTTTCCAAAATTCTTCTTATTTCAGTTTCTTCCAAGACTATCAAGCACAACCCATGTAAGTAACAAATTGCTCTATTTCAGTTCCTATAACCCGAAAATGCTTGTTGCCTATTATTGAAAATATACATTAGCTAGCTACATGGATCAACTGATGTAAAATGCATATCTCACTGTTTTGCTTCTTGATTCAATTTTGAACCGTCGCTTTATTTGGAATTAAAACTCGCCAAATTTCGTTTCTACGCCCTTTAAGCCAATGTCAATATTTAGGAAAGTAATATCGCGATAATGCCAATTATTTTTAAGTTTGTATTCGGATGACATCTAATTGTCATATTTCCTTTTCCTTTTGTATGATTTATGATTTTTCTTGAAGTTGCTCCATATTCTTTCGGATCTTGATTGCCATATTTACTTTCTATGTACACTTCTCTAGGAATCTTATTAGAAAAGGCCAAAAGTCCCGTAGCAACGCACGGGGCATCATCTAGTATTTTTTAATGAGAGAGCACAAGAAGAATGGGGAATGGCTAGAAGAGAGTATATATTAAAATGGAAATACCTACTGTTAAAGGTAAACGACCTTCTAGAATAAGTGACATAGTGGTTTTTTTTATTTTTGCAAAATTTCAGGATATGCACTATCCCATAAAATAAAAAGATATCACACATGTGATATTCTATCTACCATAATATTTACGGCAAATACAGAATACACCGATTTAGCTCTCGGTCTTTCATATATCTATGAAATCACAAATTTAATTCATGGACATTTTATACACTCAAGATTATGCCGTCACATTTGCAAGGGCTAATATGTGAACAACCTGACATCCAGACTGGGGAAATCTTCGTGTCCCTCCTGGATGAGCTACACGGAATGACGGGCCATAATTAGATTTCTAGGCATATTGAGGTAGATCCGCCACTGGTTGCACGCCATCACACCAGCCTTAGCTCCATGCTGAACATGAAAAATTAATTTTTAGTACAACATATATAGGTTTGAACTAAGCAAATTTAGTATATGTACATGCACTTTGGTTCACATTGTATTTATTATAGTCGCAGCTTGGTCTGGCCGGTCAGACGTATTCTAGAGAACTATATATCTTAAGGTCGAACTATAATCAGCACATGATACGCGTGAGGGCAGGTTCGATGCTTGCTGGATAAAGCTTAACTAGATCCACGGCGCTGGGAATCTTTCTCTCATCACATTGCATGTGCTTCAGTTCAAGTTGCGTGGATCTTGATTAGCCGGATCTACATCTCGTTTTGGTCTGACCGGTCACCGTGTAGTGTCGAAATTTTTGTAAACGTACGAAAAAATAAAAAAATAAAAATAGAAACAAAAAATGAAGAAAAAGGAAAACAAAAATAAGGAAAAATGAAAAAAAAAGTAAAACACAAAGAAAATGAACCATTTTCAAAAGTGAACAATTTTCAAAAAATATGAAAATTTACATTAATTTAGAAAAGAGTAAAAAACAGCCGAAAATATATAAATGACTGAAACCAGAAAACCAGGAAAACCAGAAGAGAAAAACCAGTCTAAATCTTCTAGAAACTTCCCAAAACCGGAAAAACCAGGATAAGAAAACGTACCTGCGCCGCCCAGTTATCGCCGAATATGCTTGAAGGGGTATGCCTAACCGCGCTAACAGGCGCTACGGGGGCGTAGAATAGGATTTCCCAAAAAGCAAACCAAAGAGGGCAGTGCGTCGATTTGATACATACTCCCTCCGTCCTTAAAAGAGTGTACTTCCAACTTTTTTGGAGGTTCAAACTATTTCAAAGTTTGACCAAGTTTTTATAAAAATATATTAGTTTTTGTGATACCCAATAGATATATGATGAAAATATATTTTACCATAAATCTAATACTACCAATTTGATGATATAAATGTTGGTAGATTTTTGTATAAATACGATCAAACATAAAAAAGTTTGACTTTCCAAGAAACTTGGAAGTACACACTTTCAAGGACGGAGGGAGTAGTGGAGCATCGGTTCCATTCATCTGACAACAAAAGCGAACCAATACATTGGTTCGGTTCCTACTCGTTTCTTCCAATTTAATAACGTTTTCTGAACTGCATGCAACATCTCTGTCATTTTAATAGACTCGGCGTAGGGCACGTGCTCATGCTGATGTATGCTTCTTGCGTACGAGCGTGTCAAAGAGGCTCATGAGTTCTCGTTGACCTGCACGCAGCACATGCATATGTAGACGTGGAGCCTATAGGCTACAATGTAACCACTACTCGATCTAAGTTTCTGTCGGCCAGCTTCATCGTTTAATAGTTACAAAATTGTCAGTACTACTAGAAATAAATAATTACAAATATATTTTTTTCCATTACAACTAAGTAGATGCTGGTTGGTTATACTATTGTAGTGAGCGATTCAAGGTATAGCCACTTATATTGTTTGAACATTTTGGAAGGCGGGGAAAACATTTTATCTCAATATGTCAAACCGAAAAAATAGACGACCCCAGGTGAACTATAACGTGTGAATAATTCTTTCTATCACGGTGAACAATTTGCGTTGTGACTATTTATATTATTTCAACTTTTGTGAGTAAAAAATATTTTACTTATATATGTCAAATAGAAAGATAAACACCCCAGGAACGCGTGAACAAATTATTCTATCATTATGAACATTTTTTTAATACGTGGATGTATTTTTTGAACACAGTGAACAATTTTTCAGATACATGAGCATATTTTCAAAACATAAATATTTTTAAAATCAAATGAAAACATGAACATCTTTTAGAAAAATGAATGTTTTTAAGAAATAAACCTTTTTTAAAAAACACATGAACATATTTTAGAACCTTGTGGACCTTTTTTTTAACCCGATGACCATATTTTGAATATGTGAATGTATTTTGAACCACGAGAACAATTTATTGTAAAAAGATGTGTTCACATTTGTGGAAAAATACAAATTTCGTTGTAAAAATATGAATATTCATCTTATTTGATAGATTTTCAAATATGAAAATTTTATCTTGAACGATTTTAAATAGGAACATTTGTGTTATTTGAACGATTTTTCAAATATGAACATTCATGTTATTCGAATGATTTTTCAAAAGAATATTTATTTTATTCAAAAAAATCAACATGAACATTTCTGTTATATAAAAAAAAGCACCACATATATTTTCCACAACATAGAAAATTGTAGAAGAAAAAAAGAAAAAGATAGAGAGAAGGAAAAGGAAACTAAAAATGCAAAACAGAAAATAAAACGAAGAATAGAAAATACGATACAAAAGGAAAATAGAAAAAAGAAACACAAACAGAAAAACACTATCCGGATGTTTTTAAAATAAAAATAAAAGAAAAAAGATAAATATTAAGGAAAACGAAATAGAAAACACATAAGAAAAAATAGAAATGAACAAAGAAAAAAGATAATCTAAACCAATTGGGAAACCTGAGCCGAAACAAAAAATAAAGCAATACTGAGAAAAAAAAAAAAAAACAAACAAAACACTGGTCGCTTCTAAGGCAATGAAAGGAACACAATTAAATGGGTCAGACCGAAAATCAAACGCGGAATGAGCGGTGCGGAATAGCTCCCACGTATTGCGGCAAATTGGATTTGGTGCCATGCGTCATCCGGGATCTATATATATCGGCCCAAAATCCCCTTCTCCTTTTATAGAGAAATCTACAATCGTACTCAAGAATAAAAAAACTGAGTATAACCTTTTGGAAAATAATATGTCTAATGAAGTAATGTGTTCCAATGTTTCTCCTATAATGTGATTAAATAGACTTTTATGTCAGTATCTTTGGAGGTTTTTGCGAAGAACTTTATTTGGTATCTTAGTCTTAGAATTTAATAGAAGACATAATTGGAATCCGGAAACATGTAGAAAATATTATGACAAATAAATATGCCAAAACATTGTTATCCATAGCAGCGTAGTCAAGTTTCATGACACGCCAAACATGAGTGAGCGTACAATTATTGGGCTGAAAAGTGGGTTTAGGAGGAGATATTTAAATCATGTCAATCAAATAATCGACCCAAAGTGTTGGGTACTATGAGGATGCTGAAAGGAGCTATAATAACATGTTGGCTAGAGTTTTGTTGTGCAATTATTAGAAAAATTGGTGACATTGGTTAAAATGTTGAAACTATGTATCATCAAAGTATTTTCTAACTTCAGTTGATTACATGAAGATACACCATCTAAATGGGTATAGTCATTGTTACATGACAAAAAAAAATCAATGAGAGATCACAAGAAGAATGGGGAATGGCTAGAAGAGAGTATATCTTAAAATGGCAATACATACGGTTAAAGGTAAGAGACCTTCTAGAATAATTGACATAGTGATATTTTTTGCAAATGTCAGGATATGCAATCTCCCAAAATTTTTTAAAAAATCACATATGTGATATTCTATCTACCATAATATTTACGACAAACATAGAATACACCGATTTAGCTGTCGGTCTTTCATTTTTTTTTTAGAAAAGGGTTACCCAGCCTCTGCATCGAAAAGATGCATACGGCCGCTTTATTACTTTTATTCAACATAGCTGGCAAAAGCCTTACAACGAACGAATACAAGCTGAACCCACCAACAGTGAAAACACCACAACCGTCACGGGCTCCCTGGCTAACTATCGAAGGCAGTGCCTTTTGCATCCGCTCCGGAAATCGCCTCCAACATCTTCCATCAACCCAACTTTAGCATGCAGCTCGAAGCAGAACTCTCGTCAGGCCTGCTGCCGATGCCACCAAGACACCAGGCTGCACCTCCACCCTGCGCGAGTCCACCTAGCCACGACCATCGTCAAGTCTCCGCTGCACCATGCCACCAAGATCTGTCGTCTTCATCGTGGTAGGAGAAACTCCGTTCCACCGGTAGACCACTCCGGGCATCACGTGTTCCAAAAACGATGCCCCCAAGGGGGAGAAACGACACCGAAAGTGTTGTCATCGTCCGATCCGGTAGCACCAGATCTTGGGTTTCCCCCGGAACAACCGAGCGGGAGGTAGAAGAATCACAGCAATGACGCCTTCAACAAGGTAACCACGCCCGCGGGCGCCACCATCGTCGGCTCCGACCACGCAGAGCCCGGCTCTCACCGGCCATCATCCACTACTTCAGATCCTTCGAGCAGTGACCAGATCCGGGCATGACACGGCACCGGAGTGAGCAGCACACCCAAGATCCGTCACCGTACCCGGATCCACCTCGCAGCTCGCCCGCAAGGGCCAGACCGCCGGATCCATCGCTCTGCGCCTGGAGGGCCGGAGATCCGCGGCTTCCGCCACGCCATCGAAGCAGATCGACGTCGCCGTGCCGCCCGCCGGCCGCGCCACGCCCTAGATCGGCGGCGCCAACCCGCGCCGGCCCGTCAAACTCGAGGACGAAGAAGCCCACCCCCCCCCCCCCCCCCCCCCCCGCCGCCGGCCGCGCCCAGTCTTTTCCTGGCCACGCCCGTGGTGGCAGCGGGGGAGGGAGGAGGGAGGGGAGGTGGGGGGCTAGGTGGCGGCGGCTAGGGTTCCCTCCCGGCCGCCGCGCGGGGGCGGCGCGAGAGGGGAGCGAGGTGTATTTTGTTTCTCATCTAACGCGTGATCTCTGTCGGTCTTTCATATATCTATGAAATCATAAATTTAATTCATGGACATTTTACACACTCAAGATTATGCCGTCACATCTGCAAGGGCTAAGATGTGAACACATACAACATCCAGACTGGGGAAATCTTCGTGTCCCTCCTGGATGAGCTGCACAGAATGACGGGCCATAATTAGATTTCTAGGCATATTGAGGTACATCCGCCACTGGTTGCACGCCATCACACCAGCCTTAGCTCCATGCTGAACATGAAAAATTAATTTTTAGTACAACATATATAGGTTTGAACTAACCAAATTTCGTATATTTACATGCACTTGGGTTCACATTGTATTTATTATAGTCGCAGCTTGGTCTGACCGGTCAGACGTATTCTGGAGAACTATATATCTTAAGGTCGAACTATAATCAGCACATGATACGCGTGGGGGCAGGTTGTTTGCTGGATAAAGCTTAACTAGATCCGCGGCGCAGGGAATCTTCACATTGCATGTGCTTCAGTTCAAATTGCGTGGATCTTTATTAGCCGGATCTACGTCTCGTTTTGGTCTGACCAGTCACCGTGTAGGTTTCTATGAACTTGAACTATATTGAACAGGACATATGCATGCATGATAGTCGTGAGGGTATGATATGATTCTTGTATAAATTAACCTTTTTTTTCTTATGATTGGATCCAAATTAAGCATGGCACGTGAGACAACCACACGCATATTCGTCATCCCGGATCTATATATACAGGCCCAAAATCCCTTCTCCTTTTCAGTATACACAGCCCCTCTCCCTTTCACTACACAGAGTCGAGGTACATACTGTTGCCCGTGCTTACAATTCTCAACCTCGCTGCAAACAGAGATATGGGTGTTGATGCTGGTCGCGGGTGCACTGTTTGCGTGACTGGCGCCGGTGGTTTCATCGCGTCATGGCTCGTGAAGCTCCTCCTGGAGAAGGGCTACACCGTCCACGGCACGGTCCGGAACCCTGGTAAGTGGAACACGCACATACTTCTTCTTCGTTTGCTGTAATCTTCATTGACTGTCTGCCAACGAATGTTACATAGATTTAAATATGTCCCGATCAAAGTTAAATTTGTATGCAATTTCAGATGATGTCGCGAAGAATGCGCACCTGAGAGTGCTGGAAGGTGCCGCCGAGCGCTTGACCCTCTTCCCGGTGGACCTGCTCGACAAGGAGAGCCTCGTCGCCGCATTCCGAGGATGTGAAGGTGTCTTCCACACCGCCTGCCCCGTTACCGACGACCCGGTACTTTTCTTACTTCTCCCGACATTGTTGTCCTTACCCCCCGCACTAGCTAGCTAGCAAGCAACATCAGATGCATGTATGGGGATTGACACAGAGGTTAATGAATGCATACAGGAGAAAATGATGGAGCCAGCGGTGAACGGGACGAGGAATGTGATCAATGTTGCGGCTGACGTGGGTGGCATTCGACGTGTAGTGATGACATCATCGATCGGCGCCGTGTACATGGATCATGGCCGCAACCCCGACGTGGAGGCTGACGAGACATGTTGGAGCGACCTTGAGTTCTGCAGGAACACCAAGGTCAGCTTAGCAAACTCATCATCATGATTTTTTTTTTTTTGAAAGCGCTAATCAACTGATGATGTATGTAGAACTGGTACTGCTACGCCAAGACGGTGGCGGAGCAGGCTGCATGGGAGCTCGCCAAGGAGAGAAACCTGGACCTCGTCGTGGTCAACCCGTCCCTAGTGTTGGGCCCGCTGCTGCAGACGACGGTGAACGCCAGCACCTGGCATATCGCCAAGTACCTCGACGGCTCCGTGCAGACGTACACCAACGCGGCTCAGGCGTACGCTCATGTCCGGGATGTCGCGGAGGCGCACGCGCGTGTCTATGAGGCGCCCAAGGCGTATGGCCGGTACCTCTGCGCCGGTCGCACGCTGCACCGCGCTGAGGTGTGCCGCATACTCGCCAAGCTCTTCCCAGAGTATCCGGTGCCCACAAGATGCAAGGATGAGACGGGCGTGATGAAAAAGGGATGTCACTTCAGCAGCCGTAGGATCATGGAGCTTGGCGTCAGCTTCATGTCCGCGACTCAGTGTCTCTACGACACCGTTACAAGCCTCCAAGACAAGGGTCTGTTACCCCGTCACGACGCCGATATGTCTCCATGACGACGACTCTAGGCGCTGCTTCTTGTTTCCTTTCTTAATTGGTAGCAGTAGGCGCCATGATAATTTTCTTAAATATGTTGTAAGAGTCCATATGCAAAACTTTGGCCAAGAAGTGAATTTGTTTTATTGTTAGTTTTGTAGATCAAGGGTTTCTCTCAATGAAAAGGACACCCTTCTTTTTTTTTTTTGCGCAGAAGATGGGAGCTTTATTACTCAGGGATAAGGTTACAATCAGCAACTACAAAGTCTGAAATAAAACGAGGGAAACAGTCAGACCAAACACGGTTGACATGTCCCATCCTCGCATGTGTAGCTAACAAATCTGCAACCTTATTTTGTTCGCGATCTACTTTCATGAGAACAAGCTCCCTCGAACCATTAATCATCTGTTTCAGCTCCATCACTATTTTTGAGTACGGTGACCGGTCCAGGCCCTCCTCTTTCAGAGTCTTCAGAACAGCAGCACAATCAGTTTGCAGTAGAAGTGGCGCCTCGCATGACTGAACACCCATCTCCAAAGCCCTCATGTACAGCATTTAACTCAGCTTCATATGCTTCAGTAAAACCTTCATACGCCTTGCATGCTGCTTTTAAAACAGCTCCTGTATGATCACGCAAGACTACACCAATACCTGCAGTCCCATTAGCCTGAAGAAATGATCCATCGACAGAGACCGCAACCCAACCTGTAGCAGGTTTAGGCCACGGTGGACTTATCTTCACTACGGTATTGTGTTGAACAGGTCTCTGAAGACCAACCTGCTGTTTTCCTTTCTCAATATCTCTTCCATCTTGTTGCCGTATGAGCATGAGCGAGTCCAAATAGCTACAGAGGTATCGACGCGTTACCTCCACCGGCGGGTTGGATTTATCATGGACTGTGTCATTACGCAGTTGCCAGTTCCTCCACACTAGCATTAGAATTTGTGCTCGTGTGTCCTCATTTGATCTAGCCAACAGATCCAACAACCATTCATGACCGGTGTGCGTTACATCTTCTTTTTCTGGCAACTCCCATACTTCACGCATTGCGTCCCATAACATTGCAGAGCTGGGACAAGTGACCACTGCATGGAAAGCATCTTCGTTCTCCATTCCACATCTTAGGCAAGTGCCGATTACTGCCAAATGCCGTCGCCGTTTTGCCTCCATGGTAGGTAGTCCATCAACAATCATTCTCCACGCACATATCTTCACCTTTTGTGGAACTTTAGCCTTCCACAATACTTTCCAAATTGGTCTTACTCCATCTGGTCTATTACTTGATGCCACACCCCCAGCCTCCCGAAGATTTTCAGAGACTGCAAGATGGTAAGCACTTTTGACAGTGAACTGTCCATTACTTTCCGGTTGCCATGTTATAAAATCCCCTGCATCTCTACTTGCTGTTTTGATTTTCATAATCAACTCAACATCATCATGTATCATATATTTCCTAAGGAGCTCCTCATTCCATGTGCCATCAGCACCCAAGAAACTGGCCACACGAGTAAACCGACAGGTGCCCTGATCTGAAAGGGGTCTGCGTGAACCAACCCTTGGAATCCAGGGATCACGCCAGCACCTGACGGTACGACCATCACCAATACGCCAAATTATGCCCTTCTTTAGCAACTCCAGGCCATACTCAATACTTCTCCAAACAGCAGATGCATTTCCGGTAAACACTGTATCGGCAATGTTACCTCTCCTATAGTACTTTGCTTTCATTAGTCTTGCACACAGACTATCAGGCCGGTCAATGAGCCTCCAAGCCTGTCGAGCAAGAAGCGCCTGGTTAAAGAGTCGCATATCACGGAACCCAAGACCACCGTGGCTCTTTGGGCAAATCATTGCATCCCAAGAAACCCAGTGAGTCTTACGCTTGCTGTTCTCTACCCCCCACCAATAACTTCTCACCATCTTGGTTAAATCATCACACACTGAAAATGGCAACTTAAAAACACTCATAACATAAGTAGGGAGCGCTTGAGCCACTGCCTTGATCAGGATCTCCTTTCCTCCGAGGGATAAATACTTCTCCCCCCAGTCCAACAAACGCTTAAACATGCGGGCCTGTAGAGATTGAAATTTACCTTTACTCATTCTTCCTTCGCAAGCCTAAGTATTTTGTTTCAAAGTCTTCATGTTCCACTTGTAATATCTCCTTGATAGCAGCTTGAACTTCATCCGTACATGAACTGCCAAATAATATAGATGACTTTGATGGATTTATCAACTGGCCAGTACCCATAGCATACCTTCGTATCAAGTCTTTGATCATATTAGCCTGCTCCTCCTTCGCCTTAAAGAACAACAATGTGTCATCCGCAAATAATAAGTGTGATATCGCCGGAGCCGTTGGGCAGATCTTAATTGGTTCCAGGCCACCATTAGTTACAGCCTCTTGTATTAGCGCCGAAAGAGAATCCGCGACAAAAAGAAACAAGAAGGGCGACAATGGATCCCCCTGCCGCAGCCCCCTCGTAGGGGCAAAACGCTCAAGTAGCTGTCCATTAAACCTCACTGAATAATGTACAGTAGTAACACACTGCATTATCCAGTTAATCCAAATCGTTGAGAAGCCTAGCTTTATGAGAGCCTTCTCAAGAAAAGTCCAATCGACGCGGTCATAAGCTTTGGAAAGGTCCAATTTATATGCACAAATCGCCTCTGATGGATCCCTTCCTTGTTGTAAATAGTGAATGCATTCAAAAGCAATAATAGCGTTGTCGGATATAAGTCTTCCGGGAATGAAAGCACTTTGGTTCTCCGACACTATCTCATCTAGTATCGGACGTAACCTATTCACTAAACATTTAGACACCACTTTATATAGCACATTACATAAGCTTATTGGGCGAAAGTCCTTAAGTTCCTCTGGCTGCCCAATCTTTGGAATCAACACAATTGCAGTTTCGTTCACCCCATCAGGCATTCTTCCCTCTCTAAAAAATTGTTGAACTGCTGCAATAATTTCCGCTTTAACCGTGCCCCAATTCCGCTGGTAGAACCGGGCAGGAAAACCGTCCGGTCCTGGTGCCTTCAAGGGTCCGATTTGGAATAATGCATCTGATATTTCCTGTTCTGAAAATTCTTTACATAGAGCCTCATTCATAGCTTCTGTTACTTTCGGCACTAGGATCCCCGCTATATCGTCAGGGTTCAGCGTTGGATCTCTCGTGTATACTTCCTTGAAATATGATGTGGCCATTCTTTCCATAGCAGAAGGCACAGTACACCACGTTCCATCATCCCGCTTCAGTTTCTTGATCTCATTCTTCTTAGCCCGCCATACCGCCTTCTTATGGAAGAATTTGGTATTCCGGTCCCCATCTTTCAGCCAACTTATACGTGAGCGTTGCAACCACATCATCTCTTCTCTATACAATAATTCATCCATCCTATTCATCTTATGCCTAATTAGGATCCTATCCACATCTGAGGAATGAAGAGCAACAAGTTCCTGTCGGAGCTCCTCAAGCTCCTTAAGCACATTCCCAAATTTGATTTTACTCCACTCCCTCAAGTCCTTCATAACTGATTCCAGCGAACGGGAAATAGAGGCCAGGTCTCCTCCTTCCTTGGCTTGCAGCCAAGCATTCTCAATAATCTCCGGTAGGGCTGCTTCACGCTCCCACATGATCTCGTACCTCCCAATTCTAGCCTTTGGTCTCCTCTGTGGACTCTCCTCTAACTGCAGGAGTACCGGGAAGTGATCCGACCGACTAGAAACCAAATGTGTCACCGCGGCATTCGGGAAAAGATCAGTCCATTCAGTATCTGCACATGCTCGGTCCAACCTAACTTTGACGTTGCGAGTGCCACTCTGATGGTTGTCATAAGTAAATGGCAGTCCAGAGAAGCCGAGATCTACCAACTCACAGTTAGCCAACGCCTCCCTAAATGCCATCATTTGTGATTCTGCCCTTGCACAGACCGAAAAATGCTCATGTTGCCAAAGCACTTCATTATAGTCACCAATGACTGCCCATGGTAAACGGGAAGAGGCTCTCAACTCTTCCAGCAATGTCCACATCAAGTGTCTGTTTTCCACTCTAGGTTCACCATATACGAAAGTTATCCTCCACATAGGATCAGAATTGCTTACTTTAACCGAAACATCAATGTACCGTGCTCCCTTACCAAGCACTTCTACTTGGATCGATTCATCCCAGAAAAGTGCCAGCCCGCCGCTCCTGCCATCACTGCTTACACCAGTAAAACCCTTCAGGCCGAGCCTCCATCTCAATCTCTCAGCACGATCTTCTGTCTGCCTCGTCTCACACAGAAAAATCAGCTTGGGGTGATTGGCCAAATTAAGGGCTAGCAATTCCTGAACTGTCCGTCGGTTCCCTGCCCCCCGACAGTTCCAGGACATGATATACATTAGCTCCGGTTGTGCTCCTCAAGACCAAACCCTATGCACTTGTACGTAAACCACTAGCCAAAGAGCAGCCAAGCTATCTCTCAATCACCTGCGAACTTTGCCCAGATCGAAACTTGCAAGCAAACAAGAAACCAACAAAACTGATACCCGGCTGCTTCACAAACAACTCAGCTTACCGTCCAGCTCGGAACGATACCTCGAAGACTCGCCGCCGGATGGAAGTCCGGGGGGAGGAAAGAAACCCTTTAAGGGTACTAATATCCGCGTTGCCTAGGCAGGCACCGGAGATCGCATCCGCCGGCGGCGGCAGCGGCGGTCAAGCCCTAAATCGCCCCGTAATCGCCAAAAGCGAGACACTGATTTCATACTGCTCACACATATGTAGGACACCCTTCTTTTATAAAACCTTACATAGGGAATGCAGTCAGGACCATTAGAATGTGAAAGTAAATGATGTGATCCAAGAAATAGACCCCATAAATAAATAGTTGTACTTTATTCAATAAAATTTCATATCTTACTCTGTATATATTAATGTATTTTAAATTTAGTCTTCATAATAAATAATATTTTTTATTTCATTATATTTCCTGATTAATTTTGTACCGTGAAAAGATGTACCATACTTGATTACGATGTGGCCAATCTGTCCACGACATATAATTAGCGATGTCATCTTATCTGTAGCGGGCACCCATAGTTGCGGTGGAACAGAAATTACTATACTATTTTTTTTAGATAAAGTGGAACAGATTATTGCTCGGGGATAGCTATCCGTCGAGCTAAAACAAGCAACGTCGCATAAACTCTTTCGGGCGAATAGCTCAGGTGCGACGTTTTTCTGAAGAATTGGACAGGCAGCAACATAGTTGCTCATAATAGCTTACATGCGGCATCTTTTCGAGCAGTAATTACTCTGCGGCGACATGGCCGTCAAGTCATGTTCCCCACGCTGTAACCCAGGTTTGACCGGTACGTGGAGTAGTTTTTCTCGATTGGGACCCATGCGTCAGCGAAACCGGCCTCTGTTCGTGGGGGGATCGTCTCTGCCACGCGCCGGCGTCCCGCGGAGCTCACTCCTCTGTCCCGTCGTCTCGGTTTCTCCGGGCTGGGGGAAATTATCCTGTCGACGGCGAGTCGAGCGGCGACAATGGTGCGGGCGACTCGAGCTGTGGCAATGAAGCGGGCGATTCGAGCTGCGGCAATGAGCGGGCGAGTCGAGCTGCGGCGAGGGGGCGGGCGACTGGAGCGCCGGCAATGGAGTCGAGCAAGCTGGCGGCGAGTCCAGCGGCGGAGGGAAGAGCGGCCGCGCGAGTCCAGCGGCGGCACCCGGAGTCGAGCAAGCTGGCGGCAAGCTGGTGCGTGGAGGGAGCGGCCAGGGAGGATGGAGGATGGGGTGGTGCGGGTACACGGTCGCAGAGGCGACCGGCGGCCCGATTTGTGTCTCGTGCAGCGGCGAGGGATTCCAGCAAGCGACCCTACCGGATTTCAGTCCAGCAGGTACTGAAGCAGGCGTGGAAGCGTCACGGCTACTACGGCTGCAAGGGTTTTCCGCTCGGCGGTGATTCGCCGCCGATGACGAGGCAGAGGTTTGCGTCGATGCGCAAAATTGCTACGAGCGACGAGAGCAGCTCGGGCGGTGCTGCGGGCGACGAGAGCAGCTTCGATGCCGCGTTGAGCCTAGAGGCTTTCAGCCTAGTTGCCGGGATGGCGGCGGACAGATTGGTCTGCTCCGAAATCCTCTGCGAGATGAAATCGAGCTAGAAGATTGTGCTGCAGAGCCATGGCGGAGGGAAGATTGTGCTGCAGAGCCATGGCGGAGGGAAGATCGTGCTGCATTCTGTAAAACTAGTCTAGTGAATTTTGTTAGGTGCCTGAAACCATTTCAGGCAGTGTTTGCCTAGCGCTGGGAGCGTCGGGAGCGTGTGGTGGTAGTTCTTTTGCGAAATGGCAATGTAAGCAGTGCATCGAACACCTTGGAGGCGTGCTGTGGACGTGCTCTGAACGTGCTCCGGTAGGTGAAACCTAGTTTTTGTGGGTGAAACCTTGTAAACATAATGTAAATTATTGTGTTCCTTGTTTTAGTGTTCTTTGTGGCATTCGCACGCCGTCAGATTGTGGCATGCACACTGTCGAACACCTTTGGGAGCGCGCTCTGGGCACGCCCGATTGTGTCATTCGCACGCCGTCGGATTGAAAACGAGTTGAAACATTGTCAACTAGGTAGAGGCTTATTTCATATATAGACAAAATGCTTTAATTTTTTATTTAACTTACCAAAATTTAAATATTGCTAGTGTTGCTAGTGTTACCAAAATGTAAACATTTGTAACTATTACCTCCAAATGGTGGTAGATTTTTCGCAAACAGAGACATAGCCTAGGCATGGATGTTGCAATGATTTCATACTAATTTTTGAATTCAAATTTGAACTACAATTCAAATGTAAATGTTATTTGTGCTAGGCTTGGATGTTGCAATGAGGAGGATTTCATTTGAAAATATTAACCTTCTAATGGTGGTAGATTTTTCACAAACATAGGCAAAGCCTACTGGCAAAGGGTTGATGCTCCCTTTGCCCACCTAAGTTCAAGTCCCCTATCCCCTTGCTCGCAATTTAGGTGTTGCACATTATATGTCCTAGTCCAGTAGCTTTGTGGGTCGGGCATCTCATTATTATAGAATTTCTATAATAGTGAGTTGTCCCATCCATTAAAATATTACACTTGGAAAAATTCTTTTGAATTTTTGAATTTTTTATATAGTTTGATTGAACTTTGAATATTTGAATTCAACTTTGAACCAAAATTCAAATGTACATGTTATTTGTGCTAGACTTGGATGTTGCAATGATTTTATACTATTATGTAGTAGGTTGATCTAACTTGGTCATCCCCATTTCTAATCCTGTCATTTTTCACATAGGTTCTCCAAAATGAGCTATAAATGAGCCCCAAAGGTAGCCCAAACAGCCCCATTTCTAATCCTATCATTTTTTCGACCTTCTCCAAATGATCTCAAACTCTAGGGTTAACATATATTGCACTAATATAGTGTACTAGACAAATTTTTAACTCAAAACAAGAAATGCTTCAATATGGTATGAAATCTCACAACTCAAACTATAGAGTTCATAGTTTGAGATGTGTGATTTCACACCATATTGAAGCATTTCTTGTTTAATATGTGTCTAGACCTTGTTTATCAGTTGGAGATGTTAGTACATGACAAAATAAGACCATGTGCACTGGATTTGCATTTTTTTTTTGATGTTTTTTGAATATTTTATGAATATTTCAAATTCGGCCAAACTCAAACCAAATCAGCATTTAAACAAGTTTTACACACCAAAATGGAAAACTAAGCATGGATCATTCTTAGTCACACCAAAATGAAGGTTTGGTGAGGTTTTGGACAATTTCATGTTGCAAATCACAAACCACCTCTCTTCACACATGAGAGTTCATAGTTTGAGATGTGTGATTTCACACCATATTGAAGCATTTCTTGTTTAATATGTGTCTAGACCTTGTTTATCAGTTGGAGATGTTAGTACATGACAAACTAAGACCATGTGCACTGGATTTTCATTTTTTTTTTTGATTTTTTTAATATTTTATGATTATTTCAAAATCGGTCAAACCCAAGTTTGACCAACATTTAAACAAGTTTTAAGTACCAAAATGAAAAACTAAGCCCGGGTCATTCTTAGTCACACCAAAATGAAGCTTTGGTGATTTTTTCAATTTTTTTCAATTTTCAAAACATCAAACCCTCTCTCACTTCCTTGAACTCTCTGCAACTTCGTTCGTGGTAAGTCATTTGTGTGAAGGATTTCTCATGAAAATACTCACATACCAAGTTTATATATTTTTTTCATAACTTTTTTTTAGAAAAAGGATCATCCCAGCCTCTGCATCAAAGTGATGCATACGGCTCTTTATTGCGAAGTTTTTGAACGTTTAAAAGTTTACAAGACACAAAATAACCTCATTGGCCACAACAGTCAACCAATGGAAAACAGAAAAGGTCTACAAGACTAGCCATAATCTAGCCTTCTAGTATGATGCCAACCACCCCGGTTGAACATAGCCCGAACGACCGCCATCAACCGAGTGCATCCAGAAGCCATAGGTGCACGCTGTTCTAGCGGGAGAAGGAAGGACCATAGGTTGATCCAGTAGATAGCCTTGTGGACGACCTGCAAAAAATGAACACCTCCTGTCTTGTTAAACACAATATCATTTCGACAATTCCATATTGTCCAAATAAAAGCACATACGCCAATACGAATGCGGGCCTTAATTTTCTTATCTACACCAGCTAGCCAATTACCAAACATATTAGCAATATTAGTAGGTGGTGTGATACTATAAGTAAAATGAATAAGTCTCCAAATGTTTTTTGCAAGGGGACAATCGATAAACAAGTGTTCTACAGTTTCATCTTCCTGACAAAAAACACATTGTTTGCACCCATTCCAATTCCTTTTTGCAAGATTATCTTTAGTGAGGATGACCTTTCTGTTAACAAACCACATAAAAATTCTAATCTTTAAAGGGACTTTAAGCTTCCATAGATACTTTCTAAGAAAAGGGGTATGTCCATTCATGTATTCTGAATACATTGATTTTACCGAGAATGATCCACTTGGAGTCAAACTCCACTTAAACACATCCTCCTCATTAGTGAGAGAGACAGACATTAGTCTTTCCACTAGATGTAGCCAAGCTATCCATTTTTGTCCAGTCAAAGTTCTTCTAAACTCAATATGCAACGGAATGTTAGATAATACATCAGCCACAAGCACATTTTTGTGGCTCACAATGTTAAACAAAGAGGGATATTGAATAGCTAGCGGATCATCTCCAAGCCATATATCCTCCCAAAAACGAGTCCCCTGTCCATTTCCAACATGAAATTTCCCAAGAGAAAAAAAATCATTTTGAACCTTCAAAATGCCTTTCCAAAACGGCGAATCCGAAGGTTTTGGTTTAACTTGAGCCAACGTGGTACCACCTAAGTATTTATTTGTCAACAGCTCCTGCCAAACCCCTTGCTCATTCAACAGTTTGAACAACCATTTGCTTAATAGACATCTATTTTTTATTTCCAAAAGCTCAATGCCTAAACCACCTTGGTCCTTAGGTCGGCAGATTATGTTCCATCTTGTTAAGTGGTATTTTCTTTTATGTTCGGTGCTTTGCCAAAAAAATCTACGACGAAAATAATCTAATCTTTTCCGAACCCCAATGGGTATCTCAAAGAAAGATAAGAGAAACATAGGCAAACTTGTAAGCACCGAATTAATTAGGACCAGCCTATCCCCATAGGAAAGTAATTTTCCAGCCCAAGAACTTAATTTTTTATCAAAACGATCTTCAATTGCTTTCCATTCTTTGTTTAGCAATTTCCTATAATGAATAGGAATACCCAAATATTTGAAAGGTAAAGATCCCAACTCACATCCAAAGATGCAGCGGTAATCATCTTGAAATTCCTTAGCTTTACCAAAGCAAAAAACCTCACTCTTGTGGAAATTTATTTTTAGTCCCGATAGCTGTTCGAAAAAAGCTAGAATTAACTTCATGTTAACCGCTTTCTCTAAATCATGTTCAAGGAACAAAATGGTGTCGTCCGCATATTGAAGAATGGACACTCCTCCATCAACAAGATGAGGTATTAGTCCACCCACTTGACCATCCTCCTTTGCCCTAGCAATGAGAATAGCCAACATGTCGGCAACTATATTGAAAAGGATTGGAGATAAAGGATCTCCCTGCCTTAAACCCTTGAGAGTTTGGAAATAATGACCAATATCATCATTTACACGTATCCCCACACTCCCTCCTTGCACAAATCTGGCCACCCAATCACACCAATTTGGATGGAAACCTTTCATGCGAAGAGATTGCTGAAGAAAGTTCCAATTGACCTTATCATAAGCCTTTTCAAAATCAATTTTAAAAAGGACACCGTCCAAATTTTTCCTTTTAATCTCATGGATTGTCTCATGTAAGACCACTACCCCCTCAAGAATATTTCTTCCTGGAATGAACGCCGATTGTGTTGGTCGGACCACTTTGTGAACGATCGAAGCTACACGATTAGTACCCACTTTCGTGAAGATTTTAAAACTCACATTGAGAAGACAAATAGGTCTATACTGTTCAATTCTACTCGCATCTTCCTTTTTAGGCAATAATGTAATTACTCCATAGTTTAACTTGAACAAAGGAAGCTCACCACGTTGCAATTGAGCACAATTGCATCATGTCAAAATTTAAGATTGGCCAAAATTTCTGATAAAACTCAGATGGGAATCCATCTGGCCTAGGAGCTTTATTATGTTGCATTTGAGAAATAGCATCCCACACCTCCATTTCACTAAAAGGACATGTTAGGATAGTATTCTCCTCATCCGAAATTTGTGGCATATCATGAGTAAAGGATTCGTCAAGCGAAAAATTATTTGGGGCTGGTGCTCCAAATAGTGTTTTATAATACTCCGAGATGAAGACTTTCAAATTTGTCTCACCTACAATAGTCCCCTCATCTTGCTCTAACTGGAAGATACGTTTTTTTCTATGCTTTCCATTGGCAATAAGATGAAAATATCTAGTATTATCACCTCCTTGTTGCACATGTTTGACTTTTGCACGTTGAGCCCACTTGGCCTCCTCCTCTCTTCTCAAACGAGATATGAAGTCTTCAGCATGTTTTTTTGCCTCTTTTTCTGCTATTGAAAGTGGGATCGTTTCAGATTTAATGTCTAACTCATCAATGAGTAATAAGAGTTTTTCTTTTTGTTTCTTATATTCGCCACAGAGATTTTTCGCCCAGCCCCGAAGATATTGACGCAAATGTCTAATCTTGGCCTGCCATCGTTCAATCGGAGTGGAACCTCCCATAGTTGACATCCACTCCCGTGCCACCATCTCAAAGAACCCTTCTTGTTTCAACCAAGATAGTTCAAAAGAGAAGTGGGATTTATTGCCCAAATGCGCCTGATCTCCTGAATCAATTATCAGGGGTGTATGATCAGACCCTGCACGTGGTAGAGTATGCACCGTAACCAACGGGAATTTCTGCTCCCACTCAACACTAGCCAAAAAGCGATCCAGCTTCTCAAAAGTTGGAACCTCCCTGCGGCTAGCCCAAGTGAATTGGCGCCCTGAGAGATCAATTTCTCTAAGGTCCAAACTCTCGATAATGGCATTAAACACAAAAGGCCAGCGAGCGTCAAAGTTAGAATTATTTTTTTCATCTGGTCTTCTTATTATATTAAAATCACCCCCCACCAACATGGGAAGAGATTCATGCTCGCAAATACGAACGAGTTCCGCCAGAAAAACATGTTTATGCTCTTCTTGAGCCGCCCCATAGACAATCACTAAAGACCAAAGAAAACCATCCGATTTATTTCTAAGCTGAATTTTGATACAGAAATCCCCGGATACAACATCCTGTACCGAAAAGATTGTTGCCTTGAACCCCACCAAAATCCCACCAGATCGACCTTGTGGTGGTAACACATACCACGTAAAATCCATTCCCCCCACCAAATGTTTGAGAAAGTGAGCGGCAAAGTTGTCCCTCCCTGTCTCAATAATAGCAAAAAAATCTAGGTTATGCTCCCTTACCGCCTCTTGAACAGCAAAGTGTTTCCCTGAATCCCCAAAACCATCAGTATTCCAAATCATACCCTTCATCTTGATAATTTTTGTAGAGATTCAATTCGTGCACTTCGTCTCTTAAAAGTTAGGCCAGTGCCATTTTTTAAAGTATGTTTACGAGTATGTTTACGGGAAGCTTTGGTCGGTTGAGATAGAAGACCCATGTGATCCTCGACATCATCCTCAACCTCATTTTCATTATCATCACACAGATTTGAAACTTTCCTCATAACTAAACTCTGCGTGCCCCCATCCTCAATTTTATGCAGATTGTTTGATAAGTAAGTGATGGATCTAGATTGTTCAGTTGCCTTTAACAAATTAATAGAGGAAGAAACCTGACTAGGAGAGGCACCTAACGACACCCCAAGTTTAGACGCCTTAGCAATAACAACCTCATTAGGAAACGACAAGAACGAAAGCTTGGGGTCGGTTGTAATACCTGAATCCCGACGTTGAGCCCTCAACATGGCTCTCTCCATAACACTTGCATCGGCATTAGGTTGAGCACTCAATCTTTCACTTGATCGTAGCCCCAAACTTGTTGGCTTTGCAATCCCGCCAAAAGCAATGACTTCCTCCATAGAAGGCTTCTCCCCCATGATCTTCTCTGTCCTCACCGAAGAAGTAAGATGAGTGGAAGCATCTCCTCCAGCCAGCCCAACCGAATCAACCGAAACAGCAGAAGAGAAACCAGCCAAAGCACTTTCCCCACCTTGCTGCTTCTCTGCCGCGACAGAGGAAACCATCAAATTCTCTGCCGCAGCAGGCACCACAGGCGCAGGCAAGCTTTCTACCACGGCAGAGAAATCATTCAACTTCTCTGTCGCGGCAGACACCACAGGCGCAGGCAGGATATCTTCCACGGCAGAGAAAGCATTCAACTTCTCTGTCGCGGCAGGACTCGTGAAAGTTAAAATATCCGATTGTCTCGAAGAAGACGAATCCGCCACCACCTCAACATTTGTGGTGTTGACTACTTCCTGAATCCCCAACTTAACCTTGTTCTGAGACCCCTCATTAAGAAAATCATCCTTGTTTTGATCAACATCTTGATCATTAGCAATCCCCAAGGATGATTCAATCTGGTTCTCAGTCATATCCATTTGTCTTTGCAGCAAGGTAGAATAAGTCACTCTTCCCTTACTAACCGGTTGGGAAATGCTTTGAAAAGCTTGCTGCATCTGTTTTTGTACTAGAGGAGAAAACCTTACTCCTCCGAAACATGAAACTTGTTTTCCTACTTCTCCCATGTCCCTTGAAGAATTATTAGGTCCAGAACTACCAACAGATGGATTGTCCCCTAATTTTTCCACTCTCGACCCTGGTTGATCAACATTCTTATCCGGTTTCTTTCCAACGTTAGGATTATCATCCATATCCGCATCAAAATCTGTCATATGGACATCCTCTCCAAGTTCAAAATTATGCTCTTCAACTTCAAAAGACAATCTGTAGAAGCCCCCCTTAATGAGAACAGGTAGCCCTTTAGGGATCTTTGTTTGATCAACACAGCCAATAAGAATCCGGAGCACACAATTTTTCCTAGTAAAAGGCATGTCCACCTTGATTGGTTTCCCAAGAAGAGTTCCCAAACCCCAGAGTGCCAAAAAATCACCCTTAACCGAAGGAGGTATACCCTTCATCCGAACCCAGCATTGTGGCAGCTTATCAGTTGGTTCAAAACTAGCAAGCCAAGATTCCACTGTTAGCTCACAAGAGCTATTAGGAACTTTGCATGCGCCAAAAATCTTAAGGCGATCCAACTCAGCCTTAGAGGGGAAAAGAACCTTGAAAAAATTATGACCTACTTGCAGAACCTCCCATTGGTATTGTTCCATCGGAATAAGACGTTGAAGCTGTCTAGTAATCTGAGGTGGCGTCATTTCACCCCCAGTGACGGTAACGGATCCATACCGGGTGTTTTCAGTCTTTGGCTTGTACGTTTCAGTGCAGATCATCTCATAGAACATAAGACAATCAAGAGCATGACCATAAACCGCCACTTGCGGTTTAGGAGCACTCAACAGCGGACATGCATCCGAAACATGACCAACCTTTTCACAGTAATCACACAAATCAGTTGGGCAATCTGAAAGTACATGTCCAGCAAAACCACATCTATAGCATTTCACCTTGTCATTCTTCTTCCCTTTCTTCGCTGCCCCCTGACTATCAACATAACCAGAGGTGCCCAACACTGACAAATCAGCCTGTTGTCCCCCAGAAACAATTAGCTGCTGCGCCACCGGCAACAATGCTTGAGCTGCAGCCGAAACTTGGTCCGCAACAGGCACTTGAGGATCAGCCCCAGCCTGACCAGTTTGCACCACCACCGTGGGAGCGGTGACGACATCCTGTTGCCCAGATTGCCCTACAGTAGTCCGCACCACCTGCTGATAGGAACCAGCAGACATATTGGTGCCAAAATTCGATCCGCCGCCACCGCGGCCACCATCCTGCTGCACTCTCCCAGCACGGCCAGTATCTCGACGGAAATCCCGTCCCCGATAGTTTCCTCCATGAAAACGATTATCAGCTGTGTAAGAACCAGTATTGAACCTACCAAACTCATTGTTGCCCTCCTGCCACCCATTGAACTGCTCACCTCCGTTAAAGGGACCTCCATTGCCCTGGAAACCATAGTTCCCATCATTAGGTCGGTATCCCCGCCCACCGCCACGATCAGCTCCATGGTTAGCCGTCCCACTTGGCCCTCCAACCTCATAGTTGTTGAAACCAGCAGGGGGTGGATAGCCATTACCACCATACCTTGGGAAGTTGTTGTTACCTCCCCTTCCTCCATAGCCACCTCCACGATCGGCACCCCCTCTACCGCCGCCACGGTTCGCCATAGCATGAACTCTCGGAGCAGGAGAGGTAATCTCTTGCCAGGTAAACCCTAGCCGCCGCGTTCTATCACGAAAAGAGAAAGGGAGTCTAGGGGTCAACCCTGATGAGCTGCGATCCAAAAAAACAACCTGCCTCGATCTTGGGCCGCCATGCAAACTGGGCTGACCGTGGCCCACTGGCCTTGACGTGATCCGATCGAAATTCAAATTTCGAGATTGGATCTCACCGGAAGAGGCCACCGGCGACGCAGCCACCACCACGCCGACGGTGCCCAAAATTTTCCGAGACCGACGCCTACTCCGGACCAATGTCCAGCCTGCTGTATCCTGCTCCTCAGCCAAGGATACCGTCGGAGACAAAACTGGCAGTCTAGCTATCGATCGAAAGGATGAAAACTCACAGCAACGACCGCTAGCACCCCAAGCGATCGGTGGAGAAAACCCCACCGGAGAAGAGTCCCGCAGTACCTTTGCTGCCCACCTTTGCCGCTTGATGTTCGCCTCCCTTTTTGATCTCTTCTTCTCGCACAAAGAGATGAACTGCTCGCTCTCCGGCGTCGCACACCAGAGGCCGAGCGAATGCGCGGAAGCCGCGGAAGAAGACACCCCAGAAACCTCTTCCTCGTCGGAGTCGTCCGAAGTTAAGGTCCAAAAGCGACCCCTCGTCGGAGAGATGGAGGAACACTTGGCCGGCGACGTGTCCGGCGAGGAGCCAGGCGAGACGCCTTCCCTGTCGCCCCTAGCCGGCGACGTGTCCGGCGAGGAGCCAGACGAGTCGCCTTCCCTGTCGCCCATCACACAGAGGCTACTCATGCGCTCTTACCTTTTTTTTTTCATAACTATATCATGTAAAATGACTATGTGCGCTGGTTTTATGTTATTTTGATTTTTTTTGAATTATTTGTGCTCATTTGAATGTTTGGTCAAACTTTGCACAAAACCGTTGACCGACTCAAAATCAAACTTTATATTTTTTATAACTATGTCTTGTAAAACGACAATGTGCGCTGGTTTTATATTTATTTGATTTTTTGCATTACTTATGCTCAACCCTAGCTCATTCCATCGATATCGTGAACGTGTAAATGTTGGAATTGAAATGTGGATATAACAACGGAAATTCATATTGGAGCCCGGGCTCACCTGCTCCCGTTTTTTCGGGAGCATAAAAAAATTTGAAAAACTTTTCGAAAAATTCCGAAAAAAATCATGCACTTACCTGAGTATGCTCCGCACCACCGTGACAAATTTCACACCGAAATGACACCGTATGCTCCCTGTGCAAAAATGACAAAATTCTGACAGAAATTCAAAATTTTGGATCTCATTTTCTATCAGAATTTTTTCATTTTTGTACAGGGCGCATACGATGTGATTTCGGCGCGAAATTTGTCACGGTGGTGCATAGCATACTCAGGTACGTGCGTGATTTTTTCAGAATTTTTCGGAAAGTTTTTCAAATTTTTTTATGCTCCCGAAAAAACGGGAGCAGGTGAGCCCGGGAGCCAAAACAGCGCTCCCATATAACAAGTTTTATATTTTTTATAGCAACTTAGTTACATAAGTAGACCATGTGCGCTGGTTGTATGTTGTTTTGATTTTTTTTGAATTAGTTGTGCTCAACCCTAGCTCATTCCATCGATAGCTTGAATTGTGTAAATGTTTTTCATTTAACTGTGGATATAACAAGTTTTAATTTTTTTAGCAACGTAGTTGCATAAGTAGACAGTGAGCGAAAGTTTCATATTTATTTGATTTTTATTAAATTACTTATGCTCAACCCTAGCTCACTGAAACCCTAAACCCACGCTAACCCTAAACCCCGGAAACCCCGTCCGAAACCCCCCGCTTCAGAGCCGTTGATCGCTGGTTACTGAACGGTTGGATCAGAAGGAAACCCCCCGATCCGCGCCACTCCCAATTCTGCGCTCTGATTGGCCACTCCCAGTTCCGCGCCACTCCTACGGAAAAAAGCTAACTTTGGGCCCATCAGCAGGATTTAGCCCGCTAATGTTTTTTCCTTGATTAAATGCATGGTGCGCCTTTCAACTTTGGGCCCAGCCCTTTCTCAGGCCACGGCCCAGCCGACCGCCTCCCGTTCCCCTCCCTATATATCCACTCCAGATCGCCGCCACTCTCGCCGCCGGCGACCAAAACCACGCAATCCAGCCCCTCCGCCACAGATCAAGCCCCGACGTGCGAGGAGGATGAGGCCTGGAGGTTCCTGCTCACGCGGCGGCCATTCCGGCCGCGGAAACGGCTCCGACGAGGAGCGGAAAAGGCAGAAGCGGCCGGCGCCCGCTGACCCCGTACGGGCTAAGCTGGTTGCTTCCGACAGCAGTCGGAAGCGCGGCGCGCGCGTACACGAATTGGGGGCGGGAGGCACTGCCTGCCTATGCCCGGCACGTAGTGGTGGAGTACGACCGCCAGATGGAGATGGCGGCGGCGGGGAGAGGCACGGGGAGCTCCTCTGGCGCGGGGAGCTCCGCCATCGCACGAGCACCGCTGCCGCCGCTGAAGAGGGAGGAGGAGGAGCAGCAGGGCGCGGCACCGCGCGCCGGGCGCGGGTATCTGCCGGGGGACCTCGACTGGGTCACCGCCGAGCTGATGGAGCGCACCAAGGACGAGCAGAAGCAGATCGAGGCCGACCGGGAGATGAAGAGGAAGCTCTACGAGTACGAGTACCGCCAAGCCATCGAGGAATCCAAGGCCTACATCCCATGGGGTGCAACCGACTTTGACTCCGACTTTGACTCCGACTCTCACTCCGGCTAAGCGGCGCCGCCGCCTCGTCGCCGCAGCACCCCTGGGGCTCAGGTGAGCCCAATTTTGGATGGATCGATGTAGGGGTAGGAGCTGCGGTTGATGGACTACTCCGTCCTCCTTTGTAATATCTAAGATCTAGTGCCCGTGCGGCTTTTGCTCCGACGAGCCGCCGTTAAAACTACTCCGTGTATAATAGTACTATAATTATCTACTATGTTTGGTTGTCTGTGTGTTATTTGAGTTCGGTTGAATGCCCGTCATTATCTGTTATTGTCTGAATCGGAGCTCGCCGGCGTTGCGTGCTTCGTCGCCGGAGAAGAAGAGGGAGGATGCGCGCGAAAGGGGAAAACGGTTTAACCGTCGTCGCTACAGTCTGGGCCCCACGCTGAAGTGGGTCCCACCCGGATCCACTAATCCGAGTGGGTCCCACCCCTAATCCTGACGGTGGTTGCGCTTAAGGGCCATGTTGTGCCTGGGCTATTTTTGCTCACAGAGATGTCGTAGCAGAGCTATTACAACGAACGACGTCGTTCTCCAGTAAATAGCGTGCAAAAACGTCGCACCTCGCACCTGACCTATTTGCGCAAACTCTTTCCGTGTCGTTTAGTCATGTAACTCAACGAGAGCTAAAAGATGAAGATGCTAGCGTTGAGTTGCAGAGAGTAGATTGAGCATCCATCTTAAGTATATCAGAGATTCAGAGCAAATATCGATACACACCTAATATGCCATCAAATATTTTTGAGTAAACTGGACACTCCCAATACATCTGAGACTGAGGTGGACGCGCGATCACACTTATCAGTTTCAACTAGACGGCGACTCGATCGGAGCGACGGCTTGTTCTTCTCCGTCGTTGTCGTCCTTTTTCGCCTTGACGGTCAGCTGATCCTCCCCTCCTTCTACCTCTGTGCTTCCGGCGTCATCCAAATCAACCGCTTGTTTTCCATCAGATTCCCCTGCAAATTTCGGCACGCAAAAATCAAACCAAATCAAAATGTTGGAATGGCATCTGCTGAAGAACTAACCAAATCTTGCACATGCAATGGGCTAATGGCATGGTTGGTTATTAGCAGAGGAGGAAATCGAACCTACCATCAACCTCTCTCAACGCGGCCGCTGATGTCTCCTCCTCCTCTTGCTCCGGGGAGACGCTCTCGGCCTCTTCAGGCTCGGGATTGGCCTCCTCGCCGGTGACCACTTCCTCCTCCACCGCCGTCGCATCCTCCTTCTTCGCTTGCTCTGTGTCGTCATCGGCCTCGCTTCCAACCTCCTCAACGGCGGTAAGCTCCGGCGGCTCTTGATCATTTCTCAAATCATCGTCATTGCTGAAAACCGTAGGTTGCTCCGCCTGTTGCACATCCTCCTCGGTAACCGGCGCGGTGGCCGGGAATGCGAGGCTTTCGTCCACGTTGGTCACCGGCGGAGCCGGGGAGGTGACAGATTCGTCCTCGTTGGCCGTCGTCGTCAAGGCAGACGAGTCGACGGTGGTTGCGCCTTCGTTTTCCGTGGCAGCCGGAGCAGCCGCGACGGTGACACTTTCATCTTCCTTGGTCACCGGAGCGTTTATGGAGGGGACGACAATTCCATTCTCCTTGGCTACCGGAGCATCCACGAAGGCGGAAGTTTGACCCTCCTTGGCCACCGGGACATCCGCGAAGGCGGCAACGTCAACCTCCTCGGCGACCGGAGGAGTTGGCAGGATGATACCGTCCACCTCCTCGGCCAACGGAGCGGACGCAAACGAGACAAGTTCGTCCTCCTTGGCCACCGGCGCGGCCACGACATCGACGCCACCAGGGTCCCCGGCAACCGTGGCAGGCGCGGAGGGGACAACCTCGTCGTCCCCGATCACCGGAACGTCGGGCGAGATGACGTCGACGTCATCCTCCACGGTGGCCACGCCCACCGGGACATCCGTGAAGATGACACCACCGTCGTCGCCCACCTCCGTGGCGATCTCCTCGATGTCTTTCTCGGTCGACGACGCCCCCTCGTTGTCAATCGCCTCGGCCGACCATACTTCTTCATCCTCGCCCCGCCGCTCGTCTCTCCTCTCCTCGACGGCCGCCTGACCATTCTTGATCTCCTCGACGACGACGACGCTCTCGGTTGCCCATGCCACATCGCCTTCCCCTTCCAGATCGGCAACAACTTCCTTGTCCCTAACGCCGTCAGCCTTACTGGCGACCTTCTCGCTCGCCGTCTCCTTCCCTTTCGCATCTCCGGCGGCGGCTGCCACTTCTTCCTTACCGTCCTTCTTGACCTCCTCCCCCGCCTTCTTCTCACCTACGACCTTCGCGCCGATCACGGTCGAGGCCACCTCGCCGCCTCCCTTGACGACGGCCTTCGACGCCGCCTTGTGATGTTTGACCCCGTCGCCATTGTCTTTTGCGGCGGCGGCCGGCTGGTGGGCGCCGGTGGCGACGACGCTGGACTTCCGCCGGAAGAGCTTGCGGCTGCACCTGCCGCTGCCGTCGCTGCTGACCACGGCTTCCTTGGAGGTGCCGCAACCCATGGCGGCGACGGTGAGGAGGGAATGCCGGAGATCGATTTGAGGCCGCGAGAAGAAGTCGAGGACGGATTTAGGTGCCCATATATACCCTGCATGCGCGCGGCCATGCGCGGCGTTGCAAAATTAGGGAGACCGTACGATTATAACCACCAAGAGGTTGTGGCATGTGTACTAAAAACTGCATTGTGTAGTTTTTAGAGCCTAATTGCAGCTCATCGTCGTTTGCTAGCTGTTGAGGTGCGCTTTGAGTTCGAGCAATTTCCGACAGGGACGGAAACGGTGCGAAATTACTCTTGTACCCTC
Source organism: Puccinellia tenuiflora (assembly GCA_012064385.1). Lineage (NCBI taxonomy): Eukaryota > Viridiplantae > Streptophyta > Magnoliopsida > Poales > Poaceae > Puccinellia > Puccinellia tenuiflora. Next base: position 303,485 of record QRDG01000425.1, on the reverse strand, counting down.
GAATCAATCAGTTTGAATTTTGATTTCTTTCGGGTAGCCCCCATCTCTTCTTCCTCGCTTCGTTTAATCCCAGCGTCGCCTCGCCGCCCTGAGCTCCGCATCCATCACCTCGCCCTGCTGGAGATATTCGCAATTTCCGACAAAGACCGAGAATAGTCTAACACAATGTACCCCATAGTGGCTATCGGTACCGGTACCTCCTTGCCCAAAAATAGTGTGTGATTTGATACCATAGCCACATTTTCCACTTGACAAAGTAGTACTGTGGTACATCAGCCCAGGTCTAGGAGGTACCAAATCGATCACAGCCGCCAGATTGACATGGTATGAACGGTGTGGGTTTGTTTTAAGCACAGCAGAATTGCTCAAGAACTCAAGATTGGGTTTTCCAGGCAAACATTGCTGCTAATAACCTAAGAAATAGAATGTGCTTTTCATGTAAAATATTATGACACGATATACACTTGCTGTCTCTAAGACGGGGTTTGTCGATTCAGATGTTTCGGACGGACGTGTGTTTTACTTTCACATATACCATGTCCAGTTATGAAGTTATCAGCTGTTGATTGAAACAAACTATGGGAAAAAAATGCAATGTTTTTAGAAACAAGGCAAAAGCTTTGCCTTTTATATTGATAAAGTAGGAGCAAATACAAGGGCTCGGCCGAAACCGAAAATTAAAGAGAAACAAGCAACTCCGGCATCACCGGAGGCCCTTAACGCATCGAAACTACTACTCGCAAATCTCCGCCAATTTCTTGGCCCCCGCAAGAGCAGAGCATGAACTGAAACCAATCTGGAGGCTGGACTCAACAAATCAAGAACTCAGACTTCTCTCTGTAACGCAACAGCAGGCAGAGAACATTAGTCAGAAATTTGGGAACCTAGACCAGTGGGTGAGCCATTGAACAGCAGGTACAAGCACAACTGCTAGGTCATTTTGTACTCCTACAAGTTCTTCATGACACCTCCAGGATGGGGCCTGAAGGGCGGGGTCCGGTTCCACCTGGCACGCCCGGGTTAGAGGGGATCTTTGATCACTGGCAAGTTTAATCCACAGCTAACCGTTGGAACTTTCAAACTCCTAGATTTTTTACAGTGAAACCATTTACTGATTCAGTCAGCAGCTAAACAAAAATCACTTTGACTCACTGTGTTTCATTCAGTTCACAGCTACAAAAAGTTAGTTCGTTCACTTAGCAGACGATCAGTGCTTCAGGGTCAAGTGTATAACTTTCAGCACTAGATCGATGAGCATACACTAGTTCTTTTAGTTCTCTACTCTGACTTTCTGGTTTCCTTTTGAGAGGGCTACCTCTGAAACTCTGAATGAGTTCCTTGTTCCGCAGCTTGTACCTCCTCTGCTACTGTTGCCTGCTGCAAGATTGCTTCAGACAGCCGGGCCCGGGTGCCCCGCCCGTTTGATAGCGTAGTCCCGTATACACCACGGCAAACAAAGCACCACAATTCGAGAGCTAAATATCTGCTGAAGAACAAATTGGGTAAAGAACTTTGCTTGGAGATCATTGGAAATGGTTTTAAATTGTCTATATTCCAGAGCCAAATGTCCCATGCCTCCGTTAGTGGGACACTTGAAACCCATGTCCTTGTTTTCTCTTGGAGATCATTCATTGTATGCAGAAATTCCTAGTTCACTGGTACTAGTGTTATTTCAGTGACTGAATGCATTTTGTCAGAGCTCTATTTGCATTCTACCTTGTTGCTGCAGTTCACAGGATATCATGTGCACAAACTGACACCAACCAGCGAAAATAAGGCAGACAACTGCACCGGATGTTTTAAGATGCTGATTAATACAATATGCTGCCCAACTCTTTGTTCATGATCTCATAAGTTTTAAATTCAGAGCTACCTAGTTATTAATATTGATCATTGTCCTACCAGCAACTATGCATAGAATGATAGAATGCCACTGCACCTTTACACCTCCATCACCGTCCACCTGTCAGTCAGCATGAACATGCCTACAATCCCTATGCTATTTCATCACCGCCAGGACGCTGCTCAAGCTTTTGTAGACAATGATCGTCTCCGGCAACCTCCTCACGGGCGTTCTTCGCCTCCGCCATAGCTTCCGCAGCTCCTTTCCTTTTCCCCACAGAAATGTGTATAGCCCCACAATGACCAGCAGCGTCCCCATGATGCTGCAGACAGTCAGTCATAATATGTGCTGTTGAGATTTGCCGTATTTGCTACAGTACACAAGTATGCCATTTCTATCTGAATAAACGGTTTATCCCCTGCTCAAGAAACTCACCTTGTTAACAAGATGCTGGTGCCAAGTCCATGATCACCGTCGCTACCATCGCCAGAGAGTTGAACATAGAGGGGTAAATCGGCCGACGACACTTCACCGCCCACGACATCAGGACGAACACGACACCGATGTTGAATATCCCCTTAGGAACTGGAATGCAAGGCATCAACAAAATTCCAAATTTCATGCATCGGTGAGAGATGATGGCATGAAGCCGCGGTCAGTTACCGAGTAGACGACGGTGAGGAGCTGCAGGGTCCCACTCGAGCCTCCATGCTGACGTGTCGTGGTCGATCAATATGCCGATAGCAAAAGCCTGCAGGCTTCCCGACAGACACGTCAGCATTGTCGCCTAGGACCTGTATGGAAACACCTTGGCAAGCATAACCTGTAGATGCAATTTTAGAAAATGTTACTACATACTAGAATGGGTCAGGAAGGCCAAAAATAAAAAACAGAAAAGCAATGCCATTTTTTCAGCTGGGACATACATTGTAAGTTTGTAACACTTGTTCTGAAGCAACTACGTACAAATGTGGAAGTGAAGACGTACTGTCAGATCCCAAGGTCAGTACGGTTGACACCCGTATGATGAACCAAAAGGCGTATGCGAGGCAGCTGCCGCACAGTAACTGTGTACCCGCGACCATATTGTGGTGAACCGCCGAAATTGTCACTGCCTGAGCATGGGGCCTCAGCAGGTGGGTAGGCCAAGGATGGTGCAGTCCCGCATTTGTAGAGGCCGGCCTTCATTGTTCCCCCGACACACGCCACGATGCCGAAGCTTCATCTTGCCGGTCCAGCTCATGAATACCAGGTCTAGCATTTGTCTCGGCGAGTTTCAGGAATGAAGAACGGGTCTATCATTTTGCAATGTAAGTATGTACTCCACCAAGAACGATCCAACACTAACAACTACCTTGTTAAGGTGGTCAAATCTTGCTGATCCCCGTGTCACGGCTTTACAAAACAATGGCCATGCATGATTACTATCCCTATTCGCCGCTGCCAAAGGAAATGAAGGGGGAAGCCTCATGATAATAATGCAATAACTAATAAGTAAATAGAACAGTTAAGATGAGGGAAGGTAAGAATTACCTAGAACTGATGAGATTTCAGGGCATAGATACATCTAGGGGGCGGAAGTTGGAAGGATACAATAGTATGTAACTGGCATAATCACTGAAATAATTGCAACACTGCAACATAGGGATCTTACAGTGCATAATCTGCATAAAACATTGCAACACTTGAGTTTGTGTGGACTACATCAAGTTTTTTTTTTGGATAATACTGTTTAGCTTCATGGTACAGCAGGATTAATTGGTAGACCCAACACCAGGTGCGCCACCAAATTACAGCTAATAGGCTGCTATTCTTCACCTACATAGCTACCCTTTAGGAGAGGGAGACTCTCACTACATTGCAACTCCTATTCTTCATTCATAGCACAACAAATTACAGCTAATAGGCTGCTATTTTCAGATCCACACACAAAACAAATAAGATCTAGGAAGAGCATGCACATCACCTTGCGAATGGTGGCCGCAGGACCTTCAACACGTAGCCAGGGACGCGCCGGCGACCAGATGCCGTCAACATGGAGTCAGGGACGAGCCGATGGAGGTGGCTCGATCCGACGGCCAATGTGTCAAACACGCTTAGAAGGCTCCCAACACGAACAATGATGTTGTCTTTAGATATGTTGTGTCAATGTATGCATGGGGTGGTGGTGAGCTACTCCTCTCATGCATGACATTAAGCTGAGTACCTGAAATCCGAATAAAAACCAACAAAGAAGCAAACAAGGGTGAGTAAAGAATACTCAACAAGTACAATAGAAACCGAAAGGTAAACAAGTATCAAACAAATGTACAATCTGAACAAAAGATGGAATGCAGTGAACACAAAAAAGAACAAAGAGGAAAAAGCTTCTACAAGCCAATAGAAAAAAACACCTTTAGGATAAGAAAACGAGTAACTAGTCCAACTAAAATAAAATCAACTAAGAACTCTAATGAATAATCTTGTGTGAATTTTAATCCTTCTCTTCCAAACCAAATATGGAACTCAACAAATCACGCGAAGATCTTCAACAATGCATTCGATCATGAGATCCACCATTCTCATATATTTGGCAATATGTCCATAATCAGAACCAATGTTCAAATCGAGGTAATACGTCATGATTTATACTTCAACAACTCGACAACTGTTCTGTCCTTTACTTCGAAGGTTGTACAGGTAGTTCACCGGAGACCGTGGCCGACGGTGTCGGGTAGGCGTCATGGTAGGACGCAGGAGATTGGGGAATTAGAGAAGTAGATTGGATCAGGAGAGCATAAGGGTGGAGAGATACTTTCGTATATTGCTTGACCAGAACGATAAAGGATACACATCCTCTAATGTTGGCCAGGAGACCTGGTGCAAACCTACTAGAACTACTAGTAGTATTCAACTAGGACTCTTCTTTGACTCTAACACGTAATTAACCTAGACTCTAATTATGGAAGCTACCATATATATACTACTAACGTCACAACAACAACACTCACCCATTTTTTCGGACGATCGTAATACTCATCAAAATGAATTAAGTTTGCTTCGCAATCCACGTACAGGCAGCTAAACCATTGTTTATTTTTTGTATTATTGGACCCATCTCCAAAATTGTCTATACATTTCACTAGGAATTCCAAATCACGAAATGTTGTCATTATCAAGTCCATGAGATCATCACATTATGACTAAAACTCCCAATATAATATTGCCCACTTGGCTTCATAAACCAATGAAATCGTCCTATTGGAACCACCATAACCGAATCCCTACAAGTCAATATCTCAAATAGGATACCCAACACTTTTCCCTTCGATGGCCTAGCCTACCGACCGATCCGAATTTATATCGACAATCAATTCTTCATAAAACCAAAGGAACAAAATTACCTAGATCATTGAGAAATCTATACTTCAATAAGCCACTAATTAATACTCACGAACTATGTTCATTTTTTCTAAATATGTGTAATATCCCATATATTAGTTGAACCCACCAATTACTAAAATATCGTAGAAGAAAACTAATATCTATCTATCATGCCATCCGAAATAATTAATTATCTCTCTACTGAGCTTACCATCCAAAATCAACAAATTATCCACATTGTGCCAATTTGAAATGACATATCCAAAATATCATATCAAAACTTTGTAGATACCCAAAACGTTTTATCATCAACTTAAATCGTTTTATCTATCTTCCAATCCAACAAAGCATCATCATTAACTAAAGCCATCAATCCAAATACTTTTATCCAGCCACTTATTAGATCTCGATTAACATAATAAGATTCCGACACTAGTGACTTACTGACTACATTGTAATTAAGAGAATCTCCACCTAAACCAAATTGCAACATTTATAAGAGCAAGTCAAAATAACCATCGAACATACGAGTTAGTCGAAAAGAACAATGAGAAATTAACTAAATATATCGCCACTCAACTTTTCATAAAGCCAATTAAAAGCATCTCCAACGAAACAAAATTGCAGCATTAATAATAGCAAGTCAAAATAACCGTCGAACATACGAGCTAGTCAAAAAGAACAATGAGTAATTAACAAAATATATCGCCAATATTTTTTTATAAAGCCAATTAAGAGCATCTCCAAATAAACCAAAAGGCAACATTAATAAGAGAAAATCAAAATAACCAACGAACATTAGGCCTAGTCGAAAAGAACGAAGAGAAATTAAAGCGATATGTCGTAAATCAATTTTCATAAAGCCAATTAAGAGTATCTCCAACTAAACCCAATTGCAAACTTAATAAGAGCAAGTCAAAATAACCGACGAACATATGAGCTAGTCGAAAAGAACAATGAGAAATTAACAAAACATATCGCCAAATATTTTTTCATAAAGCCAATTAAAAGCATGTCCAACTAAACCAAATTGCAACATTAATAAGAGCACATCAAAATAACGATCGAACATACGAGCTGGTCGAAAAGAACGAAGAGAAATTAACTAGATATAAAGCAAGCCAACTTTCATAAAGCCAAATAAAAGGATCTCCAACTAAACCAAAATTCAACATTAATAAGAGCAAGTCAAACTAACCATCGAACATACAAGCTAGTCGAGAAGAACAATGAGGAATTAACAAAACAATCGCAATCAATTTTTCATAAATCTAATTAAATGCATCTCCAACTAAACCAAATTGCAACATTAATAAAAGCAAATCAAAATAACCATCAAAATACGAGATTCTCAAGAAGAACGAAGAGAAATTAACTAGATCTATTGCCAAACAATTTTTCATAAAGCCAATTAAGACAATCTCCAACTAAACAAAATTGTAATTGTAACATTAATAAGAGCAAGTGCTTATATTTCACTAGGAATTTCAAATTTTACAATGAACTACTCTATATATTTCACTAGGAATTTTCCGAATCACGAAATGCAGTCATTACCAACTCCATTAGATCATCACGTTATGCCTCATACTCCAAACATAATCTAGCCTATTCGGCTATTCAAACCGCCATAACCGAATCCCTACAAGTCAAAAATTTCAAATAGGATACCTAACAATTTCCCTTCTATGGGCTATGGCCTAGCCTACCCAGTAGATCTGAATTCACATTAACTAAGTATATCGACAATTAATTCTTCATAAAACCACACGAACAAAATTAACCAGATCATTGAGACATCAATACTTCAATAAAGCCACCAATCCTCCCCAACAAAGTGCATCTTTTTTCTAAATATGTGCAATATCCCATAAGTTACTTCAACCCATCAATTACGAAAATACCCTCCAAGACAACTAATATTTATCCATGGTGTAATCTGAAATGATTATTTATTTCTGTACCTTGCTTATCAATCCAAAGTCAAAAAAGTATCATCCACATTCTGCCAATTTGAAATGACATATCAAACATATGGTATTGAATGTTTCCCCAACACATTCCATACCTAGGCTAATTTCACGCTAGTTGTGATAACAAAGTTTAATCATCTTGACCATGAATTACTACGCAATTCATCATAATATCACTCCAATAGTAAAATTAAGATCGATCAATGTTCCATAAATGTATCATTATATCTCTCTCTTTTCTATCACACAACTTAAATCGTTTTATCTATCTTCTAATCCAACAAAGCATCATCATTAACTAAAGCCATCAATCCAAGTACTTTTATCCAGCCACTTATTAGATCTAGATTAACATGATAAGATTCCTCTGACACTAGTGACTTACCGACTACATTGTAATTAAGAGAATCTCCAACTAAACCAAATTGCAACATTACTAAGAGCAAGTCAAAATAACATCGAACATACGAGCTAGTCGGAAAGAACGAAGAGAAAATTAACTAGATATATCACAAACCAATTTTCATAGAGCCAATTAAGAGGATATCCAACTAAACCAATTGCAACATTAATAAGAGCATGTCAAAATAATTATCGAACATACGAGGTAGTCGAAAAGAACAATGAGAAATTAACTAAATATATCGCCACTCAACTTTTCATAAAGCGAATTAAAAGCATCTCCAACTAAACCAAATTGCAACATTAATAATAGCATGTCAAAATAACCGGCGAACCTACAAGCTAGTCGAAAAGAATAATGAGTAATTAACAAAATATATCGCCAATATTGTTTTACAAAGCCAATTAAGAGCATCTCCAAATAAACCAAATTGCAACATTAACAAGAGCAAATAAAAATAACCATCGAACATACGACCTAGTCAAAAACAATGAAGAGAAATTAAAACGATATATCGCAAATCAATTTTTATAAAGCCAATTAAGAGTATCTCCAACTAAACCAAATTGCAAAATTTATAAGAGCAAGTCAAAATAACCGTCGAACATACGAGCTAGTCGAAAAGAACAATTTTCATAAAGAAAGTCAATTTTCATAAAGCCAAATAAAAGGATCTCCAACTAAACCAAAATTCAACATCAAACATATGGTATTGAATGTTTCCCCAAAACATTCCATACTTAGGCTAATTTCACGCTAGTTGTGATAACAAAGTTTAATTATCTTGACCATGAATTACTGCGCAATTCATCATAATATCACTCCAATAGTAAAATTAAGATCGATCAATGTTCCATAAATGTATCATATATCTCTCTCTTTTCTATCACACAACTTAAATCGTTCTATCTATCTTCTAATCCAACAAAGCATCATCATTAACTAAAGCCATCAATCCAAGTACTATTATCTAGCCACTTATTAGATCTAGATTAACATGATAAGATTCCTCTGACACTAGTGACTTACCGACTACATTGTAATTAAGAGAATCTCCAACTAAACCAAATTGCAACATTACTAAGAGCAAGTCAAAATAACATCGAACATACGAGCTAGTCGGAAAGAACGAAGAGAAATTAACTAGATATATCACAAACCAATTTTCATAGAGCCAATTAAGAGGATATCCAACTAAACCAATTGCAACATTAATAAGAGCATGTCAAAATAATTATCGAACATACGAGCTAGTCGAAAAGAACAATGAGAAATAAACTAAATATATCGCCACTCAACTTTTCATAAAGCGAATTAAAAGCATCTCCAACTAAACCAAATTGCAACATTAATAATAGCATGTCAAAATAACCGTCGAACCTACAAGCTAGTCGAAAAGAATAATGAGTAATTAACAAAATATATCGCCAATATTGTTTTACAAAGCCAATTAAGGGCATCTCCAAATAAACCAAATTGCAACATTAACAAGAGAAAATAAAAATAACCATCGAACATACGACCTAGTCAAAAAGAACAAAGAGAACTTAAAGCGATATGTCGTAAATCAATTTTCATAAAGCCAATTAAGAGTATCTCCAACTAAACCAAATTGCAAAATTTATAAGAGCAAGTCAAAATAACCGTCGAACATACGAGCTAGTCGAAAAGAACAATTTTCATAAAGAAAGTCAATTTTCATAAAGCCAAATAAAAGGATCTCCAACTAAACCAAAATTCAACATCAAACATATGGTATTGAATGTTTCCCCAAAACATTCCATACCTAGGCTAATTTCACGCTAGTTGTGATAACAAAGTTTAATTATCTTGACCATGAATTACTGCGCAATTCATCATAATATCACTCCAATAGTAAAATTAAGATCGATCAATGTTCCATAAATGTATCATTATATCTCTCTCTTTTCTATCACACAACTTAAATCGTTTTATCTATCTTCTAATCCAACAAAGCATCATCATTAACTAAAGCCATCAATCCAAGTACTTTTATCCAGCCACTTATTAGATCTAGATTAACATGATAAGATTCCTCTGACACTAGTGACTTACCGACTACATTGTAATTAAGAGAATCTCCAACTAAACCAAATTGCAACATTACTAAGAGCAAGTCAAAATAACATCGAACATACGAGCTAGTCGGAAAGAACGAAGAGAAATTAACTAGATATATCACAAACCAATTTTCATAGAGCCAATTAAGAGGATATCCATCTAAACCAATTGCAACATTAATAAGAGCATGTCAAAATAATTATCGAACATACGAGCTAGTCGAAAAGAACAATGAGAAATTAACTAAATATATCGCCACTCAACTTTTCATAAAGCGAATTAAAAGCATCTCCAACTAAACCAAATTGCAACATTAATAATAGCAAGTCAAAATAACCGTCGAACCGACGAGCTAGTCGAAAAGAATAATGAGTAATTAACAAAATATATCGCCAATATTGTTTTACAAAGCCAATTAAGAGCATCTCCAAATAAACCAAATTGCAACATTAACAAGAGCAAATAAAAATAACCATCGAACATACGACCTAGTCAAAAACAATGAAGAGAAATTAAAACGATATATCCCAAATCAATTTTTATAAAGCCAATTAAGAGTATCTCCAACTAAACCAAATTGCAAAATTTCTAAGAGCAAGTCAAAATAACCGTCGAACATACGAGCTAGTCGAAAAGAACAATTTTCATAAAGCCAAATAAAAGGATCTCCAACTAAACCAAAATTCAACATTAATAAGAGCAAGTCAAAATAACCGAACATAGGAGCTAGTCCAAAAGAACAATGAGAAATTAACAAAACATATCGCCAAATATTTTTTTCATAAAGTCAATTAAAAGCATGTCCAACTAAACCAAATTGAAACATTAATAAGAGCACATCAAAATAACGATCGAACATACGAGCTTGTCGACAAGAACGAAGAGAAATTAACTAGATATAAAGCAAGCCAACTTTCATAAAGCCAAATAAAAGGATCTCCAACTAAACCAAAATTCAACATTAATAAGAGCAAGTCAAACTAACCATCGAACTTACAAGCTAGTCGAGAAGAACAATGAGGAATTAACAAAACATATCGCCAATCAATTTTTCATAAATCCAATTAAAGAATCTCCAACTAAACCAAATTACAACATTAATAAAAGCAAATCAAAATAACCATCAAAATACGAGATTCTCAAAGAGAACGAAGAGAAATTAACTAGATCTATTGCCGAACAATTTTTCATAAAGCCAATTAAGACAATCTCCAACTAAACAAAATTGCAACATTAATAAGAGCAAGTCCTTATATTTCACTAGGAATTTCCAAAATTTACAATGAACTATAGTCTATATATATCACTAGGATTTTTCCAAATCACGAAATGCAGTCATTACCAACTCCATCAGATCATCATAATATGCTAATACTCCAAATATAATCTTGCCTACTCGGCTTCATAATCCAATATAATCGTCCTATTCAAACCACCATAACCGAATCCCTACAAGTCAAAATCTCAAATAGGATACCTAACAATTTCCCTTTGATGGCCTATCCTACCTGGTAGATCTGAATTCAGATTAACTAAATATATCGACAATTAATTCTTCATAAAATGACAACAACAAAAATTTACCGGATCATTGAGAAATCTATACTTCAATAAAGCCACCAATCCTCCCCAACAATGTGCATCTTTTTTCTAAATAAGTGCAATATCCCATAAGTTACTTCAAACCACCAATTACTAAAATACCCTCTAAGACAACTAACATTTATCCATGGTGCAATCCGATATGATTATTTATTTCTATACCTTGCATATCAATCCAAAGTCAAAAAAGTATTCTCCACATTCTGCCAATTTGAAATGACATATCAAACATATGGTATTGCATGTTTCCCCAAAACATTCCATACCTATGCTAATTTCACACTAGTTGTGATAACAAACTTTAATTATCTTGACCATGAATTACTGCACAATTCATCATAATATCACTCCAATAGTAAAATTAAGATCGATCAATGTTCTGCAAATCTATCAATATACCTCTATCTTTCCTATCATCAACTTAAATTGTTTTATCCATCTTCCAATCCAACAAAGCATCATCATTAACTAAAGCCATCAATCCAAGTACTTTTATCCAGCCACCTATTAGATCTCGATTATAACATGATAAGATTCCTCTCACACTAGTGACTTACTGACTACATTGTAATTAAGAGAATCTCCAGCTAAACCAAATTGCAACATTAATAAGAGCAAGTCAAAATAACATCGAACATACGAACTAGTCAAAAAGAACGAAGAAAAATTAACAAGATATATCGCAAATCAATTTTCATCGAGCCAATTAAGAGGATCTCCAACTAAACAAAATTGCAACATTAATAAGAGCAAGTCAAAATAACCATCGAACATACGAGCTAGTCGAAAAGAACAATGAGAAATTAACTAAATATATCGCCACTCAACTTTTCATAAAGCCAATTAAAAGCATCTCCAACTAAACCAAATTGCAACATTAATAATAGCAAGTCAAAATAACTGTCGAACATACGAGCTAGTCGAAAAGAACAATGAGTAATTAACAAAATATATCGCCAATAATTTTTTTATAAAGCCAAATAAGAGCATCTACAAATAAACCAAAAGGCAACATTAATAAGAGAAAATCAAAATAACCATCGAACATTAGACCTGGTCGAAAAGAGCGAAGTGAAATTAAAGCGATATATCGTAAATCAATTTTCATAAATCCAATTAAGAGTATCTCCAACTAAACCCAATTGCAAAATTAGTAAGAGCAAGTCAAAATAACCATCGAACATACGAGTTAGTCGAAAAGAACAATGAGAAATTAACAAAATAAATCTTCAAATATTTTTTTCATAATGCGAATTAAAAGCATGTCCAACTAAACCAAATTGCAACATTAATAAGAGCACATCAAAATAACAATCGAACATACGAGCTGGTCGAAAAGAACGAAGAGAAATTAACAAGATATAAAGCAAGTCAATTTTCATAAAGCCAAATAAAAGGATCTCCAACTAAACCAAATTCAACATTAATAAGAGCAAGTCAAAACAACCATCGAACATACAAGCTAGTCGAAAAGAACAATAAAGAATTAACAAAACATATCGCCAATCAATTATTCATAAATCCAATTAAAGCATCTCCAACTAAACCAAATTGCAACATTAATAAAAGCAAATCAAAACAACCATCGAAATACGAGATTGTCAAGAAGAACGAAGAGAAATTAACTAGATATATTGCCAATCAATTTTTCATAAAGCTAATTAAGAGAATCTCCAACTAAACAAAATTGCAACATTAATAAGAGCAAGTCCTTATATTTCACTAGGAATTTCCAAAATTTACAATGAACTAGTCTATATATTTCACTAGGATTTTTCCAAATCACGAAATGCAGTCATTACCAACTCCATCAGATCATCATAATATGCCTAATACTCCAAATATAATCTTGCCTACTCGGCTTCATAATCCAATATAATCGTCCTATTCAAACCACCATAACCGAATCCCTACAAGTCAAAATCTCAAATAGGATACCTAACAATTTCCCTTCGATGGCCTATCCTACCTGGTAGATCTAAATTCAGATTAACTAAATATATCGACATATGGTATTGAATGTTTCCCCAAAACATTCCATACCTAGGCTAATTTCACGCTAGTTGTGATAACAAAGTTTAATTATCTTGACCATGGATTACTTCACAATTCATCATAATATCACTCCAATAGTAAAATTAAGATCGATCAATGTTCCATAAATGTATCATTATATCTCTCTCTTTTCTATCATCAACTTAAATCGTTTTATCTATCTTCGAATCCAACAAAGCATCATCATTAACTAAAGCCATCAATTTAAGTACTTTTATCCAGTCACTTATTAGATCTAGATTAACATCGTAAGATTCCTCTCACACTAGTGACTTACTGACAGAATCTCCAACTAAACCAAATTGCAACATTACTAAGAGCATAACATCGAACATACGACCTAGTCAAAAAGAACGAAAAGAACGAAGAGAAATTAAAATGATATACCGCAAATTAATTTTTATAAAGCCAATTAAGAGTATCTCCAACTAAAACAAATTGCAAAATTAATAAGAACAAGTCAAAATAACCGTCGAACATACAAGCTAGTCAAAAAGAACAATGAGAAATTAACAAAATATATCGTCAAATGTTTTTTCATAAAGCCAATTAAAATCATGTCCAACTAAACCAAATTGCAACACTAATAAGAGCACATCAAAATAATAATCGAACATACGAGCTGGTCGAAAAGAACGAAGAGAAATCAACAAGATATAAAGCAAGTCAATTTTCATAAAGCCAAATAAAAGGATCTCCAACTAAACCAAAATTCAACATTAATAAGAGCAAGTCAAAACAACCATCGACATACAAGCTAGTCGAAAAGAACAATGAAGAATTAACAAAACATATCACCAATCAATTATTCATAAATCCAATTAAAGCATCTCCAACTAAACCTAATTGCAACATTAACAAAAGCAAATCAAAATAACTATGAAAATACGAGATTGTCAAGAAGAACAAAGAGAAATTAACTAGATATATTGCCAATCAATTTTTCATAAAGCTAAATAAGAGAATCTCCAACTAAACAAAATTGTAACATTAATAAGAGCAAGTCCTTATATTTCACTAGGAATTTCCAAAATTTACAATGAACTAGTCTATATATTTCACTAGGAATTTCCGAATCACGAAATGCAGTCATTATGAACTCCATTAGATCATCACATTATGCCTAATACTCCAAATATAATCTTGCCTACTCGGCTTCATAAACCAATATAATCATCCTATTCGAACAACCATAACCGAATCCCTACAAGCCAAAATCTCAAATAGGATACCTAAATCTTCCCTTCGATGCCCTAGCCTACCTGGTCGACTTGAATTTAGATCAACTAAATATATCGACAATCAATTCTTCATAAAACAACAAGGAACAAAATTAACTAGATCATTGAGAAATCAATACTTCAATAAAGCCACCAATCCTCCCGAACAATGTGCATTTTTTCTGAATGTGTGCAATATCCCATAAGTTAGTTCAACCCACCAATTACTAAAATACCCTCCAAGACAACTAACATTTATCCATGGTGCAATCCGAAATAATCAATTATCTCCGTACCTTGCTTATCAATCCAAAATCAAAAAATTATTATCCACATTCTGCCAATTTGAAATGACATATCAAACATATGGTATTGAAAATTTCCCCAAAACATTCCATACCTAGGCTAGTTTCACGGCACGCTAGTTGTGATAACAACTTTAATTATCTTGAACATGAATTACTGCACAATTCATCACAATATCACTCCAATAGTAAGATTTAAAAATAAATCACCAATAATTTTTTTCATAAAGCCAATTATAAGAATCTCCATCTAAACCAAATTGCAGCATTAATAAGAGCAAATTAAAATAACCATCGAACATATGAGCTAGTCGAAATGAACGAAGATAAATTAACTAGATATATCGTAAATCAATTTTTTGAGGCTAAACAGTGGCAAATAAATTTTCATAAAGCCAATTAAGAGGATCTCCAACTAAACCAAATTGCAATATTAATAAGAGCAAGTAAAAATAACCATCGAACATACAAGCTAGTCGAATTTTAAGTTCTTATTAACTAACTCAAGTTTAATTATTTAGTCAACCTAGTTAAAAGTGTAAGTAGTTAGTATCCCATGTTAATAACAACCTAATCCAGAGACATGGCGCCTAAGCTCTGATACCAGATTTCTAATTACCTGGCAGTGCTACCACACTCCTCTAATTACCACCAAACTAACGGAAACTAAGCACCCCATTTGTTTACATCGAAGACAAACATAACACAAAAGAACATATACATAAGTGATACGACACAAGTGATCATCCGAACAATTTATATTGCATAAGGGCTCAAATTGAATAGGTACCGCAAGAAAGATTAAAGATGGAAATTATAAAAAATAGGAAAGACCTTGCACTTGCCTTAAATCGAAGGCTTAATCGAAGAAACACCCTCAACACCAAGAGCGACCGTAACCTGTGGAATAATCTTTGTTTAGAAAACTAATTTACGGCATTGACGAAATTATACACTAATCGCAATAAACCTCACGGACAAAACATCCAAATACTTAAATTTTGCTAGGAAATTCTTTATTACCTGCGTTAAGCTATCCCATAGGAAATCCACCGAATCTTTTCTTTTCCTGCATGGCTCACAAATTCCTCCTTCGTTGCTTCAGCTCATGTTGTCCACCTTTGACAACCCAAACCAGCTAGCAATCAGTTAAAGCGGGAGAGATCAGGTCCCTTATCCAACCATTGGCAGCTAGTACCATATATCAAACAAAACTGCGTCCAACTAATCGATGGACAACAAAGGGGTGTGTAATCAAGAAGATTTATCTAATTCCACAAACCTGACGATGTTAGGGGCACTATGTACTCAAGACACACGCTCCAGGCAAACGACGTCTTTGCTAACGATCATGTGCCGCTGAAGCAACTTGCAGCGGCTGACAGTGGCGGTGGGGGCGAAGAGGCAACCCTAGGCGGCAGCGGCTAGGGCTGCTTCGGTGCTTTGCAAGTCGTGCAGTGCCAAATCCGTGCAATTTCTTGATGCTGCTTGCAGCGGTGGTGGTTTTTCTTCGAGAGTAGAGTTCAGCCGGACAATGCCATGGCCCGCGCCTAGGTATTGGGACGAACTGAGCCTGCATGGTAGAAAAATGGAAATGATTTGTTCACAGCTCACAATCAACAAGCAAAAGATATTTATATGTAGCTCTATGATTTTTGGCATGCCTGGAGAACATTAAGCCTGTAAATTTTGAGAGAAATGGAATGTAATAACTGGCTGTTTCACTGGGTGGAGACAAAGGCTCCTATTAAATTATTTTCCAACATCTGTTTTGTGCAACAAAAAGTCTCCGAGCCTGCAAGGATTGTTTTTGTCCGAACCATTCTGACAGGTTGTACTACTAGAAGAAGCAAGAAGCTTATTCATAACCTATCCATTTCCAAGTTGCACAAAAGTAGCCAGCTCATGCAAGGTTCACATATTGATTGAAAAGATTATCTATTACTTTTTGATTCAATGAATTGCAGACTCACAACTGGAAAACAAGTAAAACCATTCTAGATTAGAATCAACCAGAATATTATTATTCAGAGTTTTATGTTAGGCAATCATAAAGGAAACTGCCAGTTCATCTAACAGAAGCAGAACAAAATGCAGAGATGGACAGACAGATATGTATATACCCTGCCGTCGTCGTCCCGCGAGACTGGTGAGCTGTTGGAGATCGAGCCGCCGCCGTTGAGGGGGGCGCTGCTGTGGGAGAGGCGTCCATAGGTGAGCGGCGACACCTCTCGCTGCAAAGGAAAACAAACAAGATACTAATAAGCACGTAATCTCTCTGCGCTAATATGGTGCTATCGGCAGTACTAATCAATTGAAAGAGAGTAACGAGGTTGGTACGATGATCAGATGTGACTAATCGCACAACTAAAAAAGGTCGGCGTTATTTTCCTGTAGGAGAAACAAAGAAACAATCTCATCTCTGGCTGTTTGCCTGTTTCTTGTTGTCCTCCAAATGTACAGGGGATTCAGATGGCATTCAAGAAATTCCGTACTAAATAATTTAGCTCGGAAATTCAGTCCCAGTGGTTGAACAACAAGGAACTAATTGATTGGCATACACAAGTAGCTAAGAAATAAATGGCATGCGAGCTGAATTAAAGAAGACCGAGATTTTTCCAAGGCACGCACCGACTGGGACATGATCCGGTCCATGATGAGCTGCGAGGTGGCGGCGGAGGAGAATGAGATGCCGGAGGCGGTGCCGGCGCCGCTCGCGCCGTCGTCCAGCTCCCCGGAGACGTCTTCCGCGATGGCGCCGCCCACGCCGGCCGGAACGGCGGCGGAGAGCGCGCGGGAGACGTCGGCGGCGGACGCGCTCCAGGAGCGGGTCGCGCTGCGGATCCGGCGGCCGGAGCTCGCCACCGCCGCCTCTCGCGCCGTGCCTGCCGCAGCCGTTCATCGCAGCCGGCGGTTGCTTGTAAAGGTGGTGGCGGGGGAGGGAAGCGGAGAGAACTTCGGGGGATTCATATGGGGATTTGGGAGGCAGGAGATCAATCAAAACCAAGGAAAGCAAAGATCGCGTCGGTGCCGTGAGCGGATTTCGGCGATTTGATTTGGGAAACTCTCTCCCTCTGCGCTGCGGGCTGCGTGACGAGGAGGAAAGGAGGGGACAACGGTCTGTTCGGTTGACCGAGCATATACTCTACTATCCTAGGATTTCTGCGATCTCAGCTACTCTCTTCTCGTTAACCTATTGCTACGTGACACGTCGATAATCTTGCCGTCATTGTTGACTTTTAGGCCTTTTGATTACTCACTGTCGAGTGGACCCCTTGCAGAATTCGGCTTTGATTTTTCCTCTTCTATTCTGACTTCAGGTTTCACCCGGTTGCCTGTTTCGTTCCTTGCCTCAGAAGGTTATATGATGGCCGGTGCCCAGCCGGTCAGACTAGCTACCCGATAGCAAGTTCCCAGCCGGTAGCCCCATCGTTCCGCGGAGCAGCCGGTTAGATTGTCGAAGAGAAAAAACAAATTCTTCTAGGGTGTGTTCGGTTTTGGAATCTGATGAAACGGAATGGAAGCGAATGAGCCCATGCGAATGAGCCCATGGCTCAATGGTTAGAGTTGGCAGTGGCTATCTAACCCACCCAGGTTCAAGTCCCCTTGGGGACGAATTTGTGGTGTTTCGCATCTTTAGGCGGAATATTCTTCAGTGGGAGGCGACGTTCCCGTCGACAGCGAGGCGCCTGTGGTGACTTCGTCAATCTCAAGACTCGATCTGCCGGCTCAGTTCTTCGGAGGTGCTCATAGGGGTAGGGTGTGCGTGCGTGCGTTCATAGGGGTGAATGTGTGCTCGTGTATGTGAGCGTCTACGTGTGTACTGTGTTTCGCAAAAAAAAAAGATGAAACGGAATGGAACGGTTCCGTTTCTAGGGACGATTCTTGCGTTCGGTTCCGGGATGACATGGAACGCACTGGTTCCACCGGAGGGAATATTCCTCCAATATCCAGAACGCACCGGTCCGGCCGATTCGGCCGGACGAGGTGGAACGGCACAGTGTTTGTCTCTAATTAATCAAGTTTAGCAATAATTAATCAAGTTTAGCAATAATTAATCAAGATTAAAGTAATTAATCAAGATTAGGAATAATTAATCAAGTTTAGGAATAATTAATCAAGTTTAGAAATAATTAATCGAGTTTAGGAATAATTAATCGACATTAGGAATAATTCCATTCTCATCCCATTCCATTCCATTCTTCCCCATTCCAAAACCGAACGCAGGAATGGAATGGTTCTGTGACATTTTTTTGTCCAAACCGAACACACGGATGGAATGGTTCCGTGACAGTAGAATGGAATGGTTCCATTCCATTCCCTCACATTCTGGAACCGAACACACCCCTATTGATTGGGCTCCATCTGACGTGTCCCGGTATGGTCTTATCCTATCTCTTTTGTCCTCTTTTTTGTCAGGCTCCGGTGAGATATCCCCTCACGTCTCTCTCCCTTTCCATTTCACAAGTAGGGAACGAGAGAGCCGGCGACCGCCAACAGCGCCGCGCGCGAGGGAGAGGAATGGCTGGGCCTCAGCTGCGCCGCGCGCGAGGGAGACGAAGGGCTGGGCGTCAGGTCGTGGCCTCCGGGTGGCTAGATCGGGGAGCGCACGGGTGGGCGGCCGTCGACGCTGCACGAGGGAGAGAGAGGAGGGGTCGGCTACATCACTAGACCTCCACCCAAGCCACATGAGAGAGGGCAGCCATGCCACCAGATTTGGTAGCTCTGAGATCAGAAGGAACATCATGTGGAGCCTCCCAAGCACGCCATGGTGGGCCGGTGAGCTCCACTTCGATGAAAGGTACAACGCGCCGCCTCTATTTGTCGCCCCCTCCCACTGACGCTTCTATACTCCTCTCCCCTAACCAGCTGCCTCCACGCCCTCGTCGCTTTCCGCATGGTCACCCCACCCAGAACGCCTGAGCGGACTCGCAGTCAAACTGCTCTAGATTGAACTTCAATATTCAGCCAATCGAGTATATTTTTCTTGTTAGATTATGTTGCTGCAGATAAATGATAATTACGTTACCAAGAGTTACTTCCCTATGTTAGTTGGAGATTTATTAGAACGATTCGCTGCTACTGTAAGCTGCAGCCGGCCGACGGATGGTAATTATTTCCACTGTTACAGCTCTTTTTAGCCTCCTTGAGAAGACAGCAAAGTTTGGATTTTGTTCTCCTGTTTGAGTTAACCACGACTGTTTGGAATCTGTCAATTAGTTGCTGAATATTGTTATATTTCACCCCGATGGTTATAGACTTGTATTTGATTGTTCTTTGAGTTGTTAATTGTCTTGTTTTCTTCAGGAATCGTGCTACTAATTTGTGTTCTAATTTTCGTAGAGATATGTTTCTCTGAATTTCTCTTATATCCTTTCTGTGGTCGAACTTAATTAAGCCTTATCATTTCTACAAAAGGTGGAAAATCTTGATAAAATGCACCTACATCTGTTCTCATGACTTCACAGTTGGATATCAATTTATATGTTTGTCTGCTTAAACTAAAAGCATATTTTATTATTCTGCATAGTATTATTAACAAAGGCAGAAAACCATAACATTACAGTTTTTAGAATAGTACACCACAACTTTATTTGGTAGCTAACTAATGCCACACCATCCCTTGATGCACACAGTTTTGGAAGTTGAGGCCGAGGTAGAAGGACATGGAGTGACACACCTGCAAGACTATGGCCCTGTTTGTTTGGGCTTCTAGTTCTGCTTTT
This sequence comes from Puccinellia tenuiflora, assembly GCA_012064385.1. Lineage (NCBI taxonomy): Eukaryota > Viridiplantae > Streptophyta > Magnoliopsida > Poales > Poaceae > Puccinellia > Puccinellia tenuiflora. The sequence continues at coordinate 282,913 of QRDG01000425.1, read as the reverse complement.
GGGGTCCAAAAGCAGAAGCCCAAACAAACACCTTCAGATTGAAAAGCACTGCGAAGAAGCGCTGGTCAGAAATGCACTGCACGAACGAGTTGAAGCGGAAGCAGCGGGCGAGGTGCTTCCCGCAGCTTCGTACTCAAATCCCGAACCATTATACTTTATTACCCATTTCGTTGCTTGAAATTACAAGCACACTGCCACCGTGAGACCGAACCGGTGCCTTTTCTGACTTTGGCTTCGCATGCGCATACTCTGCTGACGCGCGCACGTGGGTGGTGCCAGCCTTGTCTCGCATCAACGCACCGTATTGGTTTAGTTACTAGTGTATTTGCCTTCTACAGTACGCATGCATGTAATTATTTCTTTTCTCAGCTAGGCATACGTAATTAGTTGTTCGTGGCTGATTATTTTTTTCCTAGGCACCACATTAGTTTATACTCCGTATTTTATATTTTCATGAATGCAATCTACAAACACGGAAAAGGCCAGTACCAATACATCACACATAGTTATTTTAAATTGTTACGTACTTTTAGAGAGATATATCGACATTAGACGTTACAATTATTTTTAGCAAAAAAAGTAAATTGAGACAATCTAACCGTTAAGCATGGCAATTATGTTAAGAAATGATCAGAAGTAGCTAATTCGTTTCGAATCATTATTTATACAACTTCGTCAGCATTAGGGGCATTTCAGACATTTCATCCTTCGAACCAGCGGCAGCAGCTATCAAAAGCACTACTGCCAAACATCAAATCTCTGCTTCCAACAGCAGCTTCCCACAGCTGCTTTCTAACAGCCCACCAGCTACAGCTGCTTTTCAACAGCAACAGCCCAAACAAACAGATCCTATAGCCTGTACTCAAGAATTTGTTTCTTCCTTGGATTTCAGCTTCAATTGAGAGTGAGACAATTCGTTTCTATCCAGTCGAGTATCTAAGGTACGGTAATTAGTTATATGTTCATTGTTCTTGCGTTGTTGCAGGTGATGTCAGTCAAAGGATTGAAACTTGTTTTGATGTGTTGGTTTGGGGAATCCTAAGGGGGTGTTTGTTTGGGCTTTGGCTTTGGCTTTTGACCAAAGGCCAAAAGCCAAAAAAGCACCTAAATAGGTGCTTTTTGGCTTTTGAGTTTTGGAAGCCAAAAGCTTTAATCCAATGCTTTTGGCTTCCAAAACTAGCCTTTGGCCAAAAGCCAAAGCCAAAGCCCAAACAAACACCCCCTAAATCTCACGATTTGCACTGGCTACCAGCCAGGTTAGTTTTAGTCTATATGTACTCTGATATCATATATTTCTTACTATCCATGTATGTGCGCCAATGATTTAGAAAATTTCAAGCTATTGTTTATGGTTAGTCACTTAGTCTACGTGTATTCTCATATCCCATTTTCCAATCCATTTTTTGTAGCTATTACATATAAAATCACATGCTTTTTGTTAATCCACTTTGTCTTGCACATGATTTAATTGTTCCACAATATTCTCTACCTTATTCACCTTTTCATTCATACAGTGTTTTGTCTATGATGCCATTGAATTTTGACTTATACAAACCGTGGGCCATTTTCCTTCTGTCGGACCACAAGCTAGCAAGATGTGTTTGCTGCCGTGCAAATGCACCTTGTGTGTATGATTTTAGGAAATACAATCAATTTATGCATCTTGACATGGTTTTTATCTAGGAACAAGTGTGTGAACACACCTAATTTATTCTACCTATTGTTGTTACATAGGGAAAACTATTGCAATGATAGAGAAGTCTGCATAGTAGGATAAGGAGGGATGATGGTAGAAATTTGGAGAAAGCTAGAAGAGGGAGTGTGGATGACTGGATGGTGTTGGACAGGGCACGGTTCGACCCCGCGGCATGGGTCTCTTAGTGCTCGATCAGATCGCTGGTGACGAGTCTGACGGCTGCTGGTGAGGAGGCCGACACCAAGACCAAAGAGGATTGCTGTATGCCAAGATTTGGTAACTGAAGTTGTACATTTTATTAGTTTTAGCTGTTCCTTTTTCTTTTTTTGTGTAGCTGCTCTCTGATTGGTGTTCGTTTCTTGAATCAGCTGTATAGATGTCACTTCTTTTTTCTCATGCATCTGTGTGTTAAAACGACAAGATCATCTAGGTCTAGATCAATTACAGTAGATGCCGTTAGGGTTTCTTCCCTTCTTCACATGAATTAGGGTTTAGGGACGGGGATGAGAGAGAGAGAGAGAGAGAGAGACCGAGAGGGAGAGAGAGATCGGCGTGTCTACCTTCTCCTGTGTGCGGTGCAGAGCTCGAGCTGCTGGCCATGGGGTGGTGGCCAGCGAGGTGGGAGGAGCTTCCTCGATCGGTAGGTGGAGGTGGGGTGGCCACGACTGTCTTGGCGTGCGTGCCCCAGTGGTCCCCACCTCCCTTTATAGCCGGTGCGACAGGGGCCCTAACCCAGAACGGTTTGGGCTCCCCCGATCAGGGAGCCAAGTCAAGGGTCCGTGCGAGCCGTTGGGCTCACACGGGTGGAGATCAATCCAACATTCTCCCCCTTGATCTCAACTTTACTTTTACCTTTTACTTTACTCATTTCATCACAGATCGATACATAGAGCATGTTTCATCGTCTCAGCTCAATTGCCGATAGAATCAGACAGCTACAATATACCTCTTTGTTTTGAAATAGATTCTTTAATCTTTTGGGCCTCTTTATTGTCCGGAAATCATATAGACTATACCATAAACCCATGTCGACTATGTGTTCTTCAAAAAACACACTGGGCGGTAAGCCTTTAATTAGCAGATCTGCAAACACTTGAGTGTTTCTTTTATCTGTTCCACTTATGCTCCAAGCATTTCAACATAATTCCGGACTTTCTCCTTTACAACGTATAACTTTGTGTCAATGTGTTTGGCACCACACTTGACTCGTTGTCTTAGGAGTGAACTACTTAATGGTTATTGCTGTTGTTAACCATTATCAATTCCGGGTACAGGTTTACTTAACCATTTTGCCTATCCCTCAGCCTCATATGATGCTATAACATGTCTTTACATCACACTGATGTTAAACCTTTAATTCTTTGGAGATTTTCCACACAAAAACTCCAAATGTGAAAATTTAGCGACAATTGTGGATTTCGCTATATATTTCACAAATTCTTTCAGAGTACTCACAACCTTTTGAGAGCACTCTTATAGATATATCTTTGTACTCACAACCTTTTGATAGCACTTGTTTCTTTTAGCATGAGGCCGATATCTTTGATTCCATTCCAGTGATCTATTTCTGGATTGGACATTGCCAAAACAACCCGGATACGTGAATTTTCAGGGTAATATTGAGCAACCAACAGCGGAAGCATATGGTACCATATCCATTTGATCCGTTCTATGTTATCTTATGGAACACTAAAGTTCCCAATTCCATTACCCTTAACAATAAGAACAGGCGTAGGTTTTCTCGACATGCATGCTTTAGAGAGTTCTTCTCAGCATGTCCATGCGATGTTTCTAATACCCCTTTTCTTCTTTTCTCAGCAAATCTCGATACTTATAACGAGAGACACTCTATCGAGAATACTCTTTTGAGGACAAGAACTTCTTTTCTCTGCCGGTAGTAGATTGACATCACCACTAGCAACTAGGATATCATCCACATACACGGGATTAGGAAATAAATTTCCCATTCTATAAGTTTGCATAAATGCGATTGTCCTCTCATTTTCTTTAACCCAAAATAACTTTTGATTCTAGAGACTTGCTCTAGTCCATAAGATCCCTTGTGTTCTTTACTTTCATCTGATGTAACTCAGATCATTATGTGCCATTAGCACTCATTATAATATGTTTATTCTCTTAGCGCAAATCTTTCGATCTAAAATCGCTTTTCACATATTTCCTTTGGAGTCACATTGGTGATGTAGACCCTTTATAGCCTACTGTTTTGGCTCCATTGGAAATTACTTATGAGTCCCAAACATCGTCGGGATTCACATAGTCTCTAATCATTAAGACAAGTAGACACTTGTCAAAATCGATTGAGCGCTGCTTTTAATTTCTGTAAATGAGGTGGGATCAACCTTCATTTAAATTTCTCTGATATAGACTTTATAGTCATCTGTTTTTCTCATATGGGGATGTTGTTGCTCTGTCATTGCCTAGAGGCAATAAATTCTGTAGTCTTCTATTGCCAAAAGGCAATAGCTGTTACAAGGACCTAAAACACAAGATCCATGTTTACTTGTTCATCTCTTTTATGAAGCAACAAGCTCCCCCGGATAAAAACTATTCGAGTCTTAGGTATGTTCATACCATGCTCCCCCAGATTACTCCATTTTCTCGAAAATGGTGTATCCTTAATCCTTTTTTTATTTGGGTTTATTCTGTCAATCTGTCTTCTTTATGGCACTTTGAGTACCGTCCTTAGTCTCCTTTCGGAGCTATCAATATCCAATATCTTTATGGCACTTTGAGTACCGTCCTTAGTCTCCTTTCGGAGCTATAAATATCCAATAATACATCTATCTCTTTTCTTTAGGGGTATCAATATTGTGATCGTCATACTCCCCCAGACGATCACAATTCATCATAGATCACCTAGATACATAATATGCATCACATTATCTGAGGTATAGGGGAGTCTATTCTGTAATACTCTCTATCTCCCCCTCGAAATGTGGCAAGAACCTTTTTGCCACAATTTCGAAACTTTGATTATCTGCTTTATTCAAAATGAAGTTATCTTTGATCTACTTCATTCAAAATGAAGTTGTCTTTTAACGTATGGGAGTACTTTTTCCTCATTTCTTTTCAAAACTCACAAGAGTTCTTTCTTAATGATACTTTTTGCAAGTCACACTTGCATACCATCCTTAACTTGAGGTTCATTTGTAACTTTATTCTCTTTTGACTCATTAAGTGTTTTATAACTATGACACATAAAATGTGCAATCGATATAAAAACACATGAGTCGTCACATCTTTTTCCTGTCATACAGGATAAGTCCTTTGTCAAAATTTTCTCCCGTCATGCGGGTATTTTCCCAGACTTTACCCACCATGTGGGTATTATTATCGTCTTTTCCCGTCATGCGGGTATTATCGTCTTTTCCTGTCATGCGGGTAATCAAGAGACATAGATGCCACAATTGGCTCTTTAGACTGCATATTGAATCATCAAATTCAGAAATAAATCTGAATACTCTTTTATACACATGCTTAATCCAACGTTAGTCAAATTAAGCATTCATGTTGCTCGTTTAAAAAATTTCTTCATATGAAGTACATGAAAGAAATTCGTTAAACAAAGCTCTGAATGGTTTCTTTGTTTTCTTCATGGAGAGTACATGAAAGACATTTGTCAAACAAAACTCTCGATGGTCTCTTTGTATTCTTGGATTAACATCCAAGAATCCTTTTCTTTTTGCAGTCATTCTTTAGAGAGAACATACTCTCTCACTTTATGACCTTTCTTGGTCATCTTTCGGGTCACAAGTACCCATCCTTTTACTTTCACGAATGAAAGCATGAGAAACTTTGTCTGAGAAAATATTCGATAATAATAAACAACAATGAGCATAAAATTAACCCTATTTTGTTCTGGTTAAAGATATGCACATTAAAGCTTTAAAACTTTCTTTTATATTCTAAATCACCGTTGGGCAGAATTAGAATGAAACATTATCTTTCTACACTAATTCTACATCACCGTTGGGCAGAAATAGAATCAATGCACAAAATTTATAAACAGTATGATGATAATATTTCTATTGCAATAAAGAACTCTGTTCAGAAAATAACATTATCATCAACTCTATTGCAGCGGAAACAAGAAATATACATATTTCTATGGTTCAAGAGCATTTCTTGATCTTTTATCTTTTCTTTGAAAATTTATCTGTTAGATGCAAACGAGTAGCATCTTTTATCTTTTCTCTGAAATTGATCACTTTGATGCAAAATTATCAGAGATCTAGCCCTTTGAATATAGAACTCATATAATTATAGTACTGTTATCATCAACGTTGGTCAGAAAATAACAATACCATAATTAACCTGTTAAAACAAGTATTTCTCTTTTTCCTCCTCTCTAATTAAATTTTCCCGTTGGTTCCAATTTAATTAGAGGAGAGTCCTTTTATTTTAGAGTAGAAACTGTAAAATATTTTCTGTATTTCACAAACATTGCACTGTTCTGGTCTGTTCTCTAAACAAATTCATTGAATTTGAAAAGAGATAATCTTTTAGCAAAATCTTTGTCATGAAAGACGTTTCTGTTCTTTAATTAAAATTCTCCTAGAGAATTTAATTAAATATCTAAACAAATTCACTGAATTTCAAAAGAGATCATCTTTTAGAAAAAAACTTTGTCTTAAAAAGACTTTTCTGTCCTTTAATTAAAATTCTCCTAGAGAATTTAATTAAAGATCTAAACAAAATTCACAGAGGAATCTATATATCTTTTCTTTTGATCTCTAAACAAATTTTCTCAGTGAAAACTTTAACAGAATCATAAACATTGCAATAATCACTTTAACATGCTCCTCTTAAATTTTAATTCTCACTTTTAAATCTTTTAACCTTTTAAATTTAAAAGGAGCACATTTATCTATTTGCAGCGAAAAACATGAATTAAAAAATTCATGAACTTTATACTTTGCAGAAGCTTTTCTTTTACTTTTCTTTTTCCTAAACAAATGAATTCGTTGGAAAACAAATTGAATAGGAAAAAGTAGCTAAAATTTGCCTAAAAAATAGACAAAAACAACTAAAAAGTGCTTCTGAAAAAGAAATAACAGAGTAAAACTCTGATAAAAAAAATGTGGCCCATACCACAGTTTTTCTGTTTCGGCCCACGGCCCATTTCTCTGTGTGCCGCGCGTGCGCGGTGCGCAGCCAGCACCTGCGGCCCACGGCCTCTTTCTCTCTGCGCCGCATGCGCGCCTCGTAACCGGCCCAGCTGTAGCGCCCCGACCCCAGAACTATACAGTGGAACGTTGTGTAACCGGTCATGCTACACAATTGAGGGTTACTGGGTTTACCAATCCTAGGCCAAAACTCATTGGCAGGTGTGCTCGGAATGGATCATCGGCACACAACACCTCAATCATGCCATAAGCTCAAACATCGCTTCCATGTATAGTAAAGAGACCGAGACTTGTGGAACGAACTGGCACATCACAGACTCTACGACACAAAGATATCATAGTTCAACTCATATAATTGAGAAAGATAGCAAATGACACATCAGAGGTCACTGACCCATCATTACAACAAGCGGAAGCAAATTAAAGTTGTCTAAACAACAAGATCCAAATTATGGCCTAAGAGGCCTACAGATAAACATCCCGTGCCAGCCTGTTCCATGACGTCCCAAGCTGCCACCTGGGAACCCCAGACTACTCGTCGAAGTCAACGTAGAACCCACCTTCCAGTTCGGTGGCGTCCTCCTCTGAAACAAATAATAATCAACAAAGCAAGGCTGAGTACGACGTACTCGCAAGAATTAGTAGGGCGATATAGGCCCGATGCAGACGGAGGCTTCAAAGCTATATAAGTGGTTGTTTTGCATAAAGCGAGTTTTGTTTCCTTCCGAAGACTAGGACTCATGGCATCGTCTAATCAGAAGGTTTTCATAAGGGGATAAGAGGGTAACACTTTTCTCTTCGGTTCACAGGGAACCTACTGTATTCAGCAACTCCACTTATCTCCACCAAGGCACTCCCTCGAATCTCCCTCGAGGAAATGAACCTTTTATCACATGTTGATTATGCAACCTCTCGCTGCCATTTCATTAAAGGTTCAGGTTATCTATGATCTCATAATCTATTCCCAAGTTGTCCATAACCGCGGACACGGCTTTTCGAAAAGATTAAACCCTGCAGGGGTGTACTGTTTTTACCATTGGTACCGTCCGACCCCTTGCCTGATCATTTAGCTCTCTTCCGGGGAAAGCCGGCAGGGCAGGCGCGGTTAAACCTTTACAAAGCATGAGACTATCCAAGGGTCATCGTGACGACAGGACAAGTTCAGCGCCTATTTCAACACCCTGCCCCATTGCCACTCCTATCAACACCACCATCATCACATCATCATCATCTTCACCTGCAACTCACACGCAAATGGAAAGCGCAACTAGAGGACCCTTGGATACGCCCGTACTAATTATTCGGTTAGTAAGGAGCCCATACTCCCACCTTTGGAAGCACGCTCGGTCTTGGTTCAAGAGATAAGAACTCACACCTAGGGGCCAGAACGAGACAAAACACCATCCCCGATGGCAACTCATCCCAGCCTTCTTAGCAATTAATTATCAACACAAGTCTCCACCAATGTCCGAACATTCCATTCACTTCACAATTATGGAAATAATCAACGGACCACTTAAGCATCCGACTAAGCCTGGCTAAGCATATCTAAGCATGACATACAACAGATATGAATTATCTCAGGCCCACACTTCAACCTATGGTTCATAGGAGGGGAAACAGATAATGGTTCAGGGAGCATGCAAGTGATAGGATATTCTATACACTGACCAAAACTTGTCACCAGAATCGAATGCAATAATAGTATGGTGGATAAAATACTTGGGTAATATGAGATATGCCAAGAAGGTTAGGTTAGCTCTTGCCTTGTTGATAACGATGGTCGCACTGGTTGTCGAGGTATTGTGGTGGAACCTCGACTCCTGAATCTACCGGAACACAAATAATAACAGGAAACGAAATAAATACCACGAAGACAAGGTGCAATGCACAATCATGATGAGATGATCATATTATGCAATTAAAAGTATTTGGGCAAGTCCCACAAGTTAAATGGAACCCCTACATCAATTATTATAATTAACGGGTTAAAACTCCATCTTTAACTTAGTGAAATAGCTAATTATACCAAATGTCCAGTACTGAAATATTAAGTAAATATGCATGAAAATGGCATTATTAGATAGGTATTAATCCACTGATCATTTTGGTATATCATTTGCAATTTTTGAGTTAATATTCAACAAGTTATGATATTCCCAATATTTGATTTAATTCTGCCATTTATTTATTTTTAAGGGGCAGCACCAAAATTAAATCTACAAGTCTCTCAAATGTCATATTCTGGTAGCTTAAGGCTTGCTGAACATTTTGAGCTATTGTTCATAATTTTTGAGCAAATACAACTCAAGTTATGCATTTTCTAAAAATGGAATTAAATCTGCCATTTTAGTAAATTTAATGAAACAGCAATTTAAATGTTCATTATTGCATGGGAAATGGAACTAGCATGTAGATGTTGTTTTCCTGAACATTTTGAGAGCTTAACCATAATTTTTGGACAATTATTCATAAAGTTATGGAATTTCCAAATTCAACAATATTTCTGCCATTTTAGTCTTCAGCAATTAAAGGCAATTTATTTTGACCAATTAAATTAACCAATGGTACTAACAGATAGACATTTTATTGCTGAGCATTTTGACATATTATTTGCAATTTTTGGACAAGTGGTTCAAAAGTTATGCCATTTCAAAGTTTAACATCATTTTCTGTTTATTGTTTTAATTCCAGAGATTAATGCCGAAACGTTTTTCACCGGGCCAGTGGCTAGCCAGAGCCACTGACTGGTGGGCCGGCTGCCACGGTGGCAGCCACGTCGACCGGCCGGCCCACTGCCAGGTTTGACCTGGGCAGGGATGCCAGGACCGGCGCGTCCGCGACGGCGGCCGACGGCACGGCCGCGGACGGATCCGGCGAGGGAGGCCGTGTGGGGGGCGTGCGTCGTGTCTTTGGGAGTCACCTCGACGAGGGCGACCGAACGGTGGCGGCGCCGCCCCAAATGGGTCACCGGACCGACGGCTACGACGGCGACCGGCGGCGGCCCGAACACGAGCTACATCGACGCGTCGATCTAGGGGGAGAGAGGAGGGACGGTGAGGTCCGGGAGGAGCGCAAGCTCACCCTGGTGACGCTGGTGCAGGTGGTGAGGCCGGAGAGGGATGGAGACGGCGGCAATTTGCGGTGGACGGCGGCGGCAGTGCCGGAGAAGACGAGGTCGACGGCCTCGATCCCGTGCTCCCGGCTCCGATTGCTCCCAGCAGGAGGACGAGGACGACGAGGCGAGGACGATGGCGCGCTCGGCTTGCCCTGGGGGAGCTCCGGTCATCGGCGATGTGGCGGCGGCGCTCGGCTATGTCGCGGCCATGGCGCGGGGCGGTTAGAGTTAGGGTTTCGCGGGGAGAGTGAGGGAGAGAGAGAGAAGGGGGTCACGGGGTGCTCCTTTATGCGCCAAGGGGGGCCATGGAGCAAGGAGGAGGCAGGGGAGGCCACGGGTGCGCGGCGGCCATGGCGCCAGGGTTTCCCCTGTCGCCACAGTGAGGAAGGAGTGGGGACCCACTGTCAGTGTTTTAATCTTTTCCTTCTTTTTATTTTCCAGAAAAGTTTAGGGAATTAATTGAGGCTCTTAATTAATTTTAAAAATTCTGGAAAAATTCACAGAGCCAACATATATTATTTGGAACCTGTGATAAAAATTTCAGCCCATTTGGAAAACATTTTATGTGTTAACATTTTAGAATTTGCCCTCTTGCATCTTAGGGTTTTATCCAAATATTTGCATTTGCCATTGCATTAAATTTGGCAACAATTATATTTGTTGTGGTAAGAACTTCCTGGACAAATATGAGAATTTGATTTGAGGTTTTGTTCACCATTCACATTATCATATTTGGTTTCTCAATTGTTGCTCCCTTATTATTTCATGTGAAGCAAGTTGAATAAATATGCCATGATGCAAACGAGATGCAAAAAGTGAAAATTTTACTCATATTTTCTGGGTCCAAAAGTGGGGCTGTTACAACTCTATCCCCCTTACAGGAATCTCGTCCCGAGATTCTAGGCTGGAGTGAAGAAGGCGGGGTATTCCTGACGAAGACTAGTTTCACGCTCCCAGGTTGCTTCTTCTTCAGAATGATTCGACCACTGGATTTTGAGGAACTTGATGGATTTATTACGAGTCTTCCTTTCCGCTTCATCCAAGATGCGGACAGGATGCTCGCGGTAAGTCAGATCCTCCTGGATATCCAACTCTTCATGGTTGACCCCACGAATAGGATCTTTGAAACAACGACGGAGTTGAGAGACATGAAACACATCATGAACATCCGGGAAATTTTCTGGAAGCTCGAGTTGATAGGAGAGGTCTCCTCGCTTGGCTAGGACAGTGAAAGGACCAACAAAACGAGGTGCCAATTTTCCCTTGATCCCGAAACGACGAACGCCTCGGAGGGGAGAGACTCGAAGATAGGCTTTGTCACCAATTTCATAGTGAACCTCCTGATGATGCTTATCATAATAGCTCTTCTGTCTAGATTGAGCAATCTTCAGATTTGCTTGAATGATACGGACCTTTTCTTCTGCCTCATTGATCACGTCAGGACCGAAGAGTGACCTCTCTCCGGTTTCAGACCAATTGAGCGGAGTTCGGCATTTTCTTCCGTAGAGAACCTCAAAGGGAGCCATTTGCAAACTGGCTTGGTAGCTATTGTTGTAGGAGAACTCGGCGAGGGGAAGGTATTTTTCCCAACCCTTGCTGAAGGAGATTACACAAGCCCGAAGCATATCCTCGAGAACTTGGTTCACCCTTTCAGTTTGGCCATCGGTTTGAGGGTGATAGGCGGTGCTGAAGTTGAGGCGGGTTCCCATAGCAGATTGGAAGCTCTGCCAGAATCTGGATACGAATAGGCTCCCACGGTCTGAGATGATCCTCAGTGGAACACCGTGGAGGGGAACAATGCGGGCAACATATAACTCGGCCAACTGTTTCGCCGTTATGTCCTCGCGTACGGGAAGGAAATGAGCTACCTTGGATAGACGATCAATGACTACCCAGATGGCGGTATTACCCTTTTGCGATCTTGGAAAGCCAGTAATGAAATCCATACCAACTTCATCCCATTTCCACTCTGGGATGGCTATGGGGCGAAGGGTACCCGCTGGCTTTTGATGTTCAGCTTTTACCCGGCGACAGACGTCGCATTCTGCAACATACTCGGCGATCTCGCGCTTCATGCAAGACCACCAGAATTGAGGGCGAAGATCTTGGTACATTTTGGTGCTACCCGGATGAATAGAGATGGGTGACTCGTGAGCTTCGGAGAGGATCAACGCTTTTGTATTCCCACTCTTGGGCACCACTAGACGGGTACCAAAGTAGACGACACCATTGTCATCAACCGAGAAACATTTGGCTTTCCCATTGGCTATCTTCTCCTTGATCTCGAGGATTTCAGCATCATTTTGCTGGGCAGCCTTGATATCATCCTCGAGGGTGGACTGAATTTCTAAGTTGGCCAAATATCCGGAGGGAACAATCTCCAGATTCAGACGTGCGAATTCTTCATGAAGAGCAGGTTGAGCTCGCTCAACCATTAGGGTATTGCAATAAGACTTGCGGCTCAAGGCATCAGCCACGACGTTGGCTTTGCCAGGCTGATAGTTGAGGGTCACATCATAGTCCTTGATTAACCCCAACCATCTTCTTTGTCGATGGTTCAGATCCGGTTGAGTGAAAAGGTACTTCAGACTTTGATGGTCAGAGAAGATCTCGCAACGGTTACCCAACAGGTAGGGCCTCCATTGCTTTAGAGCATGAACCACAGCAGCAAGCTCTAGATCATGAGTTGGGTAGTTTTGCTCATGTGGTTTGAGTTGACGGGAAGCATAGGCGACAACATGGCCTTCTTGCATCAAAACACAACCCAAACCTTGGAGGGATGCATCACAATAGACTACAAAGTCTTTGTCGGTGTCTGGAAGGACAAGTACAGGAGTGGTCGTGAGTTTGCCTTTTAGGGTTTGGAAGCTCTCTTCAGCCTTGTCCGTCCAGACAAACTTCTTGTCTTTCTTGAGAAGGTCGGTCAAAGCTTTGGCTATCTTGGAGAAACCTTCGATGAATCGGCGGTAGTAACCCGCTATCCCAAGGAAGCTGTGGATGTCTTTGACAGACTTTGGGGTAGGCCAATCCAGAATTGACTGAATCTTGTCAGGTATAACGGACACTCCGTAAGCTGACACCACATGACCTAGGAAGACGAGTTCCTTTAGCCAGAATTCACACTTTGAGAACTTAGCATAAAGGCGATGTTCGCGGAGCTTGGTCAAGACTAGGCGAAGATGTTCATCATGCTCTTCGTCGGTTTTGGAATAGATGAGGATATCATCAATGTAGATGATGACGAACTTGTCAAGGTACTCGTGGAAGATCGAGTTCATTAGCCTCATGAAGGTAGCGGGAGCATTGGTGAGGCCAAATGACATGACGGTATACTCATACAACCCATAACGGGTAGTGAATGCCGTTTTAGGAATATCCTCCTTCTGATTTTGATCTGATGGTAGCCTGACCGCAGATCCATCTTGGAGAACACAGTTGCACCCGCTAGCTGATCGAAGAGATCATTCATTCGAGGGATAGGATACTTGTTCTTGATGGTCACCGCATTCAGGGGGCGGTAATCAACAACCAGACGAGGAACATTGGTATCCCTCTTCTTGACAAAGATGACTGGGCAACCCCAGGGAGAACTACTAGGCCGAATGAATTCCTTCTCCAACAGTTCATCAAGTTGCTTCTTCAGCTCAGTCAACTCTTCTGTGGGCATTCGGTACGGCCTTTTGGAAATTGGGGCAGTTCCGGGAACCAACTCGATGACAAACTCGACGCTTCGATCTGGCGGCATGCCAGGCAATTCTTCAGGAAAGACGTCGGGAAAGTCACACACCACACCTATCTCATGCATTTCAGGCGGGTTGATACCTTCCATAAAGTAGAGGCTGATCTCTGGAGAGAGAGGAGCGGCAGCGGTTGGAATTTTGGAGTAAGGGGACAGGTAGGTCACTGATCCGAAAGTTGGGTGGACCACGGTGACAGACTTGGCAGCACAATTTAGGTTAGCCTGGTATTTGACTAGCCAGTCCATACCCAGAATAACATCTATACCAACCGACTTCAGGGCTATCAACTGGAACGGAAAAGGACATCTGCCTAAGCATATCTGGACTTCTGGAGTAATCCAGTCAGTTAGCCAACTAGATCCCGGTGTTTTAACCTTTAGCGGGGAGTTCATGTTCAAGAACTCTATTTGGTGGCTAACTGCGAAAGCTATGGATATGAATGAATGCGATGCACCAGAATCAAACAAGACCGTAGCTGGATATCCATTAATTCGGAGCTCACCCATGAGAACACCGGGGTCCTCTTCAGCGGCTTCAGCAGAGACGTGGGTCAGACGACCACGGCTAACAGTCGCAGCCTTGGCAGCAGGTGTGGAAGGTGCTGGTGCAGGTGTAGAGCCCCTGGCCTTCTGAGGACACTCACTGGAGTAGTGACCTGGCTGACCACAGGCGTAGCAAGTGAGTCCTGGCGGTGCAGGCGGACGAGGACGGAACCCACTTCCAGCCGCACCCACAGTCGATGTAGCTGGGCGAGGCGGAGGTGGCTTGTGTCCTGTAGGCTTGGGCACGAAAGGAGCACGGGGCACCGAGCTGAACGGCACGAATACCCTGCGCTTCTTGGCTTCGGAAGAAGAGGAGCCCTGGTGGTCCACTGGAGCTGACTTCCTGGAGGACTCTAGCTCCTTCCTGCCTTGCTCCAGGGTGAGAGCCTGGTTGTACAGCTCCTGGAAGGACGGAAACTTGAAGGGCAACAGCTCATAACGAAGCTGCGGATTCAGTCCCTTGCGAACAGATACTGCCGGTCCTCATCATTGGTCACATCCCGAGGGGCGTAGCGAGACAGGTGATTGAACTCCCGCCCATAAGCTTGGAGATCCATCCGTCCCTGGTTCAGATTCAGGAACTCCCTTCTCTTCAAGTCCATGACTGGCTTGGGGATGTAAGCCGCACGGAAGGCAGTGCGGAATTCCTCCCAGGTGAACACATGACCAGCAGCAGTCATTGCCACATGGCTTTCCCACCAAGAGCCAGCGGCTCCCATCAGAAGGTAGGTTGCAAAATTCACTTGTTTCGCAGCCGGAACATGTAGCGCGGTAAACTTGCGCTCCAGGGCACGCAACCAATCATCAGCATCTAACGGCTCCTTGGCATAAGCGAAGGTGGGAGGCTGGGACTTCAGGAAGTCATTGAGATTGTTACATTCAGTATTTCTCCGAGCCCCTTGCTGCACTAACTGTGCGAGAAGATTCTCATTGCGCACGCGGCCTTGCTCAATGATCATCAAAACCTCCGCCATAGTGGGTGGCGGTGGTGGCTCAGGGTTGCTGTTTTCACCACGACGGGTAGGAGCCATTCTGAAGATTGGAACAAGGACACAATTAGAAGCCATTTAGGGAAAACACCCATGGATTGCAACAATATGGTAGACGAAAGAGGAACCAACAAGTATCATCACATCAACAAGGCAGAATCGATATTCGAAAGTAAACAACAATCCGCCAGTCGGAATAAAAACCCATTGAGTGATTCAAGTACAAGCTTACAAGCTTTTAGTACACATTACACGAATGGGAATTACGGATGATACAAGTCATTAGGTTCGAAACAACAACTCCGACTCGAAAGCAACCACTACAGACAGTGGGTATCTTGCACATCACACAGGAAGGCAAGATACGATACAAGGTACCCGTAGATACCAGTCGCCTAGAAGTACTGAGCACTCTCCGGGAGACGCACTGAGCGAGTGCGGAAACGGCGTGCACTTGCTGGCTGGTCAACATACGGCGGCGTGTGGACGTCGCCCCCGGCGGCTCGAGCAGGTCCTCGTGGTGGAACGGTGCCACCCACTCTTGGGCTGCTCATGAAGTTGGGCAGCTCCATTGGTAGCGGTGAAAGGAGATCTTGGGAAACTATCCCAGCATTGACATAAGGCTCCAAAGCCCTCAGAGTGCTCCGGTGGCTATCACGGGCAGCCACCGTGTATAGGTACCACTGACGGGCACGAAGGTCCAACGCCCTGACCATCTCGATAAGAGCTCTGTGACTGGGGTCTGGCTCGGTAGCTGGGTTGGAGTACCTGGCCACATAGCAGCTCCACCGGCCTCCGCAGCAGGGAAGTGATAAAAGTCGGAAATTGGGTTATCCAGATATTCACAGTCTCCGCGGTACACGGAGAGGCCGTTGAACGCAGCCTCTTGAACAGCCTGCTCCACGGTCATGCCCACACCGACACTCTGGTGCTGGACACCGTTTCCATCCGGAGTCAGGACGCGGGCTTCACAGAAGAATTGCCCCTGTCCGTACGGCATGTGCTCCTCGTACACGACGTACTCAGGGTACCAAGGGCAACCCTGGCTGGCTAAGGCAGCGGCAAACAAGGCGGGAAACCCGCGGACACCCTCACAGCGAGTCAGACAGACAACAAGTCCAGAATGCGTCATCTGTAGCAATAACAGAACAGTTCAACAGTTAGGAACGGAAATGATACTCAAGAATTAACCTAGACGGTAAGAACCCAACCCCGAGATCCTAACTTTGATTCAACTGTAAAACAAATTGAGGTAAGGTGACTCAGAATTAGAGCGAGTGGGATAAGGAGTAAAAAGAATCCTAAGATGGTTTTCACAACTTATTTTATTTCATAAATAATAATTTTACCAACTCTGGACTCAACTTTGGCCAATAGAACGGGTTTCCTACAGGCAGTACTGCTCTGATACCAATTTGTAGCGCCCCGACCCCAGAACTATACAGTGGAACGTTGTGTAACCGGTCATGCTACACAATTGAGGGTTACTGGGTTTACCAATCCCAGGCCAAAACTCATTGGCAGGTGTGCTCGGAATGGATCATCGGCACACAACACCTCAATCATGCCATAAGCTCAGACATCGCTTCCATGTATAGTAAAGAGACCGAGACTTGTGGAACGAACTGGCACATCACAGACTCTACGACACAAAGATATCATAGTTCAACTCATATAATTGAGAAAGATAGCAAATGACACATCAGAGGTCACTGACCCATCATTACAACAAGCGGAAGCAAATTAAAGTTGTCTAAACAACAAGATCCAAATTATGGCCTAAGAGGCCTACAGATAAACATCCCGTGCCAGCCTGTTCCATGACGTCCCAAGCTGCCACCTGGGAACCCCAGACTACTCGTCGAAGTCAACGTAGAACCCACCTTCCAGTTCGGTGGCGTCCTCCTCTGAAACAAATAATAATCAACAAAGCAAGGCTGAGTACGACGTACTCGCAAGAATTAGTAGGGCGATATAGGCCCGATGCAGACGGAGGCTTCAAAGCTATATAAGTGGTTGTTTTGCATAAAGCGAGTTTTGTTTCCTTTCGAAGACTAGGACTCATGGCATCGTCTAATTAGAAGGTTTTCATAAGGGGATAAGAGGGTAACACTTTTCTCTTCGGTTCACAGGGAACCTACTGTATTCAGCAACTCCACTTATCTCCACCAAGGCACTCCCTCGAATCTCCCTCGAGGAAATGAACCTTTTAACACACGTTGATTATGCAACCTCTAGCTGCCATTTGATTAAAGGTTCAGGTTATCTATGATCTCATAATCTATTCCCAAGTTGTCCATAACCGCGGACACGGCTTTTCGAAAAGATTAAACCCTGCAGGGGTGTACTGTTTTTACCATTGGTACCGTCCGACCCCTTGCCTGATCATTTAGCTCTCTTCCGGGGAAAGCCGGCAGGGCAGGCGCGGTTAAACCTTTACAAAGCATGAGACTATCCAAGGGTCATCGTGACGACAGGACAAGTTCAGCGCCTATTTCAACACCCTGCCCCATCGCCACTCCTATCAACCTCCATCATCATCATCATCATCATCGTCTTCGGCCACACACCCGCAAATGGAAAGCGCAACTAGAGGACCCTTGGATACGCCCGTACTAATTATTCGGTTAGTAAGGAGCCCATACTCCCACCTTTGGAAGCACGCTCGGTCTTGGTTCAAGAGATAAGAACTCACACCTAGGGGCCAGAACGAGACAAAACACCATCCCCGATGGCAACTCATCCCAGCCTTCTTAGCAATTAATTATCAACACAAGTCTCCACCAATGTCCGAACATTCCATTCACTTCACAATTATGGAAATAATCAACGGACAACTTAAGCATTCGACTAAGCATGGCTAAGCATATCTAAGCATAACATACAACAGATATGATTGATCTCCGGCCAACACTTCAACCTATGGTTCATAGGTGGGGAAACAGATAATGGTTCAGGGAGCATGCAAGTGATAGGATATTATATATACTGACCAAAACTTGTCACCAGAATCGAATGCAATAATATGGTGGATAAAATACTTGGGTAATATGAGATATGCCAAGAAGGTTAGGTTAGCTCTTGCCTTGTTGATAACGATGGTCGCACTGGTTGTCGAGGTATTGTGGTGGAACCTCGACTCCTGAATCTACCGGAACACAAACAATAACAGGAAACGAAATAAATACCACGAAGACAAGGTGCAATGCACAATCATGATGAGATGATCATATTATGCAATAAAAAGTATTTGGGCAAGTCCCACAAGTTAAATGGAACCCCTACATCAATTATTATAATTAACGGGTTAAAACTCCATCTTTAACTTAGTGAAATAGCTAATTATACCAAATGTCCAGTACTGAAATATTAAGTAAATATGCATGAAAATGGCATTATTAGATAGGTATTAATCCACTGATCATTTTGGTATATCATTTGCAATTTTTGAGTTAATATTCAACAAGTTATGATATTCCCAATATTTGATTTAATTCTGCCATTTATTTATTTTTAAGGGGCAGCACCAAAATTAAATCTACAAGTCTCTCAAATGTCATATTCTGGTAGCTTAAGGCTTGCTGAACATTTTGAGCTATTGTTCATAATTTTTGAGCAAATACAACTCAAGTTATGCATTTTCTAAAAATGGAATTAAATCTGCCATTTTAGTAAATTTAATGAAACAGCAATTTAAATGTTCATTATTGCATGGGAAATGGAACTAGCATGTAGATGTTGTTTTCCTGAACATTTTGAGAGCTTAACCATAATTTTTGGACAATTATTCATAAAGTTATGGAATTTCCAAATTCAACAATATTTCTGCCATTTTAGTCTTCAGCAATTAAAGGCAATTTATTTTGACCAATTAAATTAACCAATGGTACTAACAGATAGACATTTTATTGCTGAGCATTTTGACATATTATTTGCAATTTTTGGACAAGTGGTTCAAAAGTTATGCCATTTCAAAGTTTAACATCATTTTCTGTTTATTGTTTTAATTCCAGAGATTAATGCCGAAACGTTTTTCACCGGGCCAGTGGCTAGCCAGAGCCACTGACTGGTGGGCCGGCTGCCACGGTGGCAGCCACGTCGACCGGTCGGCCCACTGCCAGGTTTGACCTGGGCAGGGATGCCAGGACCGGCGCGTCCGCGACGGCGGCCGACGGCACGGCCGCGGACGGATCCGGCGAGGGAGGCCGTGTGGGG
Organism: Puccinellia tenuiflora; assembly: GCA_012064385.1. Classification (NCBI taxonomy): domain Eukaryota; kingdom Viridiplantae; phylum Streptophyta; class Magnoliopsida; order Poales; family Poaceae; genus Puccinellia; species Puccinellia tenuiflora. The sequence continues at coordinate 263,466 of QRDG01000425.1, read as the reverse complement.
GGCGTGCGTCGTGTCTTTGGGAGTCACCTCGACGAGGGCGACCGAACGGTGGCGGCGCCGCCCCAAATGGGTCACCGGACCGACGGCTACGACGGCGACCGGCGGCGGCCCGAACACGAGCTACATCGACGCGTCGATCTAGGGGGAGAGAGGAGGGACGGTGAGGTCCGGGAGGAGCGCAAGCTCACCCTGGTGACGCTGGTGCAGGTGGTGAGGCCGGAGAGGGACGGAGACGGCGGCGATTTGCGGTGGACGGCGGCGGCAGTGCCGGAGAAGACGAGGTCGACGGCCTCGATCCCGTGCTCCCGGCTCCGATTGCTCCCAGCAGGAGGACGAGGACGACGAGGCGAGGACGATGGCGCGCTCGGCTTGCCCTGGGGGAGCTCCGGTCGTCGGCGATGTGGCGGCGGCGCTCGGCTATGTCGCGGCCATGGCGCGGGGCGGCTAGAGTTAGGGTTTCGCGGGGAGAGTGAGGGAGAGAGAGAGCAGGGGGTCACGGGGTGCTCCTTTATGCGCCAAGGGGGGCCATGGAGCAAGGAGGAGGCAGGGGAGGCCACGGGTGCGCGGCGGCCATGGCGCCAGGGTTTCCCCTGTCGCCACAGTGAGGAAGGAGTGGGGACCCACTGTCAGTGTTTTAATCTTTTCCTTCTTTTTATTTTCCAGAAAAGTTTAGGGAATTAATTGAGGCTCTTAATTAATTTTAAAAATTCTGGAAAAATTCACAGAGCCAACATATATTATTTGGAACCTGTGATAAAATTTTCAGCCCATTTGGAAAACATTTTATGTGTTAACATTTTAGAATTTGCCCTCTTGCATCTTAGGGTTTTATCCAAATATTTGCATTTGCCATTGCATTAATATTTGCAACAACTATATTTGTTAGTAGGTAAGAACTTCCTGGACAAATATGATTAGTTGCTTTGCAGGTTTGTTCACCACTCACTTCATCACTTTGGTTTCTCAAGTGTTGCTCCCTTATTATTTCATGTGAAGCAAGTTGAATAAATATGCCATGATGCAAACGAGATGCAAAAAGTGAAAATTTTACTCATATTTTCTGGGTCCAAAAGTGGGGCTGTTACAACTCTATCCCCCTTACAGGAATCTTGTCCCGAGATTCTAGGCTGGAGTGAAGAAGGCGGGGTATTCCTAACGAAGACTAGTTTCACGCTCCCAGGTTGCTTCTTCTTCAGAATGATTCGACCACTGGATTTTGAGGAACTTGATGGATTTATTACGAGTCTTCCTTTCCGCTTCATCCAAGATGCGGACAGGATGCTCGCGGTAAGTCAGATCCTCCTGGATATCCAACTCTTCATGGTTGACCCCACGAATAGGATCTTTGAAACAACGACGGAGTTGAGAGACATGAAACACATCATGAACATCCGGGAAATTTTCTGGAAGCTCGAGTTGATAGGAGAGGTCTCCTCGCTTGGCTAGGACAGTGAAAGGACCAACAAAACGAGGTGCCAATTTTCCCTTGATCCCGAAACGACGAACGCCTCGGAGGGGAGAGACTCGAAGATAGGCTTTGTCACCAATTTCATAGTGAACCTCCTGATGATGCTTATCATAATAGCTCTTCTGTCTAGATTGAGCAATCTTCAGATTTGCTTGAATGATACGGACCTTTTCTTCTGCCTCATTGATCACGTCAGGACCGAAGAGTGACCTCTCTCCGGTTTCAGACCAATTTAAGCGGAGTTCGGCATTTTCTTCCGTAGAGAACCTCAAAGGGAGCCATTTGCAAACTGGCTTGGTAGCTATTGTTGTAGAGAACTCGGCGAGGGGAAGGTATTTTTCCCAACCCTTTCCGAAGGAGATAACACAAGCCCGAAGCATATCCTCGAGAACTTGGTTCACCCTTTCAGTTTGGCCATCGGTTTGAGGGTGATAGGCGGTGCTGAAGTTGAGGCGGGTTCCCATAGCAGATTGGAAGCTCTGCCAGAATCTGGATACGAATAGGCTCCCACGGTCTGAGATGATCCTCAGTGGAACACCGTGGAGGGGAACAATGCGGGCAACATATAACTCGGCCAACTGTTTCGCCGTTATGTCCTCGCGTACGGGAAGGAAATGAGCTACCTTGGATAGACGATCAATGACTACCCAGATGGCGGTATTACCCTTTTGCGATCTTGGAAAGCCAGTAATGAAATCCATACCAACTTCATCCCATTTCCACTCTGGGATGGCTATGGGGCGAAGGGTACCCGCTGGCTTTTGATGTTCAGCTTTTACCCGGCGACAGACGTCGCATTCTGCAACATACTCGGCGATCTCGCGCTTCATGCAAGACCACCAGAATTGAGGGCGAAGATCTTGGTACATTTTGGTGCTACCCGGATGAATAGAGATGGGTGACTCTTGAGCTTCGGAGAGGATCAACGCTTTTGTATTCCCACTCTTGGGCACCACTAGACGGGTACCAAAGTAGACGACACCATTGTCATCAACCGAGAAACATTGGCTTTCCCATTGGCTATCTTCTCCTTGATCTCGAGGATTTCAGCATCATTTTGCTGGGCAGCCTTGATACCATCCTCGAGGGTGGACTGAATTTCTAAGTTGGCCAAATATCCGGAGGGAACAATCTCCAGATTCAGACGTGCGAATTCTTCATGAAGAGCAGGTTGAGCTCGCTCAACCATTAGGGTATTGCAATAAGACTTGCGGCTCAAGGCATCAGCCACAATGTTGGCTTTGCCAGGCTGATAGTTGAGGGTCACATCATAGTCCTTGATTAACTCCAACCATCTTCTTTGTCGAAGGTTCAGATCCGGTTGAGTGAAAAGGTACTTCAGACTTTGATGGTCAGAGAAGATCTCGCAACGGTTACCCAACAGGTAGGGCCTCCATTGCTTTAGAGCATGAACCACAGCAGCAAGCTCTAGATCATGAGTTGGATAGTTTTGCTCATGTGGTTTGAGTTTACGGGAAGCATAGGCGACAACATGGCCTTCTTGCATCAAAACACAACCCAGGCCTTGGAGGGATGCATCACAATAGACGACAAAGTCTTTGTCGGTGTCTGGAAGGACAAGCACAGGAGTGGTCGTGAGTTTGACTTTTAGGGTTTGAAAGCTCTCTTCAGCCTTATCCGTCCAGACAAACTTCTTGTCTTTCTTGAGAAGGTCGGTCAAAGCTTTGGCTATCTTGGAGAAACCTTCGATGAATCGGCGGTAGTAACCCGCTAACCCAAGGAAGCTGCGGATGTCTTTGACAGACTTTGGGGTAGGCCAATCCAGAATCGACTGAATCTTGTCAGGTATAACGGACACTCCGTAAGCTGACACCACATGACCTAGGAAGACGAGTTCCTTTAGCCAGAATTCACACTTTGAGAACTTAGCATAAAGCGATGTTCGCGGAGCTTGGTCAAGACTAGGCGAAGATGTTCATCATGCTCTTCGTCGGTTTTGGAATAGATGAGGATATCATCAATGTAGATGATGACGAACTTGTCAAGGTACTCGTGGAAGATCGAGTTCATTAGCCTCATGAAGGTAGCGGGAGCATTGGTGAGGCCAAATGACATGACGGTATACTCATACAACCCATAACGGGTAGTGAATGCCGTTTTAGGAATATCCTCCTTCCTGATTTTGATCTGATGGTAGCCTGACCGCAGATCCATCTTGGAGAACACAGTTGCACCCGCTAGCTGATCGAAGAGATCATTCATCCGGGGAATAGGATACTTGTTCTTGATGGTCACCGCATTCAGGGGGCGGTAATCAACAACTAGACGAGGGGCATTAGAATCCCTTTTCATGACAAAGATGATAGGGCAACCCCAAGGGGAACTACTAGGAGGAATGAATTCCTTCTCCAACAGCTCATCAAGTTGCTTCTTCAGCTCAGTCAACTCTTCTGTGGGCATTCGGTACGGCCTTTTGGAAATTGGGGCAGTTCCGGGAACCAACTCGATGACAAACTCGACGCTTCGATCTGGCGGCATGCCAGGCAATTCTTCAGGAAAGACGTCGGGAAAGTCACACACCACACCTATCTCATGCATTTCAGGCGGGTTGATACCTTCCATAAAGTAGAGGCTGATCTCTGGAGAGAGAGGAGCGGCAGCGGTTGGAATTTTGGAGTAGGGGACAGGTAGGTCACTGATCCGAAGTTGGGTGGACCACGGTGACAGACTTGGCAGCACAATTTAGGTTAGCCTGGTATTTGACTAGCCAGTCCATACCCAGAATAACATCTATACCAACCGACTTCAGGGCTATCAACTGGAACGGAAAAGGACATCTGCCTAAGCATATCTGGACTTCTGGAGTAATCCAGTCAGTTAGCCAACTAGATCCCGGTGTTTTAACCTTTAGCGGGGAGTTCATGTTCAAGAACTCTATTTGGTGGCTAACTGCGAAAGCTATGGATATGAATGAATGCGATGCACCAGAATCAAACAAGACCGTAGCTGGATATCCATTAATTCGGAGCTCACCCATGAGAACACCGGGGTCCTCTTCAGCGGCTTCAGCAGAGACGTGGGTCAGACGACCACGGCTAACAGTCGCAGCCTTGGCAGCAGGTGTGGAAGGTGCTGGTGCAGGTGTAGAAGCTCTGGCCTTCTGGGGACACTCACTGGAGTAGTGACCCGGCTGACCACAAGCATAGCAAGTGAGTCCCGGCGGTGCAGGCGGACGAGGACGGAACCCACTCCCGGCCGCACCCACAGTCGATGTAGCTGGGCGAGGCGGAGGTTGCTTGTGTCCTGTAGGCTTGGGCACGAAAGGAGCACGGGCACCGAGCTGAATGGCACGAATACCCTGCGCTTCTTGGCTTCGGAAGAAGAGGAGCCCTGATGGTCCACTGGAGCTGGCCTCCTAGAAGACTCTAGCTCCTTCCTGCCTTGCTCCAGAGTGAGAGCCTGGTTGTACAACTCCTGGAAGGACGGAAACTTGAAGGGCAACAGCTCATAACGAAGCTGCGGATTCAGACCTTTGCGAAACAGATACTGCCGGTCTTCATCATTGGTCACGTCCCGAGGGGCGTAACGAGACAGGTGGTTGAACTCCCGCCCATAAGCCTGGAGATCCATCCGTCCCTGGTTCAGATTCAGGAACTCCCTTCTCTTCAAGTCCATGACGGGCTTGGGGATGTAGGCCGCACGGAAGGCAGTGCGGAATTCCTCCCAGGTGAACACATGACCAGCAGCAGTCATTGCCACATGGCTTTCCCACCAAGAGCCAGCGGCTCCCATCAGAAGGTAGGTTGCAAAATTCACTTGTTCCGCAGCCGGAACATGTAGCGCGGTAAACTTGCGCTCCAGGGCACGCAGCCAATCATCAGCATCCAACGGCTCCTTGGCATAAGCGAAGGTGGGAGGCTGGGACTTCAGGAAGTCATTGAGATTGTTACATTCAGTATTTCTCCGAGCCCCTTGCTGCACTAACTGGCGAGAAGATTCTCATTGCGCACGCCCTTGCTCATGATCATCAAACCTCCGCCATAGTGGGTGGCGGTGGTGGCTCAGGGTTGCTGTTTCACCACGACGGGTAGGAGCCATTCTGAGATGGAACAAGGACACATTAGAAGCCATTAGAAAACACCCATGGATTGCAACAATATGGTAGACGAAAAGAACATGTATCATCACATCAACATGGCAGGAATAATTGAAAGTCAACAAGCCAGTCGGAATAAAACCCATTAAGTGATTCAAGTACAAGCTCACAAGCTTTTAGTACATTACACGAATGGGAAGGATGATACAAGTCATTAGGTTCGAACAACAACTACTCGAAAGGAACCACTACAGATAGTGGGTATCTTGCTCACACAGGAAGGCAAGATACGATACAAGGTACCCGCAGATACCAGTCGCCTAGAAGTACTGAGCACTCTCCGGGAGACGCACTGAGCGAGTGCGGAAACGGCGTGCACTTGCTGGCTGGTCAACATACGGCGGCGTGTGGACGTCGCCCCCGGCGGCTCGAGCAGGTCCTCGTGGTGGAATGGTGCCACCCACTCTTGGGCTGCTCATGAAGTTGGGCAGCTCCATTGGTAGCGGTGAAAGGAGATCTTGGGAAACTATCCCAGCATTGACATAAGGCTCCAAAGCCCTCAGAGTGCTCCGGTGACTATCACGGGCAGCCACCGTGTATAGGTACCACTGACGGGCACGAAGGTCCAACGCCCTGACCATCTCGATAAGAGCTCTGTGACTGGGGTCTGGCTCGGTAGCTGGGTTGGAGTACCTGGCCACATAGCAGCCACCGGCCTCCGCCAGGGAAGTGATAAAAGTCGGAAATTGGGTTATCCAGATATCACAGTCTCCGCGGTACACGGAGAGGCCGTTGAACGCAGCCTCTTGAACAGCCTGCTCCACGGTCATGCCCACACCGACACTCTGGTGCTGGACCCGTTTNAGTGCGAGGCGAGGTGGACACAGATGATGAATGTAGCGCCCTGACCCCAGAGCTATACAGTGAAACGTTGTGCAACCGGTCATGCTACACAATCAAGGGTTACTGGGGTTACCAATCCCAGGCCAAAACACATTGGCAGGCGTGCTCAGAATACATCATCGGCACACAACACCTCGATCATGCCATAAGCTCAGACATCGCTTTCACGTATAACAAAGAGACCAAGACTGCGGAACAAGTGGCACATCACAGACTCTACGACACAAAGATATCATAGTTCAACTCATATAATTGAGAAAGATAGCAAATGACACATCAGAGGTCACTGACCCATCATTACAACAAGTGGAAGCGAATTTAAAGTTGTCTAAACAACAAGATCCAAATTATGGCCTAAGAGGCCTACAGATAAACATCCCGTGCCAGCCTGTTCCATGACGTCCCAAGCTGCCACCTGGGAACCCCAGACTACTCGTCGAAGTCAACGTAGAACCCACCTTCCAGTTCGGTGGCGTCCTCCTCTGAAACAAATAATAATCAACAAAGCAAGGCTGAGTACGACGTACTCGCAAGAATTAGTAGGGCGATATAGGCCCGATGCTGACGGAGGCTTTAAAGCTATATAAGTGGTTGTTTTGCATAAAGCTAGTTTTTCCTTCCGAAGACTAGGACTCATGGCATCGTCTAATCAGAAGGTTTTCATAAGGGGATAAGATAGTAACTTTTCTTCTTCGGTTCCCGCGGAACCTACTGTATTCAGAAACACTACTTATCTCCACCAAGGCACTCCCTCGAATCACCCTCGAGGAAATGAACCTTTAACACACGCTGATTATGCAACCTCTAGCTGCCATTTGATTAAAGGTTCAGGTTCTCTATGATCTCACCTATCTCACCAAGATTTGTCCATAACCGTGGACACGGCTTTTCGAAAAGATTAAACTCTGCAGGGGTGTACTGTTTTTAGCCACCGGTACCATCCGACCCCTTGCCTACGTAATTAGCTCTCTTCTGGGGAAAGCCGGCAGGGCGGGCGCGGTTAAACCTTTACAAAGCATGAGACTATCCAAGGGTCATCGTGACGACAGGACAAGTTCAGCGCCTATTTCAACACCCTGCCCCATCGCCACTCCTATCACCATCATCATCATCTTCTTCTTTTTCATCACCAGCCACACACTCGCAAATGGAAAGCGCAAACTAGAGGACCCTTGGATACGCCCGCACAAATTATTCGGTTAAAGGGGATTCCATATGTCCCCACCATTGGAAGCACGCTCGGTTCTTGGTTCGGTCGATAAGAACTCACACCTAGGCGGCCAGAATGAGACAAAACACCAACGACCTTGTTGGCAACTCATCCAAGCCTTTTATCAAATTAATTATTGACACAAGTATCCACCACTGTCCGAGCACTCCATTCACTTCACAAGTATGGAAATAATCAACGGACAACTCTAGCATTCAACTAAGCATGGCTAAGCATATCTAAGCATGACATACAACAGATATGATTTATCTCAGGCCAACACTTCAACCTATGGTTCATAGGTGGGGAAACAGATAATGGTTCAGGGAGCATGCAAGTGATAGGATATTATATACACTGACCAAAACTTGTCACCAGAATCGAATGCAGTAATATGGTGGATAAAATAATTGGGTAATAAGAGATATGCCAAGAAGGTTAGGTTAGCTCTTGCCTTGCTGGTAGTACTGGTCGCGCTGGTTGTCAAGGTATTGTGGTGGAACCTCGACTCCAGAATCTACCGAGACACAAACAATACAAGAAAGGAATAAATAACACGAATACAAGGTGCAATGCACAATCATGATGATATGGACATATTATGCACTGAAAAGGTATTGGGCATGTCCCACAAGTTAAATGGAACCCCTAAATTAAATATCACAATTAACGGGTTAATACTCCATCTTTAACTTAGTGATTTGTGTTATTTACCAAAATGTCCAGTACTGAAATATGGGTCCTAAATGCATGAAAATGACATTATTAGATAGGTATTAACCTACTGATCATTTTGGTACCTTGTTTGCATTTTTCCGATTAACGGTGAAGAAATGGTGATTTAAACGGTTATGCGATTTAAATCATTTTAACCAATTCGAAAATAACATCAAAGGAAAATTTGTTTGCATGCTGTGATATTAACATAGGTAGATAGCATTTACTTTGCTGGTCATTTTGGTATATAATTTGCAATTTTTGAAATAATATTCACCAAGTTATGATATTCCCAATAATTGATTTAAATCTGCCATTTTCTTGAATTTTAATAAACAGCACCAAAGTTAATTCTCAAACTCTCTCAAATGACATAGAGTGGTAGTCCATTGTTCACTGATCATTTTGAGCTATTGAACACAATTTTTGAGTGGGTAGAACTCAAGTTATGGAATTAACAAAACCAACATTATTTCTGCCATTTTAGTATTCAGCAATTAAAGGCAATTTATTTTGACAAATTAAATTAACCAATGGTACTAACAGATAGAAATTTTATTGCTGAGCATTTTGACATATTATTTGCAATTTTTGGACAAGTGGTTCAAAAGTTATGCCATTTCAAAGTTCATATTAATTTTCTGTTAATTGTTTTAAAACCAGGAATTTGGGCCGAACGTTTTTCACCCGGGCCGGCGCTAACCACAGAGGCTGACTTGTGGGGCAGCAGCCACGCTGGCACGCCACGTCGGCCAGTGGCCCACTGGCAGGTTTGACCGGCGCGGGGAGGCCAAGACCGGCGCGAGCGCGCGGTGGCCGGCGGCAAGCCGCGGACGGATCCGTCGAACACGTGCGATTCAGACCTAGCGGAGGCTATGGGTGTGATCTACGCGTGGAGGCGACCTAGGTGGCGGCGGGGTGTGACTAAAAGGACACCGGAGAAGCGCCGGCGGCGAGCTACGGCGGCTGCTCTATCTCGGCCTAAATGGATCCGGCGAGCCAGAGGGGGAAAAGCGAGGGGAAGATGTCCGGGAGGACCGTGAGCTCACCCTGAGCTCGCGTGTGTGCTCGTCGGTGAAGAGGGAGGGCTGGTGCGGCGGCGACTCGCGGTGGACGGCGGCGGCACCGTCGGAGAAGACGAAGACGAATGCGGCGATTCCCTGGCCCCGAGCTCGATTCCTTCCACCCGAAGAACGAGGACGACGAGGCGGAGCGAACGGCGGCTTTAGCTGGTCTCTGGGAGGCTCCGGTCGACGGCGATGCGGCGGCGGGCGCAGCTACGACTCGGGCATGGCGGCGGCTCGATTTAGGGTTTCTGCAGGTGGGGGAAAAAGGAGGGGAGGAGGAGCACGCGGTCGTGGGAGATGCTCTTAAGCTCCAGGGGCCAGAGAGCAAGGGGGCCGTGACAGTGGCAACGAGGTCCGTCGGCAACGGTGGCATCCAAGGACGCGGTCGCTACAGCGTGAAGAAGACGGCGACTTTGCAACCCCCCCCCCCCCCCCCCGCCTGTCTTTTTCTTTTCTGTTTTATTTCTTTAATTGGAATAGCAGTCTTTCCTATTTAATTGAGGTCCTTAATTAATTTTAAAAATTCTGTAAAAATTCGCAGAGCCAACATATATTATTTAGAACCTGTGGTAAAATTTGCAGCCCATTTGGAAAATATTTCATGTGGTAACATTTCAGAATTTGCCCTCTTGCATTTTAGGGTTTTATCCAAATATTTGAATTTGATAAAGCACTAAATTTGGCAACAATTATATTTGTTGTTGTAGGAACTTCCTGGACAAATATGAGAATTTGATTTGAGAGTTTGTTCAACATTCACACTATCATATTTGGTTTCTCAATTGTTGCCTCCTTATTATTTCATGTGAAGCAATTTGAATAAATATGCCATGATGCAAATGAGATGCAAAAGTGAAAATTTTACTCATATTTTCAGGGTCCAAAAGTGGGGCTGTTACAACTCTATCCCCCTTACAGGAATCTCGTCCCGAGATTCTAGGCTTGAGTGAAGAAGGCGGGGTATTCCTGACGAAGACTAGTTTCGCGTTCCGAAGTTGCTTCTTCTTCAAAATGGTTAGACCACTGGATTTTGAGGATCTTGATGGAGCGAAATGAGGTGCCAATTTTCCCTTGATTCCGAAACGTCGAACGCCTCGGAGGGGAGAGACTCGGAGATAGGCTTTGTCACCGATTTAACAGGGAACCTCCTGATGAGGCTTGTCATAGTAACTTTTCTGCCGGGATATACTCATATGAGCCATATCGAGTAGTGAAAATCGTCTTCGGAATATCCTCCCTTCTAATTTTGATTTGATGGTATCCTAACCTCAGATCCCTCTTGGAGAATACCGTTGCACCAGCTAGCTGATGGAATAGGTCAGTTATTTGAGGAGCAGGATACTTGTTATTGATGGTCACCGCCTTCGAAGGGCGGTACTCAACAACCATCCGAGACACATTTGTATCCCTTTTCTTGACAAAGAGGACCGGGCAGCCCCAAGGTGACCTACTCGGACGGGTGAACTCTCTTTCCAGCCGCTCATCAAGTTGCTTCTCCAGTTCAGTTAGCTCTCCCGCTGGCATGCGGCCAGGCCTCCCGGGAGATGGGACGGTTACCGGAACCAATTCAATGACAAACTCCACACTTCGATCAGGTGGCATGCCATGCAGTTCTTCAGGGAAGATATCGGGAAAATCACACACTACTTCTACCTCATGCATCTCAGGCGGGGTGATACCCTCCATAAGGTAGGGACTGATCTCCGGAGAAAAAGCAGTGGTAGCGGTTGGAATTTTGGAACGTGGGGACCAGAACCGTACTAGCCCGTAAGTTGGGTGGTTTAATGTGACAGTCTTATCAGCACAATTTAGATTGGACTGATATTTGGCTAACCAATCCATGCCCAGAATGACATCTAACCCTGCTAAATTCAGCGCTATCATCGAGACCGGGAAAGGGATTGTCGCTACTGAAATCTGAACCTCCTGTGCCATCCAGTGAGTGTACCAACTAGAGCCTGGTGTTTTGACCACTAGAGGGGAGTCCATGTTCACCAACGATATTTCACGGCTATGTGCAAAATCTATGGATATGAATGAATGAGATGCTCCAGAATCGAACAAAACTGGATATCCATCGATTTGAAGCTCACCCATGAGAACACCGGGGTCCTCTTCAGCGGCTTTAGCAGAGACGTGGGTCAGACGACCACGGCTAACATTCGCAGCCTTGGCAGCGGGTGTGGAAGGTGCTGGTGCAGGTGTAGAGCCCCTGGCCTTCTGAGGACACTCACTGGAGTAGTGACCTGGCTGACCACACGCGTAGCAAGTGAGCCCCGGCGGTGCAGGCGGACGAGGACGGAACCCACTTCCGGCCGCACCCACGGTCGAAGTAGCTGGGCAAGGCGGAGGTGGCTTGTGTCCTGTAGGCTTGGGCATGAAAGGAGCACGGGGCACCGTGCCGAACGGCACGAATACCCTGCGCTTCTTGGCTTCAGAGGAGGAGGAGCCCTGGTTGTCCACTAGAGCTGCCTTCCTGGAAGACTCTAGCTCCTTCCTGCCTTGCTCCAGAGTAAGAGCCTGGTTGTACAGCTCCTGGAAGGTCGGGAACTTGAAGGGCAACAGCTCATAACGAAGCTGCGGATTCAGTCCCTTGCGGAACAGGTATTGCGGGTCCTCATCATTGGTCACATCTCGAGGGGCGTAGCGAGACAGGTGATTGATTTCCCGCCCATAAGCTTGGAGATCCATCCGTCCCTGGTTCAGATTCAGGAACTCTCTTCTCTTCAAGTCCATGACTGGCTTGGGGATGTAAGCCGCACGGAAGGCAGTGCGGAATTCCTCCCAGGTGAACACATGACCAGCAGCAGTCATTGCCACATGGCTTTCCCACCAAGAGCCAGCGGCTCCCATCAGAAGGTAGGTTGCAAAATTCACTTGTTCCGTAGCCGGAACATGTAGCGCGGTAAACTTGCGCTCAAGGGCACGCAGCCAATCATCAGCATCCAACGGCTCCTTGGCATAAGCGAAGGTGGGACGCTGGGACTTCAGGAAGTCATTGAGATTGTTACATTCAGTATTTCTCCGAGCCCCCTGCTGCACTAGCTGCGCGAGAAGATTCTCATTGCGCAGACGGCCCTCTTCGATGATCATCAGTACCTCCGCCATAGAGGGTGGCCGCGGTAGCTCAGGGTTGCTTTGCTCACCACGACGGGTAGGAGCCATTCTGGAGATATGAACAAGGACACAGTTAGTATCCATCCCAGAATAAGCGACCACTGTGACAACAATTTAGCAGGAGTGAGCAAGGAAGAACATGTATCATCGCATCAACATGGCAGGAAATAATTGAACTTAGCAGACATTAGCCAGTCGGAATAAAACCCATTAGGTGGTTCAACGGAAAAGATCTTGGGTTAAAGATCAGCTTCATGTACTGGGACTCACAATTAGCATAATGCTCACATGGGTGACAACCCTCATGAATCTATACACCAGAATTCCAGTACAATCCGGGACCTTCGGTTCAAGACCATGGGCCATAGCTCAAAGAGAGGAATACCCGATTAGGTGCGAAACGTTTTCAAGGCTTCGGATGTCTTGCACCTTCTTCTTCATTGGGTGAGAACAACGGAGTTTACTTCGGTTTCTGGAAACGGAAACAACCTAACCAGTAAACTAAAGGTAGGAACCAACCCCGTGAACCTAAACTTTGACCCAACTGCAAATCAAATAGAGGTAAGGTGACTCAGAGTTAGAGCGAGTTGGGTAAGGAGTAAAAGAATCCTAAGAGGGTTTTCACAACTCATTTTCAGTTCATAAATAACTTTTACTACACTAGACTCAACTTCGGCCAGTAGAACGGGTTTCCTACAGGCAGTCCTGCTCTGATACCAATTTGTAGCGCCCTGACCCCAGAGCTATACAGTGAAACGTTGTGCAACCGGTCATGCTACACAATCAAGGGTTACTGGGGTTACCAATCCCAGGCCAAAACACATTGGCAGGCGTGCTCGGAATACATCATCGGCACACAACACCTCGATCATGCCATAAGCTCAGACATCGCTTTCACGTATAACAAAGAGACCAAGACTGCGGAACAAGTGGCACATCACAGACTCTACGACACAAAGATATCATAGTTCAACTCATATAATTGAGAAAGATAGCAAATGACACATCAGAGGTCACTGACCCATCATTACAACAAGCGGAAGCGAATTTAAAGTTGTCTAAACAACAAGATCCAAATTATGGCCTAAGAGGCCTACAGATAAACATCCCGTGCCAGCCTATTCCATGACGTCCCAAGCTGCCACCTGGGAACCCCAGACTACTCGTCGAAGTCAACGTAGAACCCACCTTCCAGTTCGGTGGCGTCCTCCTCTGAAACAAATAATAATCAACAAAGCAAGGCTGAGTACGACGTACTCGCAACAATTAGTAGGGCGATATAGGCCCGATGCTGACGGAGGCTTTAAAGCTATATAAGTGGTTGTTTTGCATAAAGCTAGTTTTTCCTTCCGAAGACTAGGACTCATGGCATCGTCTAATCAGAAGGTTTTCATAAGGGGATAAGATAGTAACTTTTCTTCTTCGGTTCCCGCGGAACCTACTGTATTCAGAAACACTACTTATCTCCACCAAGGCACTCCCTCGAATCACCCTCGAGGAAATGAACCTTTTAACACACGTTGATTATGCAACCTCTAGCTGCCATTTGATTAAAGGTTCATGTTCTCTATGATCTCACCTATCTCACCAAGATTTGTCCATAACCGTGGACACGGCTTTTCGAAAAGATTAAACCCTGCAGGGGTGTACTGTTTTTAGCCACCGGTACCGTCCGACCCCTTGCCTACGTAATTAGCTCTCTTCCGGGGAAAGCCGGCAGGGCGGGCGCGGTTAAACCTTTACAAAGCATGAGACTATCCAAGGGTCATCGTGACGACAGGACAAGTTCAGCGCCTATTTCAACACCCTGCCCCATCGCCACTCCTATCACCATCATCATCATCATCATCATCTTCTTTTTCATCACCAGCCACACACTCGCAAATGGAAAGCGCAAACTAGAGGACCCTTGGATACGCCCTGCACAAATTATTCGGTTAAAGGGGATTCCATATGTCCCCACCGTTGGAAGCACGCTCGGTTCTTGGTTCGGTCGATAAGAACTCACACCTAGGCGGCCAGAATGAGACAAAACACCAACGACCTTGTTGGCAACTCATCCAAGCCTTTTATCAAATTAATTATTGACACAAGTATCCACCACTGTCCCGAGCACTCCATTCACTTCACAAGTATGGAAATAATCAACGGACAACTCTAGCATTCGACTAAGCATGGCTAAGCATATCTAAGCATGACATACAACAGATATGATTTATCTCAGGCCAACACTTCAACCTATGGTTCATAGGTGGGGAAACAGATAATGGTTCAGGGAGCATGCAAGTGATAGGATATTATATACACTGACCAAAACTTGTCACCAGAATCGAATGCAGTAATATGGTGGATAAAATAATTGGGTAATAAGAGATATGCCAAGAAGGTTAGGTTAGCTCTTGCCTTGATGGTAGTACTGGTCGCGCTGGTTGTCAAGGTATTGTGGTGGAACCTCGACTCCAGAATCTACCGAAACACAAACAATACAAGAAACGAATAAATAACACGAATACAAGGTGCAATGCACAATCATCATGATGGTATGGACATATTATGCACTGAAAAGGTATTGGGCATGTCCCACAAGTTAAATGGAACCCCTAAATTAAATATCACAATTAACGGGTTAATACCCATCTTTAACTTAGTGATTTGTGTTATTTACCAAAATGTCCAGTACTTAAATATGGGTCCTAAATGCATGAAAATAACATTATTAGATAGGTATTAACCTACTGATCATTTTGGTACCTTGTTTGCATTTTTCCGATTAACGGTGAAGAAATGGTGATTTAAACGGTTATGCGATTAAATCATTTTAACCAATTCAAAAATAACATCAAAGGAAAATTTGTTTGCATACTGTGATATTAACATAGGTAGATAGCATTTACTTTGCTAGTCATTTTGGTATATAATTTGCAATTTTTGAAATAATATTCACCAAGTTATGATATTCCCAATAATTGATTTAAATCTGCCATTTTCTTGAATTTTAATAAACAGCACCAAAGTTAATTCTCAAACTCTCTCAAATGACATAGAGTGGTAGTCCATTGTTCACTGATCATTTTGAGCTATTGAACACAATTTTTGAGTGGGTAGAACTCAAGTTATGGAATTAACAAAACCAACATTATTTCTGCCATTTTAGTATTCAGCAATTAAAGGCAATTTATTTTGACAAATTAAATTAACCAATGGTACTAACAGATAGACATTTTATTTCTGATCATTTTGACATATTATTCGCAATTTTTGGACAAGTGGTTCAAAAGTTATGCCATTTCAAAGTTCATATTAATTTTCTGTTAATTGTTTTAAAACCAGGAATTTGGGCCGAACGTTTTTCACCCGGGCCGGCGCTAACCACAGAGGCTGACTTGTGGGGCAGCAGCCACGCTGGCACGCCACGTCGGCCAGCGGCCCACTGGCAGGTTTGACCGGCGCGGGGAGGCCAAGACCGGCGCGAGCGCGCGGTGGCCGGCGGCAAGCCGCGGACGGATCCGTCGAACGCGTGCGATTCAGACCTAGCGGAGGCTATGGGTGTGATCTACGCGTGGAGGCGACCTAGGTGGCGGCGGGGTGTGACCAAAAGGTCACCGGAGAAGCGCCGGCGGCGAGCTACGGCGGCTGCTCTATCTCGGCCTAAATGGATCCGGCGAGCCAGAGGGGGAAAAGCGAGGGGAAGATGTCCGGGAGGACCGTGAGCTCACCCTGAGCTCGCGTGTGTGCTCGTCGGTGAAGAGGGAGGGCTGGTGCGGCGGCGACTCGCGGTGGACGGCGGCGGCACCGTCGGAGAAGACGAAGACGAATGCGGCGATTCCCTGGCCCCGAGCTCGATTCCTTCCACCCGAAGAACGAGGACGACGAGGCGGAGCGAACGGCGGCTTCAGCTGGTCTCGGGGAGGCTCCGGTCAACGGCGATGCAGCGGCGGGCGCAGCTACGACTTGGGCATGGCGGCGGCTCGATTTAGGGTTTCTGCAGGTGGGGGAAAAAGGAGGGGAGGAGGAGCACGCGGTCGTGGGAGATGCTCTTAAGCTCCAGGGGGGCCAGAGAGCAAGGGGGCCGCGACAGTGGCGACGAGGTCCGTCGGCAACGGTGGCGGCCGAGGACGCGGTCGCTACAGCATGAAGAAGACGGCGACTTTGCAAACCCCCCCCCCCCCCCCCCCCGCCTGTCTTTTTCTTTTCTGTTTTATTTCTTTAATTGAAACAGCAGTCTTTCCTATTTAATTGAGGCCCTTAATTAATTTTAAAAATTCTGTAAAAATTCACAGAGCCAAAATATATTATTTAGAACCTGTGGTAAAAATTGCAGCCCATTTGGAAAATATTTCATGTGGTAACATTTCAGAATTTGCCCTCTTGCATTTTCGGGTTTTATCCAAATATTTGAATTTGATAAAGCACTAAATTTGGCAACAATTATATTTATTGTTGTAGGAACTTCCTGGACAAATATGAGAATTTGATTTGAGAGTTTGTTCAACATTCACACTATCATATTTGGTTTCTCAATTGTTGCCTCCTTATTATTTCATGTGAAGCAATTTGAATAAATAGGCCATGATGCAAATGAGATGAAAAAGTGAAAATTTTACTCATATTTTCAGGGTCCAAAAGTGGGGCTGTTACAATGAAGAAACAGGACGTGAAGATCGAGCTCCTCAAGACCAACGTCGCGGCCAAGAAGAGGAACACGGACCTGGCGTTCCTCATGAGCGCCGACCCGGCGACGATGGACGACAAGGTCAAGGCGTGGTACATGAGCCAGCGCGACCTCATCCTGAACGAGATACCAGCGCCGACACCGACTCCGACCCCGACGCCGACGCCGACGCCGACGCCGACGCCGAGTCCGCCAACGGAAGGCTCTGCCACGAAATCGACGCCGAGCTCCGTCGCCACGCCAAATTGTGCACCACCATCGGCCGTCCCCGTCGTGGTGCAAGTGGAGGACGACGAGCCGGCTGTTTGAGTTTGACGGCCGATTTGGTCGCTTTTGATCGCCGAACTGTGTTTTTTCTCGCCAAACTTTGCGGAACTTGATCGCCGAATTGTGGCTGGATCCGGACTTGTGTCGCCGATTTTGTAGCGGGAGCATGTTGATTCAAAAAAAATACGTCTTGGGGGGCAAAAAAAAACTGGGGGGCGAGTGGGAACCATGGCCTCCCAAGGATTGTGGGCGCCGGCAGAAGGGGCAAAAAGCCATCGCCGGCTACCCGGAGGGGCCAACGGCTGGAGTTGCTCTAAGCCACATCAAGGTCGATTCCCCGGCCTCCTCCCACGCGAACACGTACAAAAGAAAGAGAAAACTATCCGAACGAACACGCCGCCGTCGCCGCACGAGGAAAAGCAATAGAAAAACCCACCCTACCGAGCCGCGACGAAACCGGCGTCCGTCCTTCCCGTCCGGTGGTTGCGTGGCTGGCTGGACAGGACCGGACCGAGACGGATGGATCAGGCGCCGCGCCGCGCGCGGGGCCCACACCCCGTGCCCGCGGGCGAGGGCGAAACTGCCGCCGCGCGAATCACTGCTCGCCGGGCCCGCAGCACCCGCGCTGTCTGCCGCGACCGCGCACGCACGCCAGCCAGCCAGGTCTCCTCCCCCAGATCCTCTGCGCCGCCCACGTACACGCACCACCGCCGCTCCCGCCGCAGAGTAGGGAGGGCCACAGGGCGGCGCGGCGCAGGGTGGATCCCGGGTCCGTCGGGGAGTGGCCGGCAGCGGCGGCACACGTGGCCCGTGGGGGGCGCGTCGTCGCCCACACGCTCACGTTACTCCCAAGGTCACGAGCGGAAAAAGGGCGACCAACCACCACACCCGGTCCGTCGCGATCCCCCGCCGTACGGCGGCCCACCCACACCGACGGAAAGATCCATCCGCCCGCCGTTCCCCCACCACGCCGTTGTGGGCACCGCACTGCTGGCAGCCGCCGCGGCGCCCGCTTTCTTTTCAATCAATTATTTAATATTTAACCTTCACGCTCCTCTACTCCTCCTACCTCGTCTTCGTTATCCACATGCCTCACCTCACCTCACCTCCGTGGGAGAAACAAACAGGCTGGCCCCGCCGGCCGGCATTATTTTTCTCCTTCCGCTCTGACGCCGGACAGTTCGACAACGCCGCCGCTGGGCGGAGACCTGGCCAAAGCGTGGGCGGAATAAATTTTCTCCGTCGGCAGCGGCACGGCCGGCCGCCTAGTTAGCCAGACGGATTTACTTACCTACTGTATCTTGTTACTCACCATTAAAAAGTTGGGAGACAGACAACGACAGTTTTTCTCTGGAAGGAACGGCATCGTCGTTTATGGCGACTGATCGTGAGCGCAATACTACCGACGGACGGGGGAAGTAGCAGTAAATTCGACACGTCGAGGGATGGCATGGATCCATGCAGGACCTTTATTTCTTCAACCGACCAATTATGACCATGTTGCATGGGTCGCAAGCAAGATCGGACCGGACGAGACGACCGACAGACGGGTGCACCAGAAACGCACTTACTACAATCTCACTTCCGTTTCGCAACAAGATCCCAAAAAGAGTACCGGTAGGTGCAAAAATAATGAAATGTTCGGCGGGTAAATAAATTAACGAGTGGTTTCTTGATGAAATGTTCAGTGAGTGAATAAATTAACACGAGCATAGTTTCTTTGAGGGTAGGTGCAAAATTGATGGAATGTTCAGTGAGTAAATAAATACTATAGTAACAGTGGTTTCTTTGAGGGTAATAACTCAATATAATTCGGTCCATAACAACGCCGGCGGACTTGCCTTGGGCGACAGTACATCCATCTTGGTTGGGTTCTTCTTCCTTCTCAAGCTACGTACAGTACTCCCTCCTGATCTCCGGCGAAAAAAAGAAACCGTATTTACACAACTGCCCTCGCCTCACCTCCGTTATTTTGCAGGAGGACCACGGCCTAAACATACACGGAATTTTTACTTCTTCTAAAGAGGAAAAAAAAAGGCGACGAAAGAAAGAGACTAGCGACTCATATCAGCTAAATAAAAGCTCCGGCGCGGCGACCGATCAGAGCTCCTCCGCCGGCGGCGGGCAGTTCAGATCGAGCTCAAAACCGACGTGGGCCCTCTTGGCCGACGGCGACGGCGCAAGATCCACGACCGACGAGGAGTCGGAGTCGCTCTGGCTGCACACGGCCGCCACGGTGACTTTTTGCGGCATGCTGTACATGTTGCAGCCGGCGGAGGCCGCTGCCGCCGCGGCGGCCTGGCCGAAGAAGTAGTACGGGTGCGACACGGGGTAGCCGCTGAACGGGAAGCGCGCGCCGGCGCCGGCAGCGGCGTTGTTGCCCGCGACGGTGGCGGCGGCGGCGGCGGCGCGGTGGAACAGGTCCAGCTCGAGGGACGGAGGGAGCGGCATGGCCTGCATGGGCGCCTGCACGTCGCCGCCGAACGACTCCACGGTGCTGCTGTTGCTGCTCCGGCTGCCGTCACCGGTGGCCACGGCGGCGGCGGCGAGCGCGGAGGCGGAAGGGTAGGGGAAGTTGGTCTTGGCCTTGGATCCGCGGTACTCGCGCGCGGCGGCGTCGTAGGCGCGGGCGGCCTCCTCGGCGGTGTCGTACGTGCCGAGCCAGACGCGGGACTTCTTGGCCGGGTCGCGGATCTCTGCCGCGTACCGACCCCACGGACGCTTCCTCACGCCACGGAAGTGCGGGCCGCCGCCGACGCCGAGCGCCAGCCCGGTCGCCGCCGCCCCGGCCGTTGCCGCCGCCTTGTCCGACGTCCTCGGCGCCATGTCTCCCTTCTCCTTTCTTTTCGCTTGGAGGGATGGTGTGTGCGTGTGGATGCGTGTAGGATCTGGGGAGAGGAGGGGCTTATTATAGGCGGGGAGCGGCTGGTTAAAAGGAGGGAGCAAATGCGGAGCGAGTGGTGGAGCGGCAAGAAAGAGGGAATAAAACTCGGCGCAGTCAGGGAGAGCGGTTTGACTGTCCGCGCGCCGCCGCCCCTCGTCTTTTGCGTGGCGGCATCGCAATTTATTAATTTTTAGTGTACCGGCCGCTTTTCCATCCGGGCCCCGAGGATAGGGGAAATTTGCGCAACCTGTGGAGCGGTTACAATTTGGTTGCTTCTTCTCGGCCACGCGCGGAGATGGAGCATGGCTGCATGGGGTTTGTGTGCACCGGAAATTATTTCGAAATGTCTCTCCCAACCTATAGCACATTATGCAATATTTCCAAATTGGTTTGCAACCGAATTACGGTATTTCATAAATATATCAATAACTTTTATACACAATGCATGTCATAATATTCTCTCATTATTCTTTTGCCATATGCAGCTTTGCTTGCGACAACTATAAGCATGAGAGATGACGACAAGTCTGAGCTTTACCGGAATTTTCGAACATATAACCGATGATGTTAGTCGTATGATATGACAAAATATCTCAGGTCATGTCCACATTCTCACTATTTTTAGCTAATGTTGCACAAATAGTCAAGATGTGTTGCGAAATTAGTCACGATGTATCTAAAGTACCATACTAATTTATGACATCTAATTTGTAATGGATTATCGTGGGGACATGTGTCGTACAGTGCGACGTGGCTATGTGTATTGTGATTGACGATGAGGTCCCACATGTGCTTCCGATGGCATAGTGCAAACTTATGTGACACACATCAAGTGGGTTATGTCGAGTTCTTGTTTCACCACAGTCGATCTCGTCATAGTAAGACATTGTTAGCTCCAACAAAATGTGTCGAATACGAAATAGGACAATTTACCACGTCGGTACAGCATATTATTACATCTAAAATCAACACATACTACAAACTGTAAGACCTGCGCACGACGTGAGGAGTTTCTCCTTTTCTACTAACTTAGAACTACGTTTACTTGGATTTGGGACATATCAATATACCCTAAATGGATATTTCAACTAGTTTGTCCTTTGATCTTGTTGTGGAACTTACAACTACTAAGTACTAATTAGACAAAAATCATCGAACTATATGTTATTCTATCAAATGTTAGCATTGGCGAAGCTTGACTAAAATCATAGTGGGGTTAAAAGAAATCAATTAAGAGCTAAGGGGGCCAATCTATTTTTTTCATATGCATTATAAAAAATGCTAAATATTAGTAGTTGCACGAAAAAGATATTGTATCTTGTTGTGGATATTACAGTATTCGGTTATTTCATTC
Source organism: Puccinellia tenuiflora (assembly GCA_012064385.1). Lineage (NCBI taxonomy): Eukaryota > Viridiplantae > Streptophyta > Magnoliopsida > Poales > Poaceae > Puccinellia > Puccinellia tenuiflora. Next base: position 241,750 of record QRDG01000425.1, on the reverse strand, counting down.
ATCTTCTTTACATGTATCATGTATCACATCATATATAAGATGTGACATCTTTGATACTTCAATTTTATTAAAAAAGTAGTTATGTATGTTTCATAAAAAAAATATTATGCTCTCGTCATTCTCGTTGTTCTGTTGTCGACTACAACTTTCCTTGCTGACATATATGAGTTTGTGAGATAACAACAACTCTAAGAGTTAATGTGTTCCCAGACATATAAGATGACGTTAATGATATGATATGACAAAATTAAGATTGAAGATCGTGTGCTCGCTTACACTCAATTTTAGCTGATGATAGTCATGGTGTATCTGAAGCAGGATACTAATTTATAGCATCCAATCTATAATGGGCGATCGTGTATGGACGTATGTCCTATAACACGGCATGGCTCCGTGCAAGTGTGGTTGACGCCGAGGCGGCCCACCAGTTTGGCATGGTGCAAAATTTCGTGACACGTGTTATGTGGGTCGCAGAGCTCTTGCCTCTCCATAGTCAATCTCTTTATAATAACATATTATTTACTAAAAAAATGTAGTGAATATCAAAATAGGAGGACTAGGACTTGAAAACTGGAGTAGTGTAAGATGAATGCATGGCCCGGAGTTCAGTTCTATTTAATTTCGCATAGATCACTATACTCTAAATGGAAAAGTTAAGTGTTCTGCCTTTGATCTTATATGAAACTTACAACTATTAATTAGAAAATGAGACAACGAGACATATGACATACTGTTACATGTATATAAGGTAAGATTGTTTTGGTGGCTCGCCACAGTAACTGAGCTCACATTTATTGTTTTTTTCGAAGAAAGCTTTCAGTTACAACTAGTCTTTGGCTTTCACCCGAAATAGCGGGGCGCCTAAACCTTTTTGATAGCACCAAAACAAAAATATCACGTTATACGGGCACCGGACCGCAAAACCGTCCTTAGTTGAGTCGATCGCATAAACAAAGGGCATCAAAGCCGCCGCTCGCGGGCCCCACCCCACGCCGAGTCGCGGTGCGTAGGGCGGCACGTTGTGGCAGCACGTCACGGGCACGGCGGGCCCCGCCGCGGCAAGGACAGGCGCGCGCATCACGATCCGTGCGTCCCCAGCAGCGGCCCGGTCGGCACCCTCACGCATCCGGCCCGGGCGTGCGTGCGGATCGGGGCGTCTAGAAATCCGCCGCCCGCGTGGCACGTGGCCTGCCGCTGCCGCTGCCGCTGCCGGCCACGCCGCTCGACGACGCGGAACGGCGCCGCACGCACAGCTCGTTCTGCACAGAAGATCCCATCGATCTCGCGACGTCCAACCGCATCGTCGGCGCCGGGTGCGTCACGTCTGGCCAGCGGAGACACGGGATCGGGTCCGCGAGAAGAGAAACGGTGGTGCGGCCGGCCGCCCGCCCGCCGCTGAGCCCGTCGCGACCACGTAAAGTGCGGCGATAAATAAATGAAGATTTAGGAGTACTATGTGAATAAAACCGAGAGAGGGACAGGTGAGCGAGGTGACGACGGCAACGGCACGATAGGCGGCAGCAGCAGCCGGGCCAAGTGTCTGCGTCGCGGCCGGCGCCACCGCCTGCGGGCGGGCGCGTCGTGTTGCCTGGCTGGGTGATCACCGATCAGACGGCGATCGATCTGGGAGAGAGCGGGCCGGCGATGGAGCTGTAGCCACCAACCGTTTCGCTGTCCCCGCCCGGCGCCCGCATTGAAAGCGGTGGGAGGCGCGGCGTATGGGGTGTGGTGGTGGACCGGACGGATGACCGGCACGAGCCGGTTGCTCGGCGCGGTACGTAAGGACGGACAGCTGCTGCCGTGCCCGTGCCCGTGCCGCGTGGTGGGGACGGCGGCGACGACGAGGACGCCCCCACGCCGCACCGCACGCTTGCCGCGGCGCTGCCACACTTTCCTCTCGGCGCCAGGACCACGGGCGGCGGGTGGTGGTGACGGGAGCGGATGGTGGCCGGTGCGCGTACGCCGTACCCCGTCGCGTACTCCAGGCAGGCAGCGCCTGATCCCGTGCGTGTACGTAGAGTACATTAATTTTCGGGTGCGGTGAGGTGGGAGCGGCGTGTGCGTGTCCAGAGCGGCGCGGAAAGCGAGGAGGAGGCGAGCCACGAAATTCCAGGTGGGTCTCGCCGGACGGCAGTAACGTTGTCGGGCCCCTACCCACGCTCGCCGACGTCCGCGTCCTCGGGGAACGCTCGCTGCTCAACCACGACGCGCCGTGCGCTCCGAAAGTCGCCGTGTTCACTCCACCATTTTTCGAAAGATGCAGCGGCCGGCACCGCCTGTTTTGTTTTCCGATAGCTCTCTCTCCGTCCACACTTCAAACACTGCCGCTTCCTTGATTTATATTTTTTTTTTCCACAGCGATCTGCCTGTTGTGGCTGTCTGACAGACAGGGCACACGCGCGGCTCGTGTCCGGCCGGCGTCACGTCAGGTGAAGCTTTCCCCTCATCGATCGTGGCATACATGGATGCCATACCATGTCTTGTCGGCCTTCGAATTGTATTCCTTTTGACCGCACAGCGATGGTTCTACTCTGCCTCATCATGTGCGTCGTCGATTGGAGATGACACGAGTGTAATTTTTAAATCCACGTAGTACTCCCCCCACGGTGCGTGCGTAGACTAATATATGAGCCAACATGGTACCCACGAACAATCTTGGATTGCATCCTGATGAGCTCGATTAGAGCATCTCGATTAGAGCATCTTCACCGGGTGTTTAAATTGTGTCCGGTTTGCGTGATGCTGGACACATGTTCGGTCTTTTTATTTTCCCCTCCCACACCGGCACCTTCTAAATGACCGGACCCCAACTGATCAATATTTGTAAAAGGAGGCGATTTCATTGCGATCCGACGATTTTTTTTTGCAAAAGAGGCGATACAACTTAAAATTTAAACTAAAACAACCTAAACTAGTACTCTAGAGCATGCCGGGCGGAGGTGGCGCGCTAGGGCCAGCCTCGTCGTCGTTCGCCCCCTCGTCAGTAGGGGGAGGCAGGCATGTTGAGGCCGCCAGCATGCGCACGCAAGCGCCTCGCCTGCCTGACCGCCCTGGCCTCCAGCATATACCGGTGGCGCTCCGCCGCTTGAGTGCGCTCCCGCGCACGGCGGCGCCTCTGCGCGCGCCCCAAGCTCTCCGCCGCCCGCAGGTCCTGCTCCGCGCGCGCCGCGAGCTCTGCCTCCGCCGCCTGTTCCGCTTGCAGCTCCCTCGCCGCAAGCTCCCGCTCCTCCGCCGCGTCCTGCCTTGCCGCCTCCCGGCTCAGCTCTCCAGCTCCTTGCTTGTTTGTCTTGCAAGGTTGCTTTATTCATTATATAAACCCTCTTAAAAACAGATTGTCATCAATTACCAAAATGGGGGAGATTGAAAGTGCATGGTTGCCCCATTTGTGGTTTTGGTAATTAATGGCAATCTCTATGGACTAATGTTTGTATAAGCTACTTGTAGGTGTGTCCATTTGTAGTGTTTGATCTCCATTTGTTGAAATCAAGGCTAAGTGAAGAAGAGTATTTGTTGATCTCAAGGCTAAGTGCGAGTTGATCAACACTCAAGTCCAAGTAAGATATGCCGAAGAGGTGCTTCTCCCATATTGGTGTATGGGGGAGCAACATGTGAGTCTTCACCAAGCGAAGCGCAATCAATAAAGGTGGTTCGTCTTGAGGATATGAAGATCGTCATCATCGATCTCAAGTGGATTAAGCGCAAGGCAAAGATATGATCTTGATAGGCTTTCTATTTTACCGGTCTCATGATGTTAGTTGAGATACCGGGTTATAGGATAGATAGCCGTACTATCAAGAGGGGCTCTCGACCGAGTATCTTGATCGTATCATTCGTGGAGAGCTCAAATCTTTGCATCCTTGCAAATTGGTTCTTATTTGGCTCTTATCATGGTGTGTCCTTGGTGCTTGTCGTGCTCGTCATGACAAGACCAAGTTCACCGAAAATGGAATTTGTATGTGTCCTCTATTGCGTTTTTGGTTTTTGGAGGTTTACCGGTTCGTCTTTTATAGAGAGGTTTTACCTTTCCCCATTTGGTTTTATGCCCCTTTGTTGGACTATGATATTTTTATGTATATTCTTGTAAATCTCGTCGTTACGATTCTAATGATCCCAAAATCATCAAAAACGGAGTCCGGATGCGAAAGTTATGCCCATTTTCATTTTGCACTTTCTGTAGTTTTTTAGAGGGGCGGAAGTTCCGGCCCGGACGCCGGAAATGCCGGCCCCCGGAAGTTCCGGCCCATGTTTTCATCTGAGCAATTTTGGCTAAGTCCTTTCGGCGATCCTCTTGGGAGGGGTTCCGGAATTTTGCCCCGAAAGTTTCCTCGGAAATTTCCGGGGGTCCGGAAATTCCGGTACTTGGTCCGTAAGTTCCGGTCCAGGAAATTTTGTCTAAGTCGTTTTCACGTTTTCTCTCTGGAGGGGGTCCAGAACTTTGCCCCGGAAGTTCTCCCCGGAAATTTCCGGGGACCGGAAGTTCCGGCCTCCCGTGGCTGTAACAGTCAGTTTTTGGAGGAGGCTATTTCCCCAAGAGGAGGCTGCCCACTTTTTCTCTCTCTCCCCCCATTGTTTGACCTCGAAAAAGCTTGGGTTTCTCTAAATCCCTCCAATGATTCTTGCCCAAATTTAGGGATTCAAAAGTGGAGATCTAGATCTACGTTTCCACCGAATAATCTCTCCTCTAAGTGAGGGGAACCTAGTGGATCTAGTTCTTGGAGTTCTTTTATGGTTCTCCTCTTTGTTCTTCATCTTAAATCCCTCCATAGCATTAGTTGCTTTGGTTGGATTTCGGAGTGAAGGACTTGACCACCTTGTGTGGTCTTGCCTTTTGCATTAGTTGCATCGGGTTGTACTCTCCACGAAGATTCGTGGGATTGAAGTTCGAAAAGCTTGTTACTCTTGGGTGCATTGTGTTCCCAAGAGCTTGTGCCTCTTGGGTGCATTGTGTACCCTAGACGGTTGGTGGTGCCGCGAAGACTTCGAGTTGTGAAGCTTCGGGCAAGGTTTGGGAGCCCCCGATTGAGTTGTGGGTGTGTGCCCCAAGATCGTTGTAAAGGCTCCGGATTCCGCCTTGAAGGATTCCGATAGTGGAAGGCGAACCTAACCCTTGAGGTGAGGTTCATCGGAGAATAGGGTGAGTCCTTTTGTGGCGAGCTCACACCCCTCCAACGAGACGTACTCCCTTAACAAGGAGGAATTCGGGAATACATCCTCGTCTCCGCGTGCCTCGGTTATTTCTATACCCGAGCTCTTTACTTATGCAATTTACATTGTGATAGCCTTTGTGCTTGATGTCATATATATTGCTATCACCGTGTTGATATTTTGCTTAGCATAAGTTGTTGGTGCATATAGGTGAACCTAATATATTAGGTTGTTGGCTGTTAATTTAAACACCTAGTTTTATTCTACAATTATCAAGTCTTAAACCAGAAAAGTTTTAATCGCTTATTCACCCCCCTCTAGGCGACATCGTTTGTTCTTTCAGCGCGCCTCCACTGCGTCGTTCGCGGCCATGGCGAACTCCCGGAATCAGCGGCACCCCTCCTCCTCGCGGGTCGTGACGAAGGACAAGAACGCCGCAGTGCTGGTCCGGGCAGATGGGTGGCTCGTGCATCTGTTCGCGCGCCACCACATCATCTGGCACCGGCACAGGCGCCTCCCCCCTCCTCCTCTCCTCCTCCGTCGCCGCCTCCTCCTCCTCCTCCGGCTCCTCCTCATCGTCCACCCTCCTCCTCCTCTGGCTCCTCCTCCCACTCGAAGTCGAGGGTCTCGTCGTCCTCTGTCGGCGGCGGCGGAGGAGGAGAAGGAGGCGGAGGAGGGTTTTGTTGGGAATATGACCTAGAGGCAATAATAAAATGGTTTATTAGCATATTCATGTTTATGATAATAGTTTATTATCCATGCTATAATTGTATTAAATGGAAACATAATACATGTGTGGAATATATATACCAGGAGTCCCTAGTGAGCCTCTACAAGACTAGTTCGTTGATCAAGAGATAGTTAGAGTTTCCTAACTATGGACTTGTTATAGTCACTTGATAACGGAGTCACGTCATTGGGCGAATGACTTGATGGACATGACCCAAATAATAAAGAGTTACAATTAATCGTGTAAAAAAGTTTTGTTGTCAACACTTTTAATATGCCAAGTATAGTTTGCTTAGACCATGAGATTATATCACTCCCGTTCACCGGAGGAATACTTTGTGGACATCAAACGTCACTTCGTAACTGGGTGATTATAAAGGTGGCTTTCAGGTATCTCTGACGGTGGGTTGTTGGGTGATACGAATCAAGAGTGGGATTTGTCCCTCCATGTGACGGAGAAGATATCTCCGGGCCTTCTCGGTAATATAGCATCAAAAGTCTGCAGACATGTGATTAGGATGTAATCACGGAGATCCTATATTATTGACGAGTAAAGAGAACTTTCCGGTAACGAGATTAAACTAGACATGGGGATATCAACGATTAAATCTCGGGCAAGTAAAATATCGTGAGACAAAGGGATCGTATATGAGATTAATTGAATCTCTGGCATCGTGGTTCAATTGAGAAAAGAGTTCCGTTGAGTGTATAGGAATTAATATGGACATCCCGGTCCCGCTATTAATTATTGATATGATCATGTCTATGCATTCTCGAACCCATAGGGTCACACACTTAACGCTCAGATGAAATTAGGTTTTGCGATGAATTAAATGATGAAATGAACGAATGGTGATTCGGAGTACCGGATAAGATCCCGAACGTCACGAGGAGTTCCGGAGGAGTCCGGAGAATAAGATTCATATAAGGAAACTGGTTTCCGGAGGTATCGGAAAGGTTCCAGGATTTTTGTATAGGGTACCGGAAGGTTCTAGAATGTTCTAGAGGGGTCTAGAAGTGGGACCCGCATATTGTATGGGGGCCCACATGGACAAAGGGAGTGCATCCACCACATGGGTGTGCCGCTCCACCTAGGCCCACATGGGCCAATTCGGCTAGGGCAAAGGGGTGGGAGTCCTACTCCTAGTTGGACTAGGAGTTAGGCCCCTTTTCCTTTAGGAAAGGCCCAAGCCCGACTCCACTTGGGACTCGACTTGGGGGCCAAGGAAAAGGGGGGTCGGCCGGCCCCTAACCTAACCCTATCCGGCCACCTATTTAAGGGGAGGAGGGGAGGGGTGCGGCACAACACAAGGCTGCCCCCCAAGTTGCCCTAGCCGCACCACCTCCTCCACCCTAAACCCTAGTGCGCCACCCCTCTCCCGGAGGGCTGCCGCCATCACCTCTCCATCCATAGCCGCCGCACCCCCTAGACTTAGGGGCTGCGCCACCTCCTCCTCTCCCTCTCCTCTTGCTTGGCTTGGCGAAGCCTCGCTCGTGGAGATCGTCATCATCACCAACACAACCGTCGTGTTGCTGAGATAATCAAGGCCACCTCTACCTCGCTTGCGGGATCAAGGAGTAGTCGTCTTCATCGAGCTGTACGTGTGTATACCATGGAGGTGCTGCCCGTTGCAGCGCTTCATCGGATTGGATCTCGAGGATAATACATCTCCTCGCGACTAGACGAGTCTAGTTGCGGGGATCGACTAGCCAACCCCTGCACCGGCAAAACACGTTTGATCGTTCTTCAAGGGTAAGAGATTGGATCTCAACTTCGCTATCTTCATCTAGTAGATCTAGATCCTTGGGGTTTATTCCGTTTGTTGCGTAGATTTTTTTTTTGTTTTCTATGCAGCGACCCCTTCAGTGGTATCAGAGCCTAGATCTATTCGTAGATGTTGGTGCGATTAGAACACAAGGAGTTGTGGGCGTTGATATTTTATGTTGCTACCATCTAGCATGCACTTTGCATCTTTGCGCTATTGTGAGATTGTAGCGGCCCGGACCAACCTTACTCGTCCACGCACGAGAGACCGGTTCCACGATTGACATGCAACTTGTTTTGCATAAGTGGCTAGCGGGTGTCTGTTTCTCTTGCTTTAGTGAGGTTGCAATTTTCAATTGAAGGCCTTTCAAAAGGATGGGTAAATAAGCAACTATTATATCACCATTGTGGTTTTGCGTAGATTAGAACGGTTCTATCTTTTGACCCAAGCCACATAAAAATTGCATAAACAAAGTAGAGGACGTCTAACTTGTTTTTGCAGGGGTCATGTGATGTGGTATGGCCATTGTGTGATTTGTGATAATGTATGCAATGATCATGTTTGTAATTTTTCGCGACTTGCATGTCGACGAGTACGGCAACCGGCAGGAGCCATATGGTTGTCTATTGTTTTATGTGACCTGCGTGTCCTTGAATCACCATATAATTGTTTTACTTCATCGCTAAGAGTACAATAGTAGTAGTTACAATAGTTGGTGGACAACCATGGTGATGGCGCCACAATGATGTAGATCATGCCGGAGATGGAGATCATGCCGGTGCTTTGGAGATGGAGATCAAGAGCACAAGAAGAAAGGCCATATCATATCACAATTTTTAATTGCATGTGATGTTAATCCTTTTATGCACCTTATTGCTTGCTTAGATTTGATCGCGACGGTAGCATGATAAGGTGATCTCTCACGTCAATATCAAGATAATTAAGTGTTCTCCCCTAGTATGCACCCTTGCGAAAGTTTGTCGTTTTGAAGCATCACGTGATGATCGGGTGTGGTAGATTCAACGTCCACATACAACGGGTGTAAGCCAGTTTACACATCCATGAAATACTACGGTAGATCTTGACGAGACTAGCATGTACAGACATGGCCTCGGGAACACGGAACCGAAAGGTTAAACATGAGTCATATGAATGATATGATCAACACTGAGTTGTTCACCATTGAAGCTACATCATCTCACGTGATGATCGGTTGTGGTGTAGTGGAATTGGATCGTGTGTCACTAAACAACCAGAGAGATGTTAAGTTTAGTGGGAGTTCATGTAGTAATTTGATTAATGTGAACTAAAATTATCATAAACAAATGTCCTAAGAAAATTTCTTTGCAAAATTCCTAGTAGATCATGGCTGACTACGATAACTTGTTCGTAGCTGAGGAGCTGCGTCTTGATGTGTCAAATTTCATCGAGTGGTACCAACGTCTTAGAGAAGTCCTATCGACCAATGATGAACTCTACGTGTTACATGAAACCTTAGAAGAGAAACCCAAAGCTTCTTCAAGTTACAACAAGCGTATGGCTTGGCTCAATCAGAGTAAGACTCACATTCAAGTCAAATGGTTGATGAGTGTCTTCATGAATTCAGACCTGGCCAAACAATTCAAGAACTTGAGTGCCATTGAGACTGTCACTGAGCTAAAGAAAATGTTCGTAGCACAAGTGAGAATTGCGAGGTTTGAAGGTCTAGATGAATTTCTTTCAACTAAGATGGAAGAAAATGATTGCTTGGAGGAGCATCTGAAGAAAATGTATAGGATATATTACACTCTTGTGGATGCTTGGGATATGGAGATAAGTGACGAATTCGCGATAGGTGGGCTGTTGCGTTCGCTTCCCCCAGCTTCAAGAATTGTGTCAGAGACTATGTCAAGAAAAGGGATTTGATCACTTATCCTGAACTGGTGTCTCGACTTCGTCGAATCGAAAAGAATCCCATAGCAACAAAAGTAGCCAATGCATAAGGTATATTTTGATATACAAGTTATAAATGTTTAATGTCCCATTTACACTTGTGGTGAGCTAAGTATTTGATACTTGTGCTGTTTCGTGAAGACAGGGCCTGCCGTTTGAGAAGTGCATGGAGGGACTGAGTGGATTTCGCGGAAAGATGGCAATCAAGGAGTTGATGCTAGCGACATTCAACTTCTACGTTTATCGTTTTAAATTAGAGGATTTGAATAAGTTTTGTAATCGAATTGAGTGCGATCTTTAAATTAGTCTGGCTCGGTTTGTGAGACGGTCATTCATGTTAAAGACAAGTGGTTGTCCTATTTTCATGAATAATCCTTTTTGGTGATCACGTTTCGATTATGAGATTGTTGTCCTTTGTTTGATTTAAACGATGATTAGTTAAACATTTATAAAATATGAAACATGCTAAAATATCCAATACTTGATGATGAGATTTGTTTTTAATTGTACTATAGTGTTGAGGAGCATTTGGATGCGCATCACTAAGTAGTATGATTAAAATGCCATTTTCTGAAAATGCCATGAGTAGCTGGAAAATAAACACAAGTGTTGGTTGAATTTTCCAGTGAATAAGAGACATCATTATTTTGAGTGCTTCATCGCGAATGAGTAAATAGGTGTATTTATTCAAGTTATGATAAGACCTTAGAAGTAAAGGATATTAATTTAACAAGATAATTGAGTCTTTTCGATTTGATCAAAAGAGACGAGATATTTGAGTTATTGTTTAGTATGTAGACTTGTGACAAGTGTTATCACAAATTGCAATATTTAGAGTTTATTCAAAAGTGTTTTGATGCGCCCTAAAGTATTGTAGTCACACTATATTTTGATATTGTGTGGTCATCAAGATGGGATTTAGAATTAAGGTTTTATTTGAATCATTTAGATTTATTTTGATAAACACTCCGTTTTAGAAATAAAGGATCTATTTAATGATTTGCATTTCGCATATGAGTTATGTGAAACAGTGGTTTCAATAATTATGGGATAATTAGAAACTATAGCAAATGGAGTTTTGTAGTATATTCATATGAGATCATGAATAGAGAGATTCCACAATATGAGACTAAAAGGGACGAACCAATTTGTTTGGTTGTGTCAAGTATTTTAGTGGTTTTATCATGAAATGGTTTCATGGATAAAAGAATTGTTGGAATAAATTGAGAAAGCTAAAACCTTGTATGTATCAAGTGGCACATGCGTAAAGTGCTATGTTGGTTAAAACTTGACACATAAAAGAATTTAATGATGGTGATCATTGAATTTTGGTTTAGCTTGTCTAAAGAGAAGTGGGATTCAAGAATATGAAATTTGTCAAAGTTGCAAATAATATTCATGATTTACTTGTCATGTTTGAGAAACAAGACATACCTGCGAAACTACAAAAGGAAGAAATAGAAACTTTAAATAAAGTGACTTAGAGTCATCCTATGTTAAGTTTAAATCACAAAGTAATTGTTACTTGATTTTGTGAAAACAATGTTTCACATATTTATTCTTCAAAAGGTTTTGGAAGGAATAAATAAAACTTGCTGAAGAGAAGCACAAGAGGTAAATCTCTTTAAAACAGATTCAATGTTGTTAACTACATGGTGTAGTTGTGCTTAAAGTCAAGAGGATTGATGCTAGCAAAGTACTAGTATTTCGTATATGAGTTCTCGAATTTTAATGGTTGATTAAGAATTTTGGAGGAGTCCAAAGTATCGAGAAAGTACATAAGAAACTGAGTGGGATCTAATTAACATATGTGGTGACATATATTAAGCATAGAGCAGAAACTATTTTCCCTGATCAAAATATGTGGAGACATATGTTTGAGTGGGAGTTGTTTAATCATGGTCAAATATAGAGATAACATATTTCTGAGTGGGAGCCAAAGTGGTTTCACAATTTAATATGTGTATGGTGTATATTTGAGTGGGAGTTTACAACATCTTGTTTGAGTGAAATGGAGATTTCATGAATGTTGTAAATATTGTCATGGACCAATGCATAACTTGTGAAGTTAGTTTGAACGTCAAATATCCATGGAGATGGATGTATCTATGGTGGATAGATATGTTTGATAAACATTATGTCAGGATGTTTTAACCTAAGTAAGATTTTGAAGGAGTTCAAAATAAAACAAGAGAAGAAAGGTTCATCTGCTTGTAAGGAATAGGTGAAACATTGAGTTGATAACTCAGTACAAAATTGATGGTTGGAGGATATGTTGGTATTCACTATGAATGGTACATAGTTCTAAACATATAAGAACCATGTGTTTGTATTTGACGATATGTGACCCAAGTTCTTAGTTGGAAGAACATGTTAAATGAGGAGTCATTTTTCATGAAGTTGAGATGAATTTAGAAAGTGGTAGACTTGGTTGAAGTCATAAAGCCAAACTAAATTGGAGATCTCTTAAAATCAGAAGCATAGCGAAAGCATGATCGGAAATATCGAAGTGACATGGTACACTGTCGATTTGTTAAGTCTACAACATATAGGAGTATATGATTAATTCAAGGATTAAAATAAGATATAATATTTTGGTTTGAGAAAGGTGTTTCAAGATTGAGTGAGTTCCGGATGCACATGCTATGTGAAAGTCCTTTTGACTGATCATACGTCATGTAGGCATACAAGCATCTCACTCTATAACCAAACATATTATATACATTATATGATAATGAGTTTTGTCATGGGATGATAGGAAGTTTATCATGTGATGATAAAGTAATGTCAAATTAGGTGACAGTTACAATTTTGCAAAGCACATAAAGAACTGTATAGTACAAAGCACGGACAGAACCTCTCCCACAAGCAAACATGATCAAGCACTAAGACTTCATGAGTGAGACTCCATGGGTGTTGGATCGAGAAAAATGTAAAGTAGATTATTGACTCTAGTGCAAGTGGGAGACTGTTGGGAATATGCCCTAGAGGTAATAATAAAATGGTTTATTAGCATATTCATGTTTATGATAATAGTTTATTATCCATGCTATACTTGTATTAAATGGAAACATAATACATGTGTGGAATATAAACACAAGGAGTCCCTAGTGAGCCTCTACAAGACTAGTTCGTTGATCAAGAGATAGTTAGAGTTTGCTAACTATGGACTTGTTATAGTCACTTGATAACGGAGTCACGTCATTGGGCAAATGACTTGATGGACATGACCCAAATAATAAAGAGTTACAATTAATCGTGTCACAAAAGTTTTGTTGTCAACACTTTTAATATGCCAAGTATAGTTTCCTTAGACCATGAGATTATATCACTCCCGTTCACCGGAGGAATACTTTGTGGACATCAAACGTCACTTCGTAACTGGGTGATTATAAAGGTGGCTTTCAGGTATCTCTGACGGTGGGTTGTTGGGTGATATGAATCAAGAGTGGGATTTGTCCCTCCATGTGACGGAGAAGATATCTCCAGGCCTTCTCGGTAATATAGCATCAAAAGTCTTAAGACATGTGATTAGGATGTAATCACGGAGATCCTATATTATGGACGAGTAAAGAGAACTTGCTGGTAACGAGATTAAACTAGACATGGGGATGTCAACGATTAAATCTCGGGCAAGTAAAATATCGTGAGACAAAGGGAATCGTATATGAGATTAATTGAATCTCCAGCATCGTGGTTCAATTGAGAAAAGAGTTTCGTTGAGTGTATAGGAAGTAATATGGGCATCCCGGTCCCGCTATTAATTATTGATATGATCATGTATATGCATTCCCGAACCCGTAGGGTCACACACTTAACACTCCGGTGAAATTAGGTTTTGCGATGAATTAAATGATGAAATGAACGAATGGTGATTCGGAGTCCCGGATAATATCACGGACGTCACGAGGTGTTCCGGAGGAGTCCGGAGAATAAGATTCATATAAGGAAAGTGGTTTCCGAGGTATCGGAAAGGTTCCGAGATTTTTGTATAGGGTACCGGAAGGTTCTAGAATGTTCTAGAGGGGTCTAGAAGTGGAACCCACATATAGTATGGGGGACCACATGGACAAAGGGGGTGCAGCTACCACATGGGTGTGTCGCACCACCTAGGCCACATGGGCCAATTCGGCTAGGGCAAAGGGGTGGGAGTCCAACTCCTAGTTGGACTAGGAGTTAGGCCCCTTTTCCTTTAGGAAAGGCCCAAGCCCGAGTCCACTTGGGACTCGACTTGGGGGACAAGGCAAAGGGGGGCCGGCCGTCCCCTACCCTAACCCTAGCCAGTCACCTATTTAAGGGGAGGAGGGGAGGGGTGTGGCACAACACAAGGCTGCCCCCCAAGTTGCCCTAGCCGCACCACCTCCTCCACCCTAAACCCTAGTGCGCCACCCCTCTCCTGGAGGGCTGCCACCATCACCTCTCCATCCATTGCCGCCGCACCCCTAGCCCTAGGGGCTACGCCACCTCCTCCTCACCCTCTCCTCTTGCTTGGCTTGGCGAAGCCTCGCTCGTGGAGATCGTCATCATCACCACCACACCGTCGTGTTGCTGAGATCATCAAGGCCACATCTACCTCGCTTGCGGGATCAAGGAGTAGTCGTCTTCATCGAGCTGTATGTGTGGATACCGCGGAGGTGCTGCCCGTTGCATCGCTTCATCGGATTGGATCTCGAGGATAATACATCTCCTCGCGACTAGACGAGTCTAGTTGTTGGGATCGACAAGCCAACCCTTGCACCGACAAAACACGTTTGATCGTTCTTCAAGGGTAAGAGATTGGATCTCACCTTCGCTATCTTCATCTAGTAGATCTAGATCCTTGGGGTTTATTCCGTTTGTAGCTTAGGATTTTTTTTGTTTTCTATGCTGCGACCCCTTCAGGTTTCCCTCCTCTAGAGGGTAATGGCGGCGCGCGGTTTGGGTGTGGGTGACCTATGCGGTCTATAGCTTGCGCGTCATGGTGGTGGCGGTCTGGGTGTTCATCTACGGCGAGGTGAGAATCACGGTGAGAAGTGGGGGGGGGGGCGATTATCGTGGTATTGTCGAATCTAGCCGCGGCAGGGGTGCCATCGAGCTAGGTAGAGAGAGGGGTTTTGGAGGCGAGGGTGGTTCCGGCGACGGTATGACAAAGGGTTTACCCAGCTTCGGATCTCGCAACGGTGGCAAAACCCTACGTGCTGCTATAATTCACTATAAGGCAATATGCGCCAATTACAATGAAAGGTGTGTTAGAGCTTGCCCTGAGGCGTCCCATAGGCCGGCTTATAAAGGCGTCCGGACCTAGGGCTTACAGGAGGAAACCTAACCGACTAAGTCACAGAGTTCTACTCTAATCCGGCTTGGGCACCGCCTTGTGGGCTAAGTCATCCTCAGTGCGGGCCGGCTTCTGGAACTGCGGTGACCCAGCACACCACTGCATATTGTAGTGTACAAGTCGTTGACATAACACCCACGGAAGGACTTATCCGTAAATATTACATCCCTCAGAGTAGTACAACAGAAACATTGCGGGTCCACTTTATTACACACTGCTAAAGATTACAAGCCAGAAATGTACAAAAGCTTCAACGTCTTCCTCCGACATGGGAGGAATTTCAACTACAGTACGGTTGACTGAGGTCAACTTATTAACGATAGAAAGAAGTAAACTAAGAACCATCGGACTCAACAACCTAAGTAGTACTAGTCTAGTATTGCTCGGTCCGGTTCCTAAGATAGGAGACTAAGTCTCGGTCTCATCATCATCGCCTCCATAAGCAATCAGGTAGTCGACGCCTTCCACCCCTCCGGACAGATTGGGTTCCTCATAGTACACCTCGTCCTCGTGGTAAGCTCCATAACTCTCCTTGATTGCCTCCTCAAAGTATAAGCATGGGGTCAAAAAGGAAAGGGTGAGCAACAGCGTTACTCAGCAAGTTCTGAATATATATAGATAAGGTGTTTCATGCACTAGCTACTGCCAAAACCTCGGGTCTTTGGCATAAATGCAAGTTTTTGCAAACATTTCTTCAAAGGATAGATTTTATTCTGAAAACTATATCCACAGTCTCCACCGGTCTTGTGAATCCAAATGGGACTCCATTCCGGCCTCGATCTCGTAGTTCCATTCCGGGAACACGGTTGTGAAATCACAAATTTGCTGTTTGACTCTGCAGAGTTGCATCACTTTACCCAACAGTTGCCTGGCCCTATATATGCTCTCTTTACACTCCATGAGTGTTATAGCCAAGGCTCAGGACATCCAGCCATGTGGAGCTTCTCCCAAATCAACACACATCCGCCCATTTATGATGCGGTAGGGGAATCATGTTCCACGCATACCCATCACCCCTCCCGAGCTTCCCCACCAATTACCCCGTCGGGCAGGAAGAGCACGCGCTTCCACGCTGTTGGCCGCCGCAACGACCCAACCCGGTGTAGGCCTGCCGAGGATATGCGGATGAGAAAAGAATCCTCTGACTGACCCCGCCCATACAAAGTCCATTGGTTGATGCTTTTACTACGGCGAAAGGATCACTGGAACATGGGTTATTAGTTCCTAAGGATATATACCTTCCCATACGATGGAACACCGAACCTATTCATCTTACCATTGTTCCACCGCCAACCAATAGTATATACCACATCATTCAAAAATACTTTTTCTTTTTGATGCAAGTGAAAGTAACGTATAGGTAACTTTGCAAGTACTTTGATAAAAATACATCAAACGGTATGCAAGAATGAACTTGCCTTGAGACTGACAAGTAGTGCAGTCTAAAGCTTCCGGCGATTCGTGACCCTCGTGTTCTGAAAATCAACATCATTGTCTTTATAGGACAATGTTTGAAAATCCAAATCATGCTATTATGCATATATGAAATGATTTTTGGAGATTTTCTTTTTTTAGAAAAATTCCCCCCTTCACATTTTAGGATGATTTCTTTTTTGTGTGTTTTACCTAGGATGAGTAACAGGACAGTCATTTATGGAAAGATAATTTATTTTACTTTTCAAAAGATAATTCAATTCATTTCCACTGAAGGATCATTGAATATTTTGAAAACAATTCAAATCATGTCCACTTAAGGATCTTTGAATATTTTGGAAAACAATTCAAATCATGTCCACTTAAGGATCTTTGAATATTTTGGAAAACAATTCAAATCATTTCCACTTAAGGATCTTTGAATATTTTGGAAAACAATTCAAATCATTTCCACTTAAGGATCTTTGAATATTTTGGAAAACAATTCAAATCATTTCCACTTAAGGATCTTTGATTTTTTCACTCAATAAATATTTTTCAATAAATCAATTAAAAATCATTTTTGAAATCCTTGCAAATTTTGAGTTAATAACATATTTTTATTTGATTTTTAGGATTCTTATTTTGGATTTAAAATTTGAATCATAACTTGGATTTGATTTGAATTCAGCAATTTCTTAAAATTTGCAATTAGGTCCTCGGGTACTTGGTTGAACCAAGTCAACCCGCACCGGTTCGGTCAGACCGAACCACTTTCTCCTCTCCCTCTCTTCTCTCTCTCGCTCCCGTGGTCGACGCGATCCTCTTTTCGCCTTCGCCGTCGCCGGCCGATTCCGGCGTGCTCCGGCCATCTCCGCCGTCGTGCTAGGGCGCAATCGAGAGCCCTCTCGACGCTCTACCTTCGCCTCCCCTTCGATCTGCTTTTCTCCACCTGGTGTGTTCGTGCGCAACCCAACCCTAGGATTAGGGTTTCGGTGACGGCGCCGCTCCGCCGTGCTTCTCCTTCTCCGAGCTGCTTCGCCAAGGCTTGGCGCAGAGCTCCGCTCTCTGACTCCACCTCGCTGTTCCCCTCCTTCTCCACCGACGCGGTCATGCTGGACCTTTCCCCTGGTGAGGGTTTCGGTTGCAGCGCGATTCGTCGTGCTCCCGACTCCCGCTCTGCTCCACCGCCGGTGTGGAGCTCGCCTCCGTGCCGCTGTGGTGCTGGGGTGGTGTTGCTGTGGTGCTGCGCCTCCCTTGGTCCTCCGTCATGACCACACGGGCACTGCCCCGTCGTCATGCCGTTACGGCCATGGGCGCACGGTAAGATTTTCCTCTTCTTCCTCCTCTCTGCTATCTCCTTCACCTAAAGTCTTCTCTGGACTAGCTCAACTGCTATGCTGCGCAACTTCTCCTTACTGATACTTAGCAAAAATTCATACTGGTACACTGCTCTGCTCTGTTGATTAAGAATATGTGATGCCATGATGCTTAGATAATTATCTACTGTGTGGGTTGTGAAGAATTGAATTGATTTAGATGATTTGCTTCGGCAAAAATGATTGGAGAGGAAAGAATTGGAATCTGACCTAAACTTAAGCTGTGGCTTGTGCTCTGTGCTGTGAAATAGTGTGGAATTGGATTTATAGCTAAAGAATTTAGCTGTGCACGATGTGATGCCTCCTCTGGAGTTACACATAAGCTGGCTAGAGATATTTAGCTTTTGGAAATTCCTTTCTATGCTTTCCTGTGCTTCTTCTAGTGGACAGGTGTGCTAAGCTCAGTTACTCCAGTTTCCTGGTTCACTGGCTTGTGTGTAATTTATAGATGCTGCACTTCCCTCTCATCTATCCTTAGCATAGTCCATGTTAAACATGGTTCTGATAAGAACAGATACTCCTCACTACCTCTCTTCCCTTCCATGCATGGAAACATGCTTAGCTTGGCTCTGTCATTATCAGAGCTAGCTGTTTCTCTCCTTCTCTGCCTAAAACACTCAAAGGATCAACCTGCTGTTGATGAGTAGCTTGGTCTTCTGGCTAAACTGACAACCTGCATCTTGTGGTTAGCCTGCTCCTCCTAGCTGCTTCAATTTTCCTAAAGTGTATAGTTCTAGCTGCAAGATGTGCTGTGGCTAATGTTCTTGATGATGAACATTTTTAGAGATGTGTGTGATGTGCTTGGTTGCGTTGTACCTTGTGGATTCGGCTGGCTGCCCTATTTATAGGGTTTTTGGGTGAATTTGGTGGTGACACCAGGATATTTGCATGTGTTGTGTAAGTTGCTTATAGTGGCCCTCCTCTACCTCGAGCTGCCACTCTTCTGTTAATCTAAGGAGGTCCTTATCCCCTAGAGAATAAATTTATGTGCCTGGACATTGTTTACTCCCTTATGGCTAACTCTTCCACCTCTTTGATCCTATCCTTGCTCTGGCCGGCTGTTGTTGTTCAATCTGGTTATGAGATGTTTCAAATCCATCTATGGATGAACTTGAGCTAAAATTTCAGTGCAGGGACATATCCCTCCACCTCACTTGTTCTTATCCTGGTTGTGCCGACTTGCTCCTTAGCACTGAAGTAACTTTGATGGGTTTGGATGGCTTTACAAGTAGGCTGGAATAATAATTGGGTTGTGTTTGGATTTGACTGTGGGCTTTAGGAAATTTGGGTCCATTTATCAATTAATGGTAAATGTGACACCACAAAATAAATAAGGTTGGTTTAGGAATTATATTTGGCAGAGATGAATTGTTCTATCCCATTGTTGCCTTTGGAAAAATTGGAGATGATCATGTTTTTATCCAGCTAGTCCCTCCAGGTTGCCTAAGTTGTATTGCTGGTTCTGCCTTTGCCCCTTTTACATGCTTAAATGCATGCTGAGCATGATCAAGTTGCCTCTGGTTGGATATTTGATTTGGTTCTGTTTTTGAATTCAAATGCCAGCTCCAATTCATGGAGTTTGGCAATCTGCCAAATGTTAAAGCAATCAGCCAGTACCAATGTACTTGGCTACATTACTAACATTAACCCAAATCTTTTCTTTGTGAGTTGTGTTTGATTTTGCAGGTTTGAGATCTCAGAAGATTGCTACCGGATTTAGTTTATAGGAATTTTCTTTTTATCTTTCTGTAATAAATTTGTATATGGACCTGATAATGTATATTGTGTATTATTTGTAACAGAATTGTGGAACAATTCCACTTGTGAAATCTATTGGATGTTGTATATAATTTAATTTGTATGAAGAATTGTTTTTGAAAATATGATGATGATGTTTCCAATTTTGTGGAGGTTTAAATTTTGAATAGCATAGAAAAAGGTAAGATAAGAATTCTTTGAATGCTAAGATATATTATGTTTGTTAAATAAGAATTTGAATTCAAGAATTGAATCAATGCTTGAGATTGTGAATAAGATTAAGTTATACAAGTGTTAGTGTTATTTGTATTAAATTTTGAATTTTCCTTAGTAAATATTCAATAGGGTGATAACCCAACCTTTAAATTACAAACTAGGGTTTTGAATTGGTGACTAAGGTTATATCGACTAGTCTCGACTACTAGTCAGTGATATGTTTCCAAATCGTCGACTGTTGGTCAGAGTTCGACTTCTTAGTCCTTTTTGCATAAAAGCGCGAAAATTATTCGGACTTTTCAAACATGCATGAATGCAAAGATGCAAACTTTCTATTTCTACCCTTACGAAACCTATAACTACGGGGTATTACAGGAACCTTCCCTTAGCCGGATGGGCCTCCTACGCTTCATCGTACTGGGCCACCCGGTAAGCCGGAATTTGGCTTACCACCACTATGGGCCACCCTGGTACACTGGCTTTAGTCTCCTTCGTAAGGGTACCTGTTCGGCACAACCCCAACAGTAGCCCTCGGAAAGCTTCAAGTACTTCAACGACTGGCTTCAATCTTCCAGCAATGTGTTGTCCGGGAAATTCTTCATCCGTCGTCAGTCTTGGAGCATTCCCAGAAACCTGCAATCGTGCCGAACAGTTTTGTCGACTTCGGTGTGCCGGCTCTTCATGCCGAAAAGCACTTGAGTATACTTTGACACGCGTCCGCCGATTTGATGGATTTGTCAGACCCGGCAGAGTGAGTGGAGTGGCATCTTTGAATGTAGGGGCTAGTTTCCGTTTTTCCCGCGCTGGAACCGAGGCGTCGGAGGGAAGGAACTTCTCCAACGGCTCGATCCCGTGACGCGTGGCGAAAATCTCGGCTCCGGACCGTTGCACGCATCTCGGCACCTCGCTATAAATTCGGATCGCCTCGCCTTCGCCGCGGCCACTGCGTCATTTGCAACCCTAGCTCCTTTCTTCTCCTCATCTCATCTCCACCCGAGCTCTTCCTCTCCTCCTCCAAGTTCCATGGCATCCAGCGCGCCGGGCTCTCCCATCCTTGATGCTACGCCCCTCGATTCGGTGCCGCCGATGGGTGGCTTTGTCTCTGCCACCGCCGCCGCCGGCTCCGCGCCATCTGCCGCTCCCTTGGCTTCTTCCTCTGCTCCGGCGGACTCCTCCGCCGCGATCCCAGGACGTGATGGGATTGCTCTGGCTAGAGCTGCAGCCGAAGCCGCGGCTACGGTGGCTTCGGCTTCCGCAGCCGCCGCCGCTATGGCCGAAGAGGCCCCGGCCACTGAAGAAGAAGAGGAAGAGGAAGCCGGCGACAACGAAGGCGCCGCCAACAACCCGACCCACAACTGGGCTTGCTCAGTGGTGGATGATGTCGAACTGACGGGAATGATGGCTGATGGGCCATTCTTCCGTCTTCAGAGTCGGCGCCGTCTTGGCGATCCGCCTTTGGTGACCCTTCTCCAACTCCAATCAAGGATGAACGGGTACTTCTTTCTTCTCATGTTGTCAGGGGTTCTCTTTGCCGCCCTCGGCTTTCTTGATCGAGATACTGTACCATTATGGTCTCCAGCTTCATAACATCACCCCAACAGCCTCCTCTACATATCCGGCTTCGTAGCGCTGTTCGAAGGCTACTTAGGATTAGCTCCTAGGTTAGACTTCTTTCAGTACTGCTTCGGAGTCAAGAGGCAGACAGTTCAGAAGGAACTGCTGGTTGCTGGCTCCATCAGCTTTAATTGCCGTCGGGACATAGATTGGTACCCTAGGTGCCAATCGTGGATTCGGCTAAGGGGTGGGTGTCGTGGTGGGTTGCACGGCATATCCATCAGAGATGGAAAAGATTGTGGGGCAAGGCGGCGATGGCGTTCCGGCGGGATTGGGCACAAGCACGGCAAGAACACACGCGATGTACCCAGGTTCGGGGCCCTCTTGTGGAGGTAACACCCCTACGTCCTGCATGTCTGATGTATATCATGGCATAGATCTCGGGCTACATGGTTGCTCCTTGAGCTGTGTTTGTCTCTCTAGCTAGAGGAAGAAGAAGGGGTAGGTGGGGATGAGAAGAGCCTCCACCTCCCAAAGTATCTATCTAGGGTTTTCTCTCAGTTTCCTCTCAAGGGCTCCCTGGTGCACCTTATAAAGGGGATGCCCAGGGGACAAAGGGGGTGGCCCATTAGGCCCAGCTAGTACTACTTAGGGCAGCCTGGAGCTTCCAGCCGGACGGGCTGCCTGGAGCTTCAGCCGGACGGGCTGCCTGGAGCTCCAGCCGGACGGGCTGCCTGGAGCCTCCAGCCAGCAGCTTGCTTGATCTTCGTGGTTTGCTTTTCTTGTTCTTTTGTTGAGTCGTGGACTTTGGTATACCCGGGGGTCACTCCCCCGACACTAGCCCCCGAGATAGTGGAATCTTGCTAGCTTGCTGGGAAGACTTCGCGATCTTCCCTTTGTCTTGGTTGTTGTGGATGAGATGCTGGAGTCGGAGCTGGAACTTGGAGTTGAAGTCGGTTGAACTTGAAGCTGGATGAACTTGAAGCCGGACGAACTTGACGCCGGTTTAAAAAGCCTTGAAGCCAGATGGAGAAGCCCTAAAGCCAGATTAAAAGCCTTGAAGCCGGATTAAAAGCTCTGAAGCCGGATTAAAAGCCTTGAAGCCGGATTAAAAGCCCTGAAGCCGGATTTAAAGCCTTGAAGCCAGATGAAAAGCCCTGAAGCCGGATTAAAAGTCTTGAAGCCAGATGAAAAATCCTGAAGCCGGATTAAAAGCCTTGAAGCCAGATGGAAAGTCCTGAAGCCGGGTTAAAATCCTTGAAGCCAGATGAAAAATCCTGAAGCCGGATGAAAAATCCTGAAGCCGGATGAAAATCCTTAAAACCGGATGAAAATTGGAGCCAGATGAAAATCCTTGAGCCGGATGAGAGTTGTGGCCAGATGAAAATCCTTGGAGCCGGATGAAAATCCTTGAAGCCGAATGAAAATCCTTGAGCCGGATGAGAGTTGTGGCCAGATGAAAAATATTTGGAGCCGGATGAAAATCCTTTAAGCCGGATGAAAATCCTTGAAGTTGAACCGGGCTCTTGACCGGGGTGTAAGTCCTCCGGCTCTGCGGCTGCGCAGCCCCCGGAAATGAGACGCCGGCTGACGGCGTGGCAGCCCCCGGGCTCTTGGCCGGGGTGATAGAGTCCTCCGGGTCGGCGTATGCGCAGGACCCGGGAATGAGATTGCCGGCTGACAGCGTGGCAGCCCCCGGGCTCTTGGCCGGGATGACGGAGTCCTCCGGGTCGGCGTATGCGCAGGACCCGGGAATGAGATTGCCGGCTGACGGCGTGGCAGCCCCCGGGCTCTTGGCCGGGATGACGGAGTCCTCCGGGTCGGCGTATGCGCAGGACCCGGGAATGCAATTGCCGGCTGACGGCGTGGCAGCCCCCGGGCTCTTGGCCGGTGTGACAGAGTCCTCCGGGTCGGTGTATGCGCAGGACCCGGGAATGCGATGCCGGCTGATGGCGTGGCAGCCCCCGAGCTCTTGGCCGGGGTGATAGAGTCCTCCGGGTCGGCGTATGCGCAGGACCCGGGAATGCGATGCCGGCTGACGGCGTGGCAGCCCCCGAGCTCTTGGCCGGGGTGATAGAGTCCTCCGGGTCGGCGTATGCGCAGGACCCGGGAATCAGATGCCGGCTGACGGCGTGGCAGCCCCTGGGCACTTGGCCGGGGTGATAGAGTCCTCCGGGTTGGCGTATGCGCAGGACCCGGGAATGCGATGCCGGCTGACGGCGTGGCAGCCCCCGGGCTCTTGGCCGGGGTGATAGAGTCCTCCGGGTCGGCGTATGCGCAGGACCCGGGAATGCGATGCCGGCTGACGGCATCGGGCTCTTGGCCGAGGTGATAGAGTCCTCCGGGTCGGCGTATGCGCAGAACCCGGGAATGCGATGCCGGCTGACGGCGTGGCATCCCCCGGGCTCTTGGCCGGGGTGGTAGAGTCCTCCGGGTCGGCGTATGCGCAGGACCCGGGAATGAGATGCCAGCTGACGGCGTGGCAGCCCCCGGGCTCTTGGCCGGGGTGATAGAGTCCTCCGGGTCGGCGTATGCGCAGGACCCGGGAATGCGATGCCGGCTGACGGCGTGGCAGCCCCCGGGCTCTTGGCTGGGGTGATGTAGATGTGCGCCGGGTCTGCGGAGCCGGCTTGGCGGCTGCGCAGCCTCCGGGAATAATATTGCCGGCTTGGCGGATGCTTGCCTCTGGGTCTCTTGGACCGGAGGTCTTTGGCCTTCTGCCGGCTGGCGGCTATTGCGCTTCCGAGCTCTAAGTTGGGAGTGATGGCGATGATGACGTCGAGCCCCCGAGCTTCGCGGTGTGGGCGATGGCGGTGACGTGCGACCGAGGTTCGCGACGGGGGCGATGATGATGTCGAGCCCCCGAAAACCCAGCTGCGAATGGAGCCGGTCGAAGGGGCAGTCAGCTGGAGGAGCCGGTCGGCTTGGGGATCCACTAGCCCCCGAAGCTGTCGAGGTCCTGCAGCGCCAGCGGGAGGTCCTTGGCAGGTTCATGCAAAAATGGTCATACAAGAAACGAAGTTAGTCAATAGATATCGATGTACAAAATCTGTGGTTTCTATCGTTTTTTGCAGGCATGGAAGAATTGTTGTAGTCCGGGATCCGAATTGTCGGGGACAGCCGGATTGATCGCAGCCGACCCGGCTGCCGGGTGGAGTTGGAGTCAAATGGAGTCCCAGTCCTCTCTGCCGGCTGACTCCTTTTTTTCTATTTAATTTTCCAACCGGACCGGCCGGCTCCATCTCTTTTTTTTAGCCGGCCTTCTCCCTTTTTTTTATTTCCTTCTTTCTTTCCGCAGCTGTCGCGTTCCCCTTCCTCTGGTTCGCCTGGACAGCCGGCCGACGGAGGCACGACGGTGGCGTGGTGCCGGAGCCGTCCGCAGCCCGCTGGGCTGCGGGAGCGGGCTGGAGCCAGCGCGGCGTGGGGGGAGCCGGAGGCGGCCAGACGGGCGCGGTCGGGAGCCTGGTCGCGGAAGCGGGCGTGGCCGGCCGACTGGAGCCCAAGCTGGCGGCAGGTACGGAGCCGGAAGCGGCCGGAGCCGGGGCGGCCGGAGGCGGCCAGACGGACGCGGTTGCCGGCGTGCACGGACGCGGGAGCCGGCCGGCGCAGGAATCAGTGAGCGATGGCGCGGGAGCCGGCCGCATGTGGCGGACTCGGCCGGGAACGGCACGCGCGGGCGGACGACTGCGGGCCGGAGCCGGACGGCGCGGGCCACGGTGCGACGAAGAGGAGGCCGGACGCTGGGCACGGAGGCGCTGGAGCCGGCTGGAGCCGACCGGCGCGCGGACGGAGGCGGCCGGGCATGGAGCCGAAGCTCGCAGGGCGGCGCGGACAGAGGCGTGTCGGAGTGGAGCCGGACGCGGCCGGAGCGGGTGGCGGCCGACGCGGAGCCGGAGGCGGCCGGAACCGGCAGGCGGTGGAGTAGAGGCACGAACGTGCGGCCGCGCTAGCGAAGAGGAGCAGGCCGAAGGCGAAGGGCACATCGGGCCGGCTCCACACACGGACTAGTGTTGGTCGAAGAGGAGCAGGGCCGCTGCCTCTCACAGAGCAGGAGCAGGGGACATTGGCCGGCGCGAGCGGAGACCAGAACGGTGCGGGCTCGGCCGTGCGTGGAGAAGCAGCTGACGCGGGCGCTTGAGGAGGAGCTCGGGCAGAGGCGCACGCGCGCGGACGTGGCCGAGGCAGCAAGGTCGCGGTTGCGCTTGAAGGTGCGGTAGCGGAGATGCGGCCGAGCGAGCGCGGACGAACACGTGAAGATGCGGCCGTGGATGACGACGCAGAAGAACTCGAGTGGAGGATGGAGGGGATCGGCGATGCGGAAGAACCTGGCTGGGGAGGCGTCGATCTGCGGCTGGAGTCGACTCTCCAGGATCGTTCCCAAAACGCCTTCCCAGATCCCGATCGAGGGAGGGTGTACCCGTCCAGACGAAGGTGATGTGGACGGAGCACAAGGGCCATGACGGCGACCATCTTCCGGGCTTCTTCGGGAGAGAGCTTGTTTGGCGCAGTGGCGATGACGAGGATGACGACGAAGATTGGTCCCGCCGAGAACGGGATCCGCTCGCCGCTAGCCCCACGGTGGGCGCCAAATGTCATGGTGGGTTGCACGGCATATCCATCAGAGATGGAAAAGATTGTGGGGCAAGGCGGCGATGGCGTTCCGGCGGGATTGGGCACAAGCGATGTACCCAGGTTCGGGGCCCTCTTGTGGAGGTAACACCCCTACGTCCTGCATGTCTGATGTATATCATGGCATAGATCTCGGGCTACATGGTTGCTCCTTGAGCTGTGTTTGTCTCTCTAGCTAGAGGAAGAAGAAGGGGTAGGTGGGGATGAGAAGAGCCTCCACCTCCCAAAGTATCTATCTAGGGTTTTCTCTCAGTTTCCTCTCAAGGGCTCCCTGGTGCACCTTATAAAGGGGATGCCCAGGGGACAAAGGGGGTGGCCCATTAGGCCCAGCTAGTACTACTTAGGGCAGCCTGGAGCTTCCAGCCGGACGGGCTGCCTGGAGCTTCAGCCGGACGGGCTGCCTGGAGCTCCAGCCGGACGGGCTGCCTGGAGCTCCAGCCGGACGGGCTGCCTGGAGCCTCCAGCCAGCAGCTTGCTTGATCTTCGTGGTTTGCTTTTCTTGTTCTTTTGTTGAGTCGTGGACTTTGGTATACCCGGGGGTCACTCCCCCGACAGTGGGCGTCCACCTTCTTCTATTGCAAGGATGTAGCGCCTCCAAACAGGCTGCAGGGACTTGCTTCTTTTGAAGATAGGTCTAGAACGGAACTCCCTCATGGAAGAAGAAGCCGGCAGCAAGAATGCCGGCGGAGCTTGCCGCCATCAAGGCCAGGATCATAGAGCTGACCTCCGGCACCCCTCCCCTAACTGGGGAGGACACAATAATCTGCTAGATGAAGAGACGGATCCAGCCCCTCCAACATCGTGCTCGGCTTTTATGCGAGTACACGGGCGACTCTGATCCCATGCGGATCAGTAAAAAGGACCTGGAGCAAGACCTCTTTGAGGCTCGCTTCAACAAGCTTATCAAAGCCCGGCCTGGCGAAGGCCGGCAATATGAAGAAGCCGGTCGATCTATTTGTGGTAGTATAAATACTCCACAAGACTGCCGGCGATTCCTCAACCCAAGCGCCGGCTGCTCGATGCAAAGGGGTTTCAAGCCTCGGCTTAATACCTTGCAGAATAATGCCGTTGGTGCGCTCTACCTGTCCATTGGATTGCGGGTGTGCCACCGAAGCCACGTCGAGCCGGATTTTTGATCGGCTGTAAAACTTCGATAGCTCACCGACGGCAAAGTTTGTGCCATTGTCAGTGATAATGCTATGCGGTATGCCGAATCGAGTTGTTATCTCGACGATGAACTTTGTAGCTGTAGCTCCGTCGAGTTTCTTGATGGGTTTTGCCTCCACCCACTTTGTGAATTTGTCGACCGCCACCAGCAGGTGAGTTAAGCCTCCTCTTGCCGTCTTGAAAGGTCCCACCATGTCGAGCCCCCAGACCGCGAACGGCCAAGTTATAGGGATCGTCCGGAGCTCCTGAGCCGGCAAATGAACCTGCTTTGCGTAGCATTGACATCCTTCACATGTCTTGACGATGTTGATAGCATCCTCCTTAGCCGTTAGCCAGAAGAATCCGTGCCGGAACGCTTTAGCGACCAACGCCTTTGCCACCACGTGATGCCCACATTCGCCGGAGTGGATTTCCTCAAGGATTTGCCGCCCTTCTTCTGGAGAAACGCATCTTTGGAAGATGCCGGATGTGCTCCTCTTGTAAAGTTGTCCGTCAATAATTGTATATGCCTTTGCTCGGCGCTCAATTTGACGGCTCAACACTTCATCGTCCTTCGGCAGTTTTTTATTTATCAGAAAATCTATGTATGGCGTGGTCCAATCTGGGGTTACCAGGCATACATGAACTGATTCTGCCAAAAAGGGATAGTCTTCATCGCCGCCTTTGATGGACGGCTTATGTAGATGATGGAGAAATACGTCTGGAGGCACAGCCTTCTGCCTGGAGCCTATTCTGGCCAAGGCGTCAGCAGCTTCATTGTCATCTCGAGAGATATGTCGGACCTCTAAGCCGGCAAAGCATCTGCCGAATTCGTCAATTGTTCTCCTGTATTCCGCCATTGTGGGACTTTTCGTGTCCCAGCATCCATCAAGTTGTTGTACAACAAGATCCGAGTCGCCATAGCAGAGGATGCGTTTCACCCCCAACTCCTTAGCCATATGAAGGCCATGGAGGAGAGCCTCATACTCTGCTACGTTGTTGGTAGCGTTGAAGTGGATTCGGAGGACATAACTGAGCTTATCTCCCTTAGGGGATTTTAGCACTACTCCAGCCCCCGAGCCTTCTTTCATCTTTGAGCCATCAAAGTGCATTATCCAGTATTGAGAATCCGGCAAAGGAGTACTCTCCATTGCCTCTGTCCAATCTGCAACAAAGTCGGCAAGAACTTGAGATTTGATTGCGGTTCTCGGCTTGTACTGGATGTCGAAAGCTGCTAACTCGATGCCCCATTTGGCGACTTGGTCCATTGCATCGGCATTGTTGATGATATCCTTCAATGTAGCTTTGCTGACCACCGTGATTGTGTGATCCTGGAAGTAATGTCGTAGCTTTCTGACGGCAAAGAATACACCATAGGCTAACTTCTGGTAGTGGGGTAGCGCTGCTTCGAATCTGAGAACACCTCGCTAATGAAATAGACAGGGCGTTGATCCGGCCATTGCTTCCCTTCCTCCAGGCGTTCAACTACAATGGCGGCACTTATCACGAAATCGTAGCCGACATGTAGAGTAGAAGCGGCTCTTTGTCCTTTGGAGCTGCCAAGATTGGAGCATGTGTCAGTGTATACTTCAGCTGTGCCAAAGTTGCCTCTGCTTCCTCTGTCCAAACAAAATTGTCCGACTTTTTGAGGAGCTTGTATAATGGCAATGCTTTGTCACCGAGCCGGCTTATGAATCGTCTTACAGCCGCGGCGGAACCCGTAAGCCAATGTATGTCCTTCAGACAAGTTGGCCTCTCGATGTTCTGAATCGCCTTTATCTTTTTCGGGTTAACTTTGATTCCTCTCTGAGAAACAATGAAGCCCAGAAGCTTGCATGCGGGTACTCCGAAGATGCATTTTGCCGGATTAAGCTTCATCTGGTACTCCCTTAGATTTGCAAAGGTTTCCGACAGATTGGCGATAAGATAGCCGCGCTTCTTAGACATGACCGCTATGTCGTCAACATAGACGTGAACATTGCGGCCAATTTGCTTGTCCAAACACCGCTGCATACACCTTTGGTAAGTAGCACCGGTGTTCTTTAGGCCGAAAGGCATTGTGACATAGCAGTAATTGCCATATGGCGTGAAGGACGTCTTGATTTGATCTGATTCCTTCATCTTAATCTGATGGTAACCTGAATAAGCGTCCAAAAAACATAGCATCTCGGAGCCGGCAGTTGAATCAATGACCTGATCGATACGCAGTAAGGCGAACGGATCTTTAGGACAGGCTTTGTTCAAGCCAGTGAAATCAGTGCACATACGTAGCTCGAATGTGTTTTTCTTTGGACCAAGCATGGGATTTGCCAACCAATCAGTGTGGACAACTTCACGGATGAACTTGGCGGCAGTGAGCCTTAGGATCTCCTTTCCAACCGCCTTGCGCTTCTCAGTTCCGAGCCGTCGGAGGCCTTGTTTGACCGGCTTAGCGTCTTTGTTGACTTTTAAGGAGTGCTCGGCAAGTTTCCTCGGGACACCTGGCATGTCAGATGGTGACCAGGCAAAGATATCCCGGTTCTCACGGAGAAACTTGACGAGCTCACCTTCCTATTTGTCGTCGAGGCCGGCACCGATGATGGCCTCCTTTGTCGGATCATCCTTTGAGAGCTTGATTTTCTTGGTGTCATCCTTCGGTTTGAAGCTTGAGTCGACTTTAGAGGATGGCTTTTCAGTTGCCGGCATCTCATCGGGACTCATTGTCTTCTTGAGATCCTCCAATTCTTCCTTGCAGATTTCTTCTTCAGCATGGACGGCATTGGCGGCTTCACACTCCTTTGCTTTCTTGAAGTCTCCCTTGACTGTGATGATCCCATTGGGTCCCGGCATTTTCAGCTTGCTATATATGTAGCAGGGCCGAGCCATAAATTTGGCGAAAGCCGGACGTCCAAAGATTGCGTGATATGCGCTTTTAAAAGGAACCACCTCAAAAGAGACATCTTTGTCCGGAAATTGTCCGTGCCGCCAAAGGTGACCTTCAGGGTGATCCTTCCCATTGAGGAGGCTTGTCGTCCCAGCATAATCCCATGAAATTTCACATTGCTGTGGCTGAGTTACGACTCGGAGAGACGCATCCTCTTCAATGTTGCGGCGTAGAGTATATTGATGCTACTTCCTCCGTCCATGAGCACCTTTGTCAACTTGTATTTGTCGACTATAGGGCTGACGACCAAAGCGTAGGTGCGTGTTGAAGGAACTCTGTCCGGGTGATCGCTGCGATCCCATGTGATGGGAATGTCGGACCAATCCAAATACTGAGGCACTGCAGGTACCGTAGCATTGAGTTCTCGCCAAGCCGCCTTTTCCTTGCGAGAGGAATCTGTTGCCAGATTGACGATGAGACTTTCGGCGTGCTTAGGAAATTTGCTGCCTTTTTCTTTGGAGGCGGCGTCATCCGACTCTGAAGCAGCGTCTTCTTTCTCTTTGTCGTCCTTCCTGGACTTGCGCTTGTTCCTTGACTTGCCGGCTTTAGGGTCCTTAGCGATGTCCCGATTGATGTGACATTGCTGGATCGTGTGGGAGCTCGTCCCATCCGGCCTCAGATGATGAACACAGGGGTTGTGCTTGATATCGTCATACTTCACCGTTGGCGGTCGGGTTGGTCGGTTGTTTGCCGGCTTTTTGTCCTGCCACTTGTTATTGCTTGGGCCACCCTTACCGAAGGTGGCAGCAACCTCGTGAGAAGGGCCGGCTTGGTCTTCAAACTTCTTTTTCCCGGAATCGCGCCGGCGGGTTTCACCGTCTTCCCTGTTGTCATCGTCAGCAGCGGCGTACTTGTTAGCACAAGCTAGTAAGCCACCCAAAGTCTCCGACTCATCGTTGTAGATCATGAAGCGAAAAGTTGTCCCTTTCCTCAGAGATTGCTTGAAGGCATGGATCGCCTGAGTTTCTGAGACGCCCTCGCAAGCGTTTTTGATTTCACTCCATCGTGAAACGAATTCACGAATGGACTCGTTCTTTTGCTACACACACCGCTGTAAGTCAAAAATCGACTTGGGGCATTTATACGTGCCCTGGAAGTGTTGAATAAAGACGCGCTTCATATCACTCCAGGTATGAACTGTCCTCTCCGGGAAACCTTCAATCCACATGCGTGCCGTCCCGGTTAACATCGGGGCAAGAATCGCACTGCGGAGTCGGCGCTGCCTTGGTATATGTCACAGGCACTGACGTAATCTGAGAGCCAGGTCTCAGGTTTAGCCGTACCGCTGTACTTCTCCACCATCTTTGTTACGTTGGACAAAGTGGGAGGTAGAATTTTCTCTCTGATTGTTCTGCCAAAACACTTCGGGCCGAGGCATTGGGCATCTCTGGCCGACTTCCTTTCCTCGATTAGGATTCGAACATCATTGGCTGATGGCGGCTTATCAACTGACTTTCCTCGCCTTGGTTCATCCCTGTGACGGCTTTGGCTCACCCGGTTCGCGTTACGCGGAGGGCTTGGAGTCCTTTGCCGTCGTGGAGGGGGTATGTATATGAAAGGGTTACCTCCCTCTTTGCGCGGTGGAGGCGGCGGTGGAGGCGGCGGTGGAGGAGGCATGTTATCTCTGTCACCCTCCCTTCGGGGTGGATCTCCCCCTCACGTCGTCATTCCTGACGGGGTGCTGCCGCCTTTTCCTTGCGAGGTTCCTCCCTTCGCTCCCGGCTCTGATGTCCTTCCCGGCTTCTACCACCCTCACGATGACATGAAGAACCTGTCCGGGATTCCGCACATCGAAGTGGCTGCATGTCCTTCGGATCCTTATCGCCACCTTTGTTGTGGCTGCTTGAGCCAGCTGGGTCATCGTCTGGGTCTGCAGGCGCAGCAGCCATCGGCTTCTTGGCTGTCGAGTTGCAAAGACGAGAGTAATTAACAAGCCGTCCAGATTTGACTTGCGAGTCGTTTTGCTATTGTTGTCCAACCTCCAGTAGATAAGCCGAATATTTGAGGCGAGCGTCACGGTCCAACGATTTGTCGAACATGACCTCCTGGGCCGCCTCCATGTTTTTGGCTGGGGTATTAAAGTAACACAAATTAGTCACCGGGTCACGTCGGTGGTGGTACTTTCTCCAGACTGAATTAACATGGTCGGCTTCCCACTTGCTGCGGAAATCCAACCTCTTGTGCAGATTCTTGTCGCGAGCTGGACGGAAAACATTGTCGGCCCCCTTTTCTGTCTGCTTCCGGATGAACTCCGTTTCCTTGTTTGTGATCTCAACTTCGCGCTCCGCTATCTGGGCTGCTTGCTCTTCCAGTTCGGCGCGGCGCTTTTCAATGTCGGCTAGCGATGCGTTAGGAGGAAGTGGAGTTAGCAGTTGCTTGTACTTTGCCATCCTTTCTTCGTGCTCCTTCTCTGTTGCTTCGCCGGCCGTAGCATTAATGTCGTCTCCTACAACTGGCAATCTACCAGTTCCCTTCATTGGAGCCAGTGGTGGCACAAAGTCCACCCTTTGATTTCCGGCTTCTGGAGTTCTTTCTTCGCCATTGGCGGCTTTCGAGGTATTGGGGTCATCCTTTGGATCAGAGACGTCACCCATTAAGACCTCGACAGGGCGTCCTAAGCAGGATGCAACTTTCCGACTAAAATCGTCGGATTCTCCTTCAGAATCGAGACCCTGCTCCATATGGGCAGTGTCCCCAGATCCGGCTTCTGAATCAGGCCCGGCCTGCAAAGCAGGAAGGATAGACTCAGGTTCTGTCATCGACTCGTTAGAGCCGGATTCTCCTAGGATGCCAACGAAGTGGAAGTCCGGCGCCGCCATAGTGGAACTTGCGTCGTCTTCGGAATCTTCATCATCCGCGTCGAAAGCTAGATCCAGATCGGCAATCTCCTCAGAGTCCAGATTCGATCCGTCGTCGAAGTTGCTGGGGTGGGTGGCGGGCATGCTCGAGGTGAAGCCAAGATCGTCCAAAGCCTGGGCGGTGAAGCCGACGAAGATGTCGAAGCCGCCGACGGAGACCGTGGACCAACCGGCGGGATCCTCCTTTGCCGGCGTCCAGAAGCCGTCGTTGAAGACGTGGCCAGCTCCTGTTTCGTCGAAGTAGCTCACCAAGCCGACCGCGATGGTGTCGCCGACGCCGCCAGTAGATCCCGGCCGGAACGTAACCCCGGACATCTCTTGCCCCACGGTGGGCGCCAACTGTCGTGGTATTGTCGAATCTAGCCGCGGCAGGGGTGCCATCGAGCTAGGTAGAGAGAGGGGTTTTGGAGACGAGGGTGGTTCCGGCGACGGTATGACAAAGGGTTTACCCAGCTTCGGATCTCGCAACGGTGGCAAAACCCTACGTGCTGCTATAATTCACTATAAGACAATATGCGCCAATTACAATGAAAGGTGTGTTAGAGCTTGCCCTGAGGCGTCCCATAGGCCGGCTTATAAAGGCGTCCGGACCTAGGGCTTACAGGAAGAAACCTAACCGACTAAGTCACAGAGTTCTATTCTAATCCGGCTTGGACCCCGCCTTGTGGGCTAAGTCATGCTCAGTGCGGGCCGGCTTCTGAAACCTTCCCTTAGCCGGATGGGCCTCCTGCGCTTCATCGTACTAGGCCGCCCGGTAAGCCGGCAATCGGCTTACCACCACTATGGGCCACCCTGGTATGCTGGCTTTAGTCTCCTTCGTAAGGGTACCTGTTCGGCATAACTCCAAAAGCGATGTTCTTTATATAGCACCGGGAAGGGACGGGAAGCGGCGGGAAAGGATGGGTGCGAAGCGGCGGGAAAGGATGGCGGGAAACGGTGGCACGCGCAGGAAGGGACGGTTGGCCAGTGAGGCGACGTGCTGGTTTAATGCCGGCGGTACGTCGCCACCGCGTCGGCTGTAGCGCCGCTTCGTAAGGCTGCCCCGCTGTAACAGCCCTACTTTGATACCTGAAAATATGAGTAAAATTTTCACTTTTGCATCTCATTTGCATCATAGCATCCCTCATTCATATTTGCCTCACATGAAATAAAGGAGCAACAATTAAGAAACCAAATTGATGATGTGAATGGTGAACAAACTCTCAATTTGATTTCTCATATTTGTCCAGGAAGTTCCAACAACTACAAATATAATTGTTGCCAAATTTAATGCAATGGCAAATGCAAATATTTGAATAAAGCCCTAAAATGCAAGAGGGCAAATTCTGAAATGTTACCACATGAGATATTTTCCAAATGGGCTGCAAATTTTACCACAGGTTCCAAATAATATATTATGGCTCTGTAAATTTTTCCAGAATTTTTAAAATTAATTAAGGGCCTCAAATAAATACCTAAACCCTACTGGAATTGGAAAAATAAAAATGAGAAACCCCTGACAGGGGGACCCACCTGTCATCCCTTCCTGTGGCGACAGGGAAAACCCTGGCGCCATGGCTGCGCCCCACCATGGCCTCCACCGCGGCCCCCTCGCTCCCTGGCCCCTCCTGGAGGTTAAGGAGACCCTGCTCGACGCGCTGCTCCTCCTCCCCCTCCTTTTTCTTCCCCCTGCAGAAACCCTAGATCGGGCGGAGCCGTGCCTGCCAACTAACCGAGACGCCGACGCACGCCGCCGTCGACACAGGGCTCCCGGAGCAGATCGAAGCGCGCCGCAAGCTCCGCCTCGCCTCCCTCTTCTTCCTCGCCCGAGCAATCGAGCCGGGACGCTCGGGATCGACGCGTTCGTCATCGTCCTCCCCGCCTCTGACCGACGACCGCCGCCGCGATTGCTGCCATTCCAGCCCTCCCCCTTCTCCGACGAGCACACACACGCGCTCAGGGTGAGCACACGGTCCTCCTGGACCTCTTCCCCTCGCTCTTTCCCCTCTGCTTCGCCGTAGCTAGTTAGGCCGAGACAGCGCCGCCGCCGTAGCTCGTCGCCGGAGCTCCTCCGGTGACCATTAGGTCACGCCCCGCCGCCACTAGTTTCCCCTCGCCGTGCGGGACCGAATGCGCCCCCGTCCTGGCTCCCTAACGCGCGCAATCGACGGATCCGTGCGCGGCATGCCGCCGGTCACCACGCGCTCGCCGCGCCGGTCCTGGCATCCTGCGCCGGTCAAACCTGCCGGTGGCCCTCCTGGCCGACGTGGACGCCAGCGTGGCCGCTGCCCCACCCGTCCGTCTCAGTGGCTAGCCCACGCCCGAGTGAAAAACGTTTCGGCAACAAATTCCTGGAATTTAGTTAAAAGACAGAAATTGTGTTGAACTTTGAAATTGCATATCTTTTGAACCATAAGTCCAAAAAATGAAAATAATATACCAAAATGCTCAGGAAGAAAATGTCCATCTGTTACTGCCATTGGTAATTAATTGACCAAAATAAAATGCCTTTATTTAATAAAAACAGAGATGGCAGATTTAATTCCAATTTTGGAAATTGCATAACTTGAGTTCTACTCATCCAAAAATTATGAATAAGCTCTCAAAATGTTCAGTGAACAATGATATACAAGTTTATGTAATTTGAGAGAATTTTAGAATTAATATTGGTGCTGTTTAATAAAAATAAATAAAATGGCAGAATTAAATCAATTATTAAAAATATCATAACTTGATGAATATTAATTCAAAAATTGCAAATGATATACCAAAATGACCAGCAAAACAAATGCTATCTTGCAATGTTAGTTTCACAGTATGAAAATAACTTTTACTTTGATGTCATTTTCGAATTGGTTAAAATGATTTAAGTTGCATAACCGTTTAAATCAACATTTCCTCATCGTTAATCGGAAATTGCAAACGAAGTACCAAAATGATCAGTAGGGTAATACCTATCTAATAATGTCATTTTCATGCATGTAGACCCCATATTTCAGTACTGGAAATTTTGGATAATAATGCAATTCACTAAGTTAAATATGGAGTTTTGACCCGTTAATTGCGATAATTATTTTAGGGGTTCCATTTAAATTGTGGGACATGCCCAATATGATTTCAATGCATAATTTGCCCATCTCATCATGATTGTGCATTGCACCTTTGTATTCGTGTTATTTATTTCGTTTCCTATATTGTTTGTGTTTCGTTAGATTCAGGAGTCGAGGTTCCACCACAATACCTCGACGAGACACCGGTGGCGACGTCCACACGCCGCCTTATGATCGCCAGCCAGCGAGTGCCCGCCGTTTCCGCAGTCGCTCTGTGCGTCTCCCGGTGAGTGCCCAGTACTTGTAGGAGACCGGTATCTACGGGTACCTTGTATCGTATCCTTGCCTTCCTGCGTGATGAGCAAGATACCCACTATCTGTATTGGTTGCCTTTCGAATTCAAATTGTTGTATCGAACTAAAAGATTTGTATCATCAGTAATTTCCATTCGTGTAATGCAGACTAAGGCATTGTAAGTTCGTATCTGAACCACCTAATGGGTTTTATTCCGACTGGCTTGTGTTGTCGAGTACAATTGTTTCCCTGCCAAGTTGATGTGATGATACCTGTCTTCCTCGCTCAATCCTGATAAATTGTTTCCATTCATATTCGCTTGTTCGGGTCTAAGCGCTTACTGATTCCTATCCATTTCGGAGAGAGATACTAACTGTGTCCTTGTTCATATCTCCAGAATGGCTCCTACCCGTTGTGGTGAAAGCAGCAATCCTGACCCACCGCCGCCACCCACTATGGCGGAGGTTCTGATGATTATTGAAGAGGGCCGCGTGCGCAACGAGAATCTGCTCGCGCAGTTGGTGCAGCAGGGTGCACGCAGGAACACTGAATGCAACACCCTCACTGAATTCCTGAAGTCCCAGCCTCCCACTTTCGCTTATGCTAAAGAGCCCTTGGATGCTGATGATTGGCTTCGTGCTCTTGAGCGCAAGTTCACTGCCTTGCATGTTCCGGCGGCGGAACAAGTGAACTTTGCCACCTACCTGCTGACTGGAGCCGCAGGGTCCTGGTGGGAAAGCCATGTGTCCATGGTTGCGGCTGGCCATACCTTCACTTGGACTGAATTCCGCACTGCCTTCCGTGCGGCTTACATTCCTAGCCAATCATGGACCTGAAAAGGAGGGAGTTCCTGGAGCTGACCCAGGGACGCATGGACGTCCAAGCTTATGGGCGTGAGTTCAACCACCTCTCTCGCTACGCCCCCCGGGACGTGACCAATGATGAAGACAAGCATTATGTGTTCCGCAAGGGACTGACACCGCGACTCCGTCATGAATTGATGCCCTTCAAGTTCCAGTCTTACCAGGAGCTGTACAACCTCGCTCTCACTCTGGAGCAAGGTAGGAAGGAACTGGAGGTTTCGAAGAGGCCTTCGCAAGGGGACCACCAGGGCTCCTCTTCTTCTGAGGGCAAGAAGCACCGGGTATTTGTGCCCTACAGCGCTGTGCCTAAGGCGCCCTTCGCGCCAAAGTCTTCAGGGTTCAAGCCACCCCGCCTCACCCAGCTACCTTGACCTTGGGTGCGGCTGGAAGTGGTTTCCGCCCTCAGTTGCCTGCACCGCCGAGGCTCACCTGCTACAACTGTGGCCAGCCCGGTCACTACTCAAGGGTCTGCCCTGGGAAGGCACCTGCTAACGCAACACCTGTGCCAGCACCTTCTACACCCACAGCAAAGGCTGGGAGTACTACCCGTGGCCTCCTGAACCACCTCTCTGCCGAAGAAGCTGAAGAGGACCCCGGTATTCTCATGGGTACGCTTCGAATTAATGATCATCCAGCTTCAGTCTTGTTTGACTCTGGGGCATCGCATTCATTCATGTCCATAGCATATGCACACAACCATCAGATACCGTTCGTGAAAATGGGCAACCCTCTAGTGGTTAAAACCCCAGGTTCTAGTTGGCGAACTGACTGGATAGCTCCAGACGTCCAGATTACTATAGGCTATTGGTCTTTCCCTTTACAGCTGATAGCCCTGAAGACAGATGGTATAGATGTTATTTTGGGTATGGACTGGCTAGTCAAATATCATGCTAACTTGAATTGTGCTACCAAGTCGGTCACAGTGGTCCACCCAATTGTCGCGCTAGTAAGTTACTGGTCCCCTTCGTCCGCAACCCCATCCGCTGCCACCCCTCTATCCCCGGAAATCAGCCTATGTTTCTTGGAAGGCACCACACCGCCTGAAATGCATGAGGTTGCCGTGGTGTGTGACTTCCCCGACGTTTTTCTAGAAGAATTACCTGGCATGCCACCTGATCGAAGTGTGGAATTTGTCATTGAATTGGTTCCGGGAACTGCCCCAATTTCCAAAAGGCCCTACCGTATGCCAACAGAAGAGCTAACTGAACTAAAGAAGCAACTTGATGAACTGCTGGAAAAAGAATTCATCCGTCCGAGTATCTCACCTTGGGGCTGCCCGGTCATCTTCGTCAAGAAGAGGGATACAAATGTTCCTCGCTTAGTTGTTGATTACCGCCCTCTGAATGCGGTGACCATCAAGAACAAATATCCTATTCCCAGAATGAATGACCTGTTCGATCAGCTAGCTGGTGCAAAGGTATTCTCCAAGATGGATCTGAGGTCCGGCTACCATCAGATAAAAATCAGAAAGGAGGATATTCCAAAGACGGCTTTCACTACCCGTTATGGGTTATATGAGTACACCGTCATGTCTTTCGGCCTCACAAATGCTCCAGCTACATTCATGAGGTTGATGAACTCCATCTTCCACGAGTATCTCGACAAGTTCATCATAATTTACATTGATGACATCCTTGTCTACTCCAAAACCGAAGAAGAACATGCCGAGCATCTTCGGCTAGTTCTGACCAAGCTTCGTGATCATCGTCTCTATGCCAAGTTCTCCAAGTGCAAGTTTTGGCTACAGGAGCTCATCTTCCTTGGTCATGTGGTGTCAGCCGTTGGAGTAGCGGTTATACCTGACAAGATTCAGTCAATCCTGGATTGGCCAACTCCCAAGTCCGTCAAAGATATCCGAAGCTTCCTTGGGTTGGCAGGTTATTAACGCCGATTCATCGAGGGCTTTTCCAAAATAGCCAAAGCCTTGACTGACCTACTCAAGAAGAACAAACTATTTGTGTGGTCAGACAAAGCTGAAGAGAGTTTCCAAACTCTCAAGGTCAAGCTCACTACCACACCGGTGCTTGTCCTTCCAGACACCGCCAAGGACTTTGTCGTCTATTGTGATGCATCACTCCAAGGCTTGGGCTGTGTTTTGATGCAAGAAGGCCATGTCGTAGCCTATGCCTCCCGCCAGCTCAAACCGCATGAACTCAACTATCCAACCCATGATCTAGAGCTTGCTGCCGTGGTTCATGCTCTGAAGCAATGGAGACCCTACCTGTTGGGCAACCATTGCGAGATCTTCTCGGATCATCAAAGTCTGAAGTATCTCTTCACCCAGCCCGATCTGAATCTCCGACAGAGAAGATGGTTGGAGTTGATCAAAGACTATGATGTGACCCTCAATTACCAGCCTGGCAAGGCAAATGTGGTTGCCAATGCACCGAGTCGCAAGTCTTATTGCAATACCTTGATGGTTGAGCGAGCTCAGCCCGCTCTTCATGAAGAATTCGCACGTTTGAATCTGGAGATTGTTCCCTCCGGATATTTGGCTAACCTCGAGATCAAATCAACTCTCGAGGATGATATCAAGGCCGCCCAGCAAAATGATGCTGAAATCTTAGAGATCAAAGAGAAGATAGCTAAGGGGAAGGCAAACTGTTTCTCGGTTGATGACAATGGTGTTGTCTATTTCGGTGACCGTTTAGTGGTGCCCAAGAGTGGAAACACAAAAGAGTTGTTCCTCTCAGAAGCTCATGAGTCACCCATCTCTATCCATCCGGGTAGCACCAAAATGTACCAAGATCTTCGCCCTCAATTCTGGTGGTCTTGCATGAAGCGCGAGATCGCCGAGTATGCTGCAGAATGCGACGTCTGTCGCCGGGTAAAAGCTGAACATCAAAAGCCAGCGGGTACTCTTCGCCCCATAGCCATCCCCGAGTGGAAATGGGATTAAATTGGTATGGATTTCATTACCGGTTTTCCGAGGTCACCCAAGGGGAACAATGCCATCTGGGTAGTCATTGATCGTCTATCCAAGGTCGCCCATTTCCTCCCTGTCCGCAAAGATATCAACTCTGTTAAATTGGCAGAGCTGTATATGGCCCGGATTGTTCCTTTGCATGGGGTTCCCTTGAGGATCATCTCAGACCGTGGTAGTCTGTTTGTGTCCAAATTCTGGCAATGCTTCCAAGAGGCTCTAGGAACCCGCCTCAACTTCAACACAACCTATCATCCTCAAACCGATGGCCAAACTAAAAGGGTGAACCAAGTTCTTGTGGATATGCTTCGGGCTTGTGTTATCTCGTTCGGCAAGGGTTGGGAAAAATACCTTCCCCTCGCTGAGTTCTCCTACAACAATAGCTACCAAGCCAGTTTGAGGTCCTTTATGGGAGAAAATGCCGAACTCCTCTCAATTGGTGTGAAACCGGAGAGAGGTCACTCTTCGGTCCTGATGTGATCAATGAGGCAGAAGAAAAGGTCCGTGTCATTCGAGCAAATCTAAAGATTGCTCAGTCCAGGCAGAAGAGCTATTATGATAAGCATCATCAGGAGGTTCACTATGAAATCGGTGACAAAGCCTATCTTCAAGTCTCTCCCCTCCGAGGCGTTCGTCGTTTCGGGATCAAGGGAAAATTGGCACCTCGTTTTGTTGGTCCTTTCACTATCCTGGGTAAGCGAGGTGATCTCTCCTATCAGCTCGAGCTTCCAGAGAAATTCCCGGATGTGCATGACGTGTTCCATGTCTCTCAACTCCGTCGTTGCTTCAAAGATCCTATTTGTGGGGTTAACCATGAAGAGTTGGACATTCAGGAGGATCTGACTTACCGTGAGCATCCTGTCCGCATCTTGGATGAAGTGGAAAGGAAGACTCGTAATAAATCCATCAAGTTCCTCAAAATCCAGTGGTCTAACCATACTGAAGACGAAGCAACCTGGGAACGTGAAACTAGTCTTTGTCAGGAATACCCCGCCTTCTTCACTCAAGCCTAGAATCTCGGGATGAGATTCCTGTAAGGGGGGTAGAGTTGTAACAGCCCCACTTTGGTACCTGAAAATATGAGTAAAATTTTCACTTTTGCATCTCATTTGCATCATAGAATCCCTCATTCATATTTGCCTCACATGAAATAAAGGAGCAACAATTAAGAAACCAAATTGATGATGTGAATGGTGAACAAACTCTCAATTTGATTTCTCATATTTGTCCAGGAAGTTCCAACAACTACAAATATAATTGTTGCCAAATTTAATGCAATGGCAAATGCAAATATTTGAATAAAGCCCTAAAATGCAAGAGGGCAAATTCTGAAATGTTACC
Source organism: Puccinellia tenuiflora (assembly GCA_012064385.1). Lineage (NCBI taxonomy): Eukaryota > Viridiplantae > Streptophyta > Magnoliopsida > Poales > Poaceae > Puccinellia > Puccinellia tenuiflora. The sequence goes on along the minus strand of QRDG01000425.1, from coordinate 200,538 downwards.
ACATGAGATATTTTCCAAATGGGCTGCAAATTTTACCACCGGTTCCAAATAATATATTATGGCTCTCTACATTTTTCCAGAATTTTTAAAATTAATTAAGGGCCTCAAATAAATACCTAAACCCTACTGGAATTCCTGGAAAAATAAAAATAAGAAAACCCTGACAAGGGGACTCACCTGTCATCCCTTCCTGTGGCAACAGGGAAAACCCTGGCGCCATGTCCGCGCCCCACCATGGCCTCCACCGCGGCCCCCTCACTCCCTGGCCCCTCCTGGAGGTTAAGGAGACCCCCCACGACGTGCTGCTCCTCCTCCCCCTCCTTTTTCTTCCCCCTGCATAAAAACCCTAGATCGGGCGGAGCCGTGCCCGCCAACTAACCGAGACGCCGACACATGCTGCCGTCGACATAGGGCTCCCGGAGCAGATCGAAGCGCGCCGCAAGCTCCGCCTCGCCTCCCTCTTCTTCCTCGCCCGAGAAATCGAGCCGGGACGATCGGGATCGACGCGTTCGTCATCGTCCTCCCCGCCTCTGACCGACGACCGCCGCCGCGATTGCTGCCATTCCAGCCCTCCCCCTTCTCCGACGAGCACACACACGCGCTCAGGGTGAGCACACGGTCCTCCTGGACCTCTTCCCCTTGCTCTTTCCCCTCTGCTTCGTCGTAGCTAGTTAGGCCGAGACAGCGCCGCCACTGTAGCTCGTCGCCGGAGCTCCTCCGGTGACCATTAGGTCACGCCCCGCCGCCACTAGTTTCCCCTCGCCGTGCGGGACCGAATGCGCCCCCGTCCTGGCTCCCTAACGCGCGCAATCGACGGATCCGTGCGCGGCATGCCGCCGGTCACCGCGCGCTCGCCGCGCCGGTCCTGGCATCCTACGCCGGTCAAACCTGCCGGTGACCCTCCTGGCCGACGTAGACACTAGCGTGGCCGCTGCCCCACCCGTCCGTCTCAGTGGCTAGCCCACGCCCGGGTGAAAAACGCTTCGGCAACAAATTCCTGGAATTTAGTTAAAAGACAGAAATTGTGTTGAACTTTGAAATTGCATATCTTTTGAACCATACGTCCAAAAAATGCAAATAATATACCAAAATGCTCAGGAAGAAAATGTCCACTTGTTACTGCCATTGGTAGAATTAATTGACCAAAATAAAATGCCTTTATTTAATAAAAACAGAGATGGCAGATTTAATTCCAATTTTGGAAATTGCATAACTTGAGTTCTACTCATCCAAAAATTATGAATAAGCTCTCAAAATATTCAGTGAACAATGATCTACAAGTTTATGTAATTAGAGAGAATTTTAGAATTAATAGTGGCGTTGTTTAATAAAAATAAATAAAATGGCAGAATTAAATCAATTATTAAAAATATCATAACTTGATGAATATTAATTTAAAAAATTGCAAATGATATACCAAAATGACCAGAAAAACAAATGCTATATAGCAATGTTAGTTTCACAGTATGAAAATAACTTTTACTTTGATGTCATTTTCGAATTGGTTAAAATGATTTAAATTGCATAACCGTTTAAATCACCATTTCCTCATCGTTAATCGGAAAATTGCAAACGAAGTACCAAAATGATCAGTAGGGTAATACCTATCTAATAATGTCATTTTCATGCATGTAGACCCCATATTTCAGTACTGGAAATTTTGGATAATAATGCAATTCACTAAGTTAAATATGGAGTTTTGACCCGTTAATTGCGATATTTATTTTAGGGGTTCCATTTAACTTGTGGGACATGTCCAATATGATTTCAATGCATAATTTGCCCATCTCATCATGATTGTGCATTGCACCTTTGTATTCGTGTTATTTATTTCGTTTCCTATATTGTTTGTGTTTCGTTAGATTCAGGAGTCGAGGTTCCACCACAATACCTCGACGATCAACGCGCCCAGTACTATCAGCAAGGCAAGACTAACCTAACCTTCTTGGCATCTAGCATCCTAATGTTTTATTAACTTATTTTCTCCACCAGAATATTGCATGCGATTCAAATGTCACTTTTGATCAAGTAGGAAATCCTATGATATGCATTGTTCCCTGAACCATCACATGCTTCCCCTCCTATGAAACCTAGGGTTGATGTGTTGGCCTGAGATAAAGATATAATTGTTGTATTATATGCTTAGCAATGCTTAGCCATGCTTAGTTAAATGCTTAGTTGTCCGGTGATTTAATTCCATGATGATGATGATGTTGATGGAATGGTTCGGACATGGTGGTTACGTTTGGTACTTAATTAATTTGTTAAAAGGCTTGGATGAGTTGCCATCGGGGATGGTGTTTTGCCTCATTCTTGTCGCCTAGGCTGAGAGTGCTTTTAGCTAGAACCAAGAACCGAGCGTGCTACCATCGGTGGGGGTATGGGCCCCTTACTAACTGAATAACTTGTGCGGGCGTATCCAAGGGTCCTCTAGTTTGCGCTTTCCATTTGCGAGTGTGTGGTCGGTGATGATGATGATGATGATGTGATGACGATGGTGGTGATAGGAGTGGCGATGGGGCAGGGTGTTGAAATAGGCACTGAACTTGTCCCGTCGTCACGATGACCCTTGGATAGTCTCACGCGAGGTAAAGGTTTAACCGCGCCCGCCCTGTCGGCTTTCCCCGGAAGAGAGCTAATTGTACAGGCAAGGGGTCGGACGGTACCAATGGATAAAAACAGTACACCCCTGCAGGGTTTAATCTTTTCGAAAAGCCGTGTCCGCGGTTATGGACGAACTCTTGGGAAAGGCGGATTAGCTCATAGAGAACCTGAACCTAATTAATGAATTGGCAGCTAGAGGTTGCAATCCAACGTGTGATAAAAGGTTCATTTACTCGAGGGTGATTCGAGGGAGTGCTTGGTGGAGATGAGTTGCTTCTGGTTACAAAAGGGTTCGTTGAGAACCACATATGAAAGTTTACTCTGTTATCCCTTTTCGGAAAACATTATGAGTAGACGTTGCAAAGGGTCCCGATGTCTTCTAAAATGAAAACTAGCTTTATGCAAAACCAGCTACATTATACAGCATTAGAGCCTCCGTCAGCATCGGGCCTATATCGCCCTACTAATTATTGCGAGTACGTCATACTCAGCCTTGCTTTGTTGATTATTATTTGTTTCAGAGGAGGACGTCACCGAACTAGAATGATGGGTTCTTTATTAACATCGACGAGTAGTCTAGGGTTCCCAGGTGGCAGCTTGGGACGTCTCGGATCAGGACTGGCTAGGATATGTTATTGTAGGCCTCTTAGGCCATAATTTGGATTTTGTTTTTAGACAACTATATTTGCTTCCGCTTGATGTAATGATGGGTCTGTGATCTCTGATTGTGATATTTGCTATCTTTCTCATATATGAGTTGAACTATGATCTCTTGTGTCGTAGAGTCTGTGATGTGCCAGTTGTTCCGCAGTCTTGATCTGTTTGCTATACGTGAAAGCGATGTCTGAGCTTATGGCATGATCGAGGTGTTGTGTGCCGATGATGTATTCCGAGCACGCCTGCCAATGAGTTTTGGCCTGGGATTGGTAAACCCAATAACCCTCGATTGTGTAGCATGACCGGTTACACAACGTTTCACTGTATAAGCTCTGGGGTCGGGGCGCTACAAATTGGTATCAGAGCAGTACTGCCTGTAGGAAACCCGTTCTATTGATCGATGTCGCGTTGAAGTCTTGACGATGATGATGATAAAGACTAAAGAGGTTCTTGGTCACAATTACGTACTGCCGCCATGCTTCCGACGGGAGGATCTGTGGATTGCGTGTTCCAGCATAGCCAAAATTAAGCTGATAGTATTGAATTTGAGGAAGATGTTCGTTAGGCCCCAGTCCCACTAGTCGCTAAGTTAACCAAGAGGCGCAATAATTAGAGCGTGATGCACGTGTGTGGAAGAAAGAAAAATGGAGCGTATCCGGTGTTTAGTGAAGGTCACATCTCAGTAAAGCCACGGGAGACATGGACGTTGTCACGAATTATATAAGGGAAAAATTGCATAATAATACCCGCTCACCGCTCACTCCCTAGCCGTTCAGAAGAAGTATAGCAACTTGGCGTGTGCCCTCGTGGGTTCTAACAAAACAAAGGAGCAGTAAACGGTAGACCTGTATAAGAGGAGCTAGCAGTGTGGAAAATTCAGTTTTGGCACATAGAAGCATATTCTCATGCCATCGGAAAATATATTTTTACATGTTAAGGGTCGGTTAGATATAAAATTCTTATTTTTAATTGAATTAAGAATAACTCAGATACTCTTTTTAATTAACCAAATTAAGTTTAGGATATTTCATCACGAGTATGTAATTTTATTTGAATTTTAAACTTCCTATAATCATTTATAAATGATTTAATAATTTTTGGATTTATTTTCTTGTATTTGATATTTTAAGATTTTCTGGCTTCATAATATTTTTTTTACTTAGTAATAACTTTTATTGGATTTATAGTTATTTCTTAACTCTCTAAAATTTTCTTTACTCAGTAATTAATATATAAAATTATTTTTTATAAGAACACAATGATTAAGTGTTTTTGGACTGGCCTCGACATGTCGTCTGGTCGAACCTGCGCAGCCTGGCTCAACATTGGCTTGGTTAGGTTGGACCCGAACCAAGGTCAAGTCGAACCACCAAGTCACTACCCTACCTCTCTCCCTCTCTCTCTCTCTCTCTCTCTCTCTCTCTCGTGGTCATCGCGTCGCCGCATGATTCCAGCCATTCCAGCCTCACCGGCTTGGACCATTGGTCACCATAGCTCCGATGTGCTCCGCTCTTCCTCTTCCTCCGTACTAGGGCTTGGCGATGCTCTGGATGTTGGAGTATACTGGTGTAGCTCAATTTCGAGTATTGACAACTGGATTTTGATCCCTGGTGCTATATTGTCATTCTAATGTCATTGTAACTGTTTTTATTTGAGCTATTGTGATTCAAATTCTATATGAATTAAATCCTCATTGGTTTATGATCTACTCTGTTTAGGTTTCATTTAGGCCTTGTTTGTTCATATATATGACTTGATTTGGTTGAATGGAACTTTACACAGTAGATAAGCTCTTTTTGATGGATTATTTTTAGATAATTCGCTATGGATTTGGATGATCTAGCATGATTTGGTACTAATATTTGAATCTGACAATGATTTGGATGTCTAATATATTGTTTACATGCTCTGGTGGATTTCTCGCTATTGTAATACTGTTACTATCTCAACTGAAACTTCTTTAGTTCACTTCAGGAACTGAACTAGCATGATCTACTCCTAGTTTGGCCTTCTTGACACCGGTTTTACGTAGTTTGAGTTATATGAACTAAGGTTTAATCTTATGCAAGATCTGTTTTTATCTAGTCTAATTTATGTCTAATTGACTGATAAGAACTGATAACACACTTGATCTAGCTATTGGCTATAAGGTCTCTAGCTCCTGGTAAATGCTAGTGATCATCAACTCAAGTGTTGTGTGATCCAAAGCTTCGTGTGTTGTCATTTTACTCCATCTTTACTAGTACTGATAAGGACAAATACTACTCCTCTTTCACCTTCCTCACCTATGCTCAGTAGCGAAGGACGAAAAGTTTTGAGGTAGGGCGAACTCAAAAAAATTATGCATATACTGAAATAAAATCAAGACACTATATATGATTCATAATCATTTAGTATATAGAAATATAAACATCTTTCACTATAAGCAAAATCTAAGACATACCAATGGAAAATCTATCATTATTTTTTGGATAAATACTTTTGATAGGCCCCCACTCGATTTAGAACATCATCAAATCTTTGTAATACGAGCAAGGTTATTCACATTAAATCTATAAAACGAGTTTCTAGTATAAGACAATAGAATTCCGTTATTCAAAAAAAGACAATAGAATTCCCAAAACCTCTTAAGATAAATCAATTAAACAATTTTTTAAAATTGGTAATAATAAAGGCTATAGCAATATAGTATAAGGTTTATGCTGTATAGTGACCGTCACTCCCCCCCCCCCCCCCCCCTTTTCTTGTTTTCATGTATTTGTTATCATTTCATCCGTACTTAGAATTGTGATGTCATTTTCTACGCAATTGATGTAACACCCCGGCCACTCCCGGACCGGCGCCTGTTACGCCTGGCAGCTCTCTAGGATCTCTAGACTGGCCCCACAGACCAACACTAGTCTTTTCTACGCACTTTGTCCTCACTCGTGCGTACTCGGGAAGGACTTCCCGGTCGGTCACCCATCCTCAAATTGCTCCGGCCAAGCACGCTTAACCTCGGAGTTCTTTTCGAATGAGCTTCCGGAAAAGAAGTTGCAAATTGTTGATATGAGTATCCTATCAATCCTATTGAGCCTTGAGCCAGGATCTCACAATTGACACCTTTCAATAGAAAGAGTTGATTTCTGATTAGGCTAGATCTTGTCCTTATTTTTAGCCCGGAATCGATTTTGCGCAGTTTTTATTAAAATAAGCATAACTTTCTCATACGATATCCGTTTTTAACGTTCGACCACTCAAAATGTTGAGAAAAAACATATGCATAACAATGTTTTTGCGAAAAATCAAGGTAGGGCGGCTGCTCTATCTTGCCCTATGGGGAGCTTCGCCCCTGCCTATGCTCCTTCTTCTCCGAAGGTGATAAGAACAAATGCGCTCTTGTCATTTTTCCTACCAAGTGATGAACTGTAGCTTGTTTCGTTCTCTGATAAACCTACGTTTTGTGGACAACCTGCTCCTCCCAGCCGCTTCAAATGGTATCCAGTGGTGATGTTTGATGTGATTTTGTGAACTGGTGATGGTGCTGGTGCTAGTGCGATCGTACCGCCAGTTGCTCGGGCCGCGCATGCTCGGCGGGGCGGGGTAGCCTGCCTCGTATAACAGGCGCGGTCCTGCAGCCAGTTCCTGGCCGAAGCCGTTGGCCGCCGCGGCTTCTGCAGAGTACCAGTCCATTGGTGCTTCGACGGCGAGCTTGAGCTTGAGAGAGAGGAGAAGGGGGCGAGCTGGAGTTTGGGCGAGATTGGGCGTGGGAACAGCGGTGGGAGGGCGGGGTAATAAATACCGGCGGGGCAGTAAGTGTGGCGCGCCGTAACTCCGCCGTGTGGGCGATTTGACTCGACGGCGGTACGCCTGACCGGCGGCAGAGCACTAATGCGACGCGGGAGACGAGGCGATGAGGACGACGAAGCGGTGTGCCGCTTACAGGGCGGGCCCGTCGGAAGCTTTACGCGTTTCTCTCGGTTTCGCGCCATTTTCCCTTTCGTCGGCGTCACCAGGCTGAACCCGGCGAGCTGGGTTCGGCCTGGAACGCCGGATAAAAATTGAGCCAAATCCGGCGAAAAAATAGGCCTTGAGAGGCGACTACGAAAAAATGGACCGTCGTCATCAAAAAGGGGTCCTGAGGCCTATCGGGGGACGGTTGGAGTTGCTCTTATTCGTAGAGACGTCCTCCTACCTAAACGGCTTTGGTTGTTGCGACGATGATGTCCTCTCAAGTCACGGAAGACACGGAAGCTTCGGGCCTACCGATGATGCCCGCACGACGCAGCAGGACCAGACGTACGTCGCCGCCCTCACATTACCCGGCCGCGGCCGACGCATTTTTTGCTTTAGAAAAACACGAGTGCAAGTCTGCTACCGCCCCGAGATGACACCGCCTGCACTTCCGCACTGCACGTCAACAACTAGTAGCGCGGGCGGTGGGCCCCGGCCGGCGGCGGCCGAGTGGGTGCAGTGCAGTGGCATGATAGTTGGCGGATTACGGCACGGATCTGGTCGCGCACGGCGCGGAATAATTCGCGTGAGCCGTCCGTCGACAGGCGCGCGGCCGGAAAGCGACCGCCGCACATCGCAGCCAACTACTCCCCCGTGGTCGCTGTCCTGTCCAGATTCCCGCCGCCGGGCCCGTGCGCCCACCGCGGCGGCCAGAGAGAGAGAGACGTGGAGCGTACGCGCCATCCCCTCCCCACCTTCCTTCCTTCCTCCCGAGCTCGGACGCTTTGCGGGTCGTCGTCTTTGCGTCTCAACTCCAGCAAGTCGCCAGGCCCGATCTCAACGACCGATTTGTTTACCTGCCCACGCTCCCGCTCGCTACCCCGCCGGATCGCTACGCGTACGTGCCTCTGACGGACAGACAGACAGCTGCGTGGGTTCCAGATTCCGTGCCCGGTCAGCGACACCACCCTGTGCTTCCGACGATCTGTTTTTTTAATTAAAATCAAAAATCCGTACGCGTCGTCTCGGTCGTACTGATCTCGCTGTGACTTTCGTGTGGACGCAGGATGCAGGTGCGGCGCCTATTGTCTATTATTGCTACTACTGGAGTACTAGCACACGGACACGGACGACGAGCTGAGCTACTCCTGCTGCCGCTGGGGATCGACGGACTGCGACAAGGGGGGTGCGTGCGTGCGTGCGTGATGGGCTGTGGGGACGCACGATCGCGTGGGGTGAGGCGAGGCGGACTTCATTTGGACGTGTTCCCCTGCCTGCCCGCCGCGTGGGTGGCTTCACTTCCCGCATCGGATCCGGCGGATCTCCGCGATGACGTCTCGGATTTTCGGCGGATCGCTCCTCCGTCGTCGGCGGTTGGTTGTGAGAAAGGCGTACGTTGCGTGAGGGGAGAGCGTGTCCCTCATCTGCTCTCATCTGATCCGATGATGCCCGTGGATGGATGGAGTGGTTAACCTGTCAGGGGAGCATCTACCCAGCTGCCTCTATCTAGTCTACCCTGAATGCTACTGTATATATGGAAGCTGGACTCTGGTAATAGTATCAGTAGGAGCGTAGATGGGGATTGCATGTCTCGTATGCTGCCGTTGCGTGACGAGCTCGATCGGGAGCATAAAGTGCCTCTGATCTGTTCTCCAACAGTGTTAGCCTGCATTGACCAGACCAGAGATGGTTCTGTCAGTCAGCAAGCAACGTGCTACATCCACAAACAGTGTTTGGTAAGTTCTTTTCATCTCTGTCCGCGAGCGGCAGTTCTGGCCATTTACAACTTTTACCGTAGCTGATGCAAGGAGCAAGATGCAGCATCATGCTATCTTTGCTTGGTAAATTAATGGGAATTCAACAGTAAAAATGCAGTACATTTTCGACTTACACCTCCAAACTGAGATGATCGCAGCCTAAGAAACTTCTCAAACTTCAAAAGAGGTGACAATGGGACTGGTCTTTCTCCGTACAGAATGCGTTACAGCAGCAACAATCACAAAGATAACAAAATGAGCTAGCTAAACTTTGCATAATCTGCAGAGTGCAAAACTGCAAACAAAGAAACACACTTCTGCGACACTGGCCTTCCATTGTATAAAAGCTACAACTATTGTATAGAAGCACAGCGGGGCGGTGTTTTCATCTCTGTCCCGCGAGCGTTCCGGCCATTTCCACTTTACCGAAGCTGATGCAAGAAGCAGATGCAGCACCGTGCGAGAATTCGACATGAAAAAATGCTGTACATTTCGATTTACACCTCCAAACTGAGATGACCACAGCATAAGCAGCTTCCCAAACTTCAAAAAGGGATGATAAAGGGACTGGTCGGTTTCTCAGTACATATAATCGTCACAGCAGCCACAAAAGCACAAAGATAAAAAAAAAAACTCTGCATAATGCGCAGAAGGCAAAACTGCAAAGAAAGAAAGAAACACACTGCTACCACACTGGCCTTCCATTGTCCATATACTGATTTTTTTTGAATTTTTTTTTTTTGAAAATATTGTTCATGTACTGATTGCACGTACGTGTAGCATTCATTCAAGCATACAAGTCACAAGTCAGGAGGCAAAAATCATACGGATTTGTTGAAGTGCTGCCATACCGTCAGCGTCCCTGGACCTTGAACAATATACATACATACAAATAAAAGAAAGCAAGCCAGAAAGTGTGTATGTAAACTTAATTCCTGATTTTATTGCTATTCAAGATCAGTCTAGGAGCATAACTGAAGGATACTCAGCAATGAACAGTTCGACCCTTGGATACTTTGTGCTGGCTGCACAGTACATATTAAAAAAATCAACGAAATGCTCCCTGTAAGAACAATAGAACAATCAACGTGACGAAATGGGCGTATTTCATTTGACAGTCCTATATTGTTCTGAACACACCACAGCTTATTATTCAGAAAACCAGAAGCAAAGTAAGAACTGCCATCACCTCTGCAACTAGCAGGAGCCATCAGGGAGCAGCAAACTTCAGCAAGTTCTGAGGGAGACTACAAAGTTTGCAATGTATAAAAGCTACAACTACTGATTACAGCAGTATTTTGCAACATACAAAAAACGCACTATTCAGAGTACAGCTTCAATGTTAGTAAGCTTCAGGTTCGGTCTGATGCATAGCAGAAGCCACCTTGTCACCTCATTAGCAGTAGCACTCCCATACTGCATCACATATGTAGCAGATAGTTAAGAATCTATATATGCCTCACATATTCGATAGGTGGCCAAAAAGGTTCAGAATTTAGTACCTTCAGATCGCCAAGTATGGTTAGCAGCCCTGTTAGCGACAAAATTATGCTCCTGTGGCTATAAAGAGTGAATATAGTGTTGCTCAACACAATCCCTATGTTCTGGTTCTGGACATTGTAAGAGCAAAACTGAAATAAACTTGTACCCAACGTAACAACTGTCCTATTTGCATCCATATCGAACCAGTAACTCGTTAATCCCATGAGCAGCAATATTTGACAAAGAACAAGTCCTTAGCTCACAGGATTGACACAATCATGATATCCTATTTCAGCATCATTATCATGCTAGTACCAATCAAAAACATCGTCATCATCATCAGCAGCATTTCCAGAAACAGGGTCCCCTTCTTTGACCTCAGATTGGTGAGTGCCCAGCTCTTCATCTGACAAAATGGGACCATTCTCTTCCTCCTCGGTTATGACATCATGCGACTTGTTCTTAAAACAGAAAAAAAATACAGAAATAAGGTTAATAAAACAATTCAGTGTTAAACACTGAGAATGTTAGTTTCAGAAAAAACCTCATTTCCAGCGTCTCCTTCATTTGAGGCAACCTCTTGTTTATGTGTGCTGTTGATGTCACTCTGCAAATCTTCAATATTGAGCTGTTTCATTGCTTGTTTTAAGTACAAATTATCTGTATACAGTTGCAACACAAAAGCATTAAGTTAAGCACAATCACAAATCAGAAATTAGAATCTGGGCTGGACCACTTATAAAGCAATTGCTAACCTCTTGACCGATGGAGTATAGCATCGTGGACTTGCATTGGATGCCTTTTCTCCTCAGCTTTAAACTTTTGCCGCACCTGATCACGGGACTTATCAGGGAATAGCACCTGCTGTATCATTGCAAAATCACTGCCAAATTGTTGAAGTCCCTGGACCAGAACAGATAAAAAAGTTGAAGTTTCCCATAGATACGCAAGCCAAAGCTTTACCACAAAAAACATATATTCAACATGAAAATAGTTGCTTTCTAAATACCTGGTAAAACAAGTCAGTGTCAGATTTTGTCCATCTGGCCCGTGTTTGTTTGTTCATGTAGGAATGGTAATTCAGTTTGGTTGCATTTTCTAAGGCCTGATTCTCTGTTGTGCCATTGGCATAGTTATCTCCAAAAGGATCAAAATCATCGGTATCTCCATATAGGGAGCTGCTGTGCAAAAACACCAACAAAGAACAAGAAAGGGGGAAGTCAGTAGAAAACGTGATTAAAGATCTGATTAAAATACCCTCTCTGAAACAGTGAAGTATCTACATGATAAATAGAACGCTTGCAAATCAATATCAGAATTGTTGTCAACAACTGGCATCTTACTAAACTATCTGGATAGAAAATAAGAAATGACACGTAAGCACGACAAAGAGAAAATATCCATGCATAATATTTGAAGTCGAAAAAAGTGCACACCTTTGATTAGAGGATGATGGTCCTGACGGAGTTGTTTTAATCTAGAAAGAGCAGAAAAAAATCATGAGACAACAGCATAAAAATGGTTCATAAATAGAACCAACAAACATGCCCCAACACAACTAACCTGAATACGCTCTCTGGCCTCTTGTAACAACCTGAGATGCATCACACTTAGCTTCATGCGATCTATCTCATGATCAGGTTTTTCCAGTAAGGTTTGGACTTCTGAAACTACAAACGCCAAATTGCAAGAGTTAAGAGCTCACATCATGTAAGATTGATGCTTTGTATCTGGGTGGCATTATTATTTTAGACAGATACCTTTTGTTCGTTTTTGACGAATTCTGTGAGTAAGCTTCTTCTCAGGCTGCTCTGTCAATGTATCTTTCAAGGCTCTCTTACGACCGCGTGATGGTACTTCACTTTTATTTTTTTGCTGGTTCTTCTGTGCTGGCTTTTTTGTAGTGGAATCCTTCGAGGTGCGCTTCGAACCCCTCAAAGGTTCTTTATTTGGATCTTTCTCCCTTGACTTTCTCTGTGGATTCTGCTGTTCCCTAGCAGTGTACTCATCACCACTATCATTATCTTGTTCGGCTACTGAAGGTTCATCAAAAATATCATCAAAAATGTCATCAAAACTATCATCAGATACCGCAACTTTCTGTAATTTTTCCCTATTTCTTAGTTTCATAGATAAATCTTGTTTCCGAACATTCAGTTTTGGTTGTTTTTTAACACCAGGATCTGATGGCGATCCCTCATGGTACTGACCCTCCTTGTCAATATAGTCCCGATCATCTGAAAGTTCTTCAGTAAGACGATGCTGAAAAAATTAACAAAGTAAGAGTACAATTCTTGAATAAAACAATCTAATCTAATTGCAAGTGCAAATTTCAGCAAACTTACCTTTTGAGCTGTTTGCTGAGGCAAGGTGTTCAAATTTTCATCAGTCCCTGTGTCATTAGGGTCCTCGGAATTGGTATCTGTTGGAGCGACCACCTCGGAATCATCCGGTAGAACAAATGTTACGGATTTGCGTTTTCCCTTTTTACTTCCAACAGTAGGTAGAAATTTAGCAGTGGCTTCAGCTGTATCAGAAATATGTGTCCACTATGAGAAAATAAGAACCAGGAAAGGTAGCCAAAGATATATAAATTAATCAATGCAGTCAGCAACTCAGAAGATACTGACTGGTCAGAATGGGCATCATGCAAGGTAGCACAAATAATATCACTCACAATTTCGAGAACAAAAAAAATCATAAACTGATAACAAAGAAGCATGTAATATTATATTATATTTTATTTCTTAGAAGATTAAGGGTATTGGGAATGGGAACATATGAAATAATACAAGTACTGAAGCAACAGGCAATTTATGTTTTACCAATGTGTTGACAACTTTTGGTTTATACAGGCACTATAGGTAATAGTTGAAACTAGGGCATGTGGAAACTTCCACCAAAAAACAAAAACAAAAAAAGCAAATGCAGATTCTAAACCGAAATCTTCCACTCAACTAATAGAAAAAAGTAGCAGATCTCAAGCAAACTTCGTATTAGAGTTCAATCCCTCTTGTCACAACGCCAATTTGGAATATAAGGGTTTCCCGAAAACTAAAGAAAAAAACTCCCAAAAGTAACAAACAAAGAGGTTACCGACTTACCGGTAATCCTTGAACTACAAGATGTCACATAGAAAGAGAAGGTCCACAGATAAATCAAATGCACACCTGAGGATTCTTCATTGATTGGTTGGGTGTCATCAATATGAGGATTTATAAGCCCATCTTGAGAGCCGAAATCAAAGGTATCATTGATATCCTAAAAACAATTAAAGGCAGAGGATCAGCATATCATATTTGATAAGTCAGTTAAAAATCCTATTGGATTTGTAAACCTATAAATCTGGACTAACATGTGATGGCCAAGTGTCTGAAACAATAGTGGCTTCCTGATCTGTTGATTTTTGACACAGATCACTGTTCTGGTCTTCACCATGGTTATCATCCTGAGATATCACATCTGACGCCGAACCCCCGACCTTTAGATTAGCTGCTGTAGAATTATCACTTGTCCCAACAACCTTGGATGAAACACTACCAGGTTTTCTTTGCGATTTGGGGCTCAAGTTTGCAGCCGTTTCCTCTTGAACAGGTTCTTCAAGGATGTGGCCGCTGTCAGACAAATTGTCAACTGTATTACCATCGGTTCCCAACGGTGGCTGAGAATCTGACATCTGTACATGTTCTTGATGCCTAGGGGCTTGTATCTGCTCATCATTACAGCCTATGAGATTATTAGTACTATCCTCTTTATTCTGTGAGACCAAGTCTACAGCGGAAGCCACCGCCTTTTGGTCTGTCTTCCGTGACTTGGATGCTGCCTTACTGAGTTTCACCTGATTTTTTGGCTTGAACTTTGCAGCTCTTTCCACTTCAATATGCGTGTCACATAGTCCTCCAAAGTCAGCTAAATCATCAACTGTGTCGCTAGTTGAATGGGTGGATGATGCTTGGGTATCGGAAACAACCAAGTTTTCTTGGTGTGTAGCTGCTTCCGGCTGGTCGTCATTGTGTTCTTCATTTTGGGAAATCGTATCTACAGCAGAAACTGTGAGCACATCATCAGAAGGTGTGTCAAGAGTACCCCCACGAGCTTCCGCGTCACCAATCGTTCCACTACCAAGGACGGTTGAAGATGCTATTTCTTGATTGGTGGCAAGTCCTTGGGACAAATTATCTTGGCTTAAGGCTCCAAGCTTCTCATCGGTTGTTTCCACGGTACGCTTGGGTACAGGAGGTTTGGATGGCACAGATGGCTTTCGGAGCTTGGCCCGCCCCTTTGGAAGAAACTTTGCAGCGGCTCGCGGTTCTGCCGGGGCATCGACGATGTCGCCAAAGTCAGCCTCGTCATCAATCATCTCCAACCACCGTTATGGCCTCCAAGAAACTGTTTTAACCTGCCAAAGTCATAGCATTGAGCTTCAGAACGCAGCAGTAAGGGAGGCGTATTATGAAAAAGAAACAGACAATACATCATTTGAGAAACAACAAAATAAAAGGAAAATTAAATCCTTGCTTGCTGGTACTATTTTTCTGAGGGGGTAAAACGACTAGATGCAAAAACAAAGGGGCGAACACTCGCCGTGTCAAACTGCATATATATAGAACCAATACCAAAAGTACTTGGCAATCGATACGATGCTTGGGCGATATGCTAACGCTTACAGCAAATTTGGAAACAGAACAAGCGCATATCATGATAAATATCATGGTGCCTCATTAAAAATTCCTCGCGTCCTCTCTTATATCCACATCAAAGATCAAAAGGCAGGATTGGGTTCAGAAGCCAATACCAGGAGCAAGAACAGAGCTCACAGTGCCCAGGGCTGAATCCCTGAGGATGCCCGCCGGGCCCAAGGGGTGTGAAGAAAGGCGCCGACGGGGAGGCGCAGCGGGCGGCTGGGATGGGTCGAGGAGGAGCAGGGACGTCACGGGCGGCGCGTCACGGCGGCGGCAAGGGCGGCGCGGTCGTGGCGCCAGTAGTGGGCGAGGGGATTTGACGATCTTCTTTTTTTTGGTACTACCGTGCTGTTGGGCTGACCAATTGGGCAAACACTATACTAAATAAGCAGAGACGTCGTTAACGTTTGTCATCCGATGGGCCGGCCCAATAATAGCAACGAAATATGTCTGTCGCTTGTTTGTTTCATGGTACGTGGGCTGGACTCCGGTGACTTATGTGGAGAGAAGCCATCAGAAATCCACAAACCAACACCTACGGTAATCACTAAAAAAAGGGAACCCTTCGCGAAGGGAACTTTTCCTTCGCTGTCCTTACGCCAAGTGGCGCCTTCTCCTTTGTTCTTTTGTTTGAATATTCGCCACGTGTCGCAACAGGAGTTAAAGTGGGGAGGAAGAAAGAGAAAAGGAAGGGTACGGGTGGGAGGGAGTTTCTCTTTTATTTTCTTGAACCGAAGTTTAAAAACGAAATATCTTGAGAACCGCTTATTCAAATTACGAACCGTTTTCACTTTTGAACTCCTCGCGTTGAGATCTTCAAAACTAGATCCCATGTCGATAGGTTTTGACGAACTTTTTTTTTGTACATCCAAAAGCTGAATAGCTGTACATCCGGTTTGAACATAGCTGTACTTCGCGTTTGAACTTACTTGTACATCCGCTGTCAACGTGTTTTGCACTCCGTTTTCTATGTACATGTACTCGGTGGGAGGTTAGTTTTTCCTTTTATTTTTTTGAACCGAAGTTTAAAAACGAAATATCTTGAGAACCGGTTATCCAAATTACGAACCGTTTTCACTTTTGAATTCCTCGCGTTGAGATCTTCAAAACTAGATCCCATGTCGATAGGTTTTGACGAACTTTTTTTTTGTACATCCAAAAGGTGAATAGCTGTACATTCGGTTTGAACATAGCTGTACTTCGGGTTTGAACTTACTTGTACATCCGCTGTCAACGTACTTTGTACTCCGTTTTCTCTGTACTTGTACACCCTATTTGCACTAATCTGTACATCCGAATGGCTACATTCTGTACTTTCTGTTCTATATACTCTGTACTTTCCGATGTGCGCGCGAATGTACAACGATGTGCGCGCGGATGTACAACGATGTCCGCGCGGATGTACACCCGTGTGCGCGCGGATGTACAGGGGAGCTGGGGTGGGGAAATTCGTTTTTGCTTCCTTCACTTCGTGTTCAAATTCGATTTTGCTTTCTACATGCGGGACAAGTGTGCTTCCGCCACGTGGCACGCTTAGGAGCTAATAAAGTTCCCTTTACAAAGGGAACCCTTTTTATAGTTGTACCCAACACCTACACTTCCACTCAAAAGAATAAAAAAAACACCTACACAAGCACGTACACAGCCCCTAGACACTAGACAGCACGTACAAAAGAGATGGGAAATTACCTTTTCTTCTTTGTCGGCAGGCGGGGCTGGTTGGCGCGAGGCCGGGGTCGCGGGCGCTCCTGGACGCGAGGTCGGGGGAAGCGGCGACGGAGGTTACGCTGCTGTCAGGTCAGGGAGGCGTCTCCCGGACCGGGGGCATACGGCGGCGGCGGCTCGGGGGCGTACTACCCCCGGAGGATCGAAGGTAGAGGGGGCGAACGGCGGCCGGAGCGGAGCAGCCGGAGAGCGGCGGTGGAAGCGGGCTGGGCTTGAACCCTAGCCCGTTCTGTGTTTTTTTTAATGGGCGCGCTAGGCGTAGGTCAACCTAAGGTGCGCGCGTATAGGTCGCCTCGGTTGCCTTCCGCACGTATCGTGCGTCCAAAAATGAGCTGAAGTATTCATCGCTTCCTTTCTCACGTGGGGTGGAGCCCACCTGTGTCACGTTGCTTTCAAGGATTCGTCAGTTCCAGCTGCATGCGGCTTACACAGTGTCCAGAAAATATTTTGTTCGTTTTACATATGCTGCAGCCCTCCAGACTACCGAAACGAAGTTGTAACAAAATAATCAAATCTCTCATCGCATGTATAAAAATATATACTATTTCAGCAACATTTAAACAACAATTTTTGTTGCCAATTTATTTGCAACAAAATACACCAACTATTTCAACAAAAATCACAAATAATAACAATAAAAAGTTGTTAAACAACATTTTTGCTGCAGACTGATTTCCAACAAAAATCAACAACTATTTCAACAAAAGTCACAAACAATTACAACAAAAAAATGGCAATATGGTTAAACAACAATTTTTTGCTACAGATTGATTTGAAACAGAAATCATCAACTATTTCAACAAAAATTACAAACGAATACAACCAAAAAATCATATGTTTGCAGCAATAAATAATGGGTAAGCAACAAACATTTTGCTGCAGATTCATTTGCAACAAAAATCACCAACTATTTCAACAGAAATCAGAAACAATTACAACTTAAAAAATACTGTGTGCAGCACACACAACATTGTAAAATTCGGAATAACATAAAGTTGTCGCAAAACGCTAAGAAAATGTTGCAATACCTGGCGGGTGCTTTCTCAACAAAACATGTGCGAGTTTGGTACAAATTTCAAAGATGTAAGCAACATTAAAAAATTCACGAAAGAAAACTTAGTCGTACCATCGTCTATGGCGAACCGATCTCTATGATTCGACACCATCGGCGACGAATCCGACTAGCCGGAGACCCGTGGACGCAAAATTCCGTGACCTGTACCCGTTCCCACTACTCCATCGTCTCGTAGTCGCAATTGTCGAAGGGATTGTACATCGTCGCGAGTGTATTCTTGGAAGGTTCATCTTCCAATAGGTTATGTGGCGGTTTGATTGGGACGTAGTCGAAATACCCATACTTCGACGTGATGAACCAGCTAACACCACAACAAACAACCGGACCGAACGAAGCAACGCATGTATACATGGAGCATGTATTTTGCTACCTAGCAAACCACCCGGTGCACATGAAAAAGCAGTAGCAGCTCTACATCTAGCTGGCTATATATGCAGCGCAGTGTGCTAGCTAGGTGTGCCATCGATGACATGCATGCTGATCAACCAAAGAAATACCAAGGTGTGGGGCCACCATATGAAAGAAACAGGTAGCGCGCGTAACAAACGGAACGCGCGGAAGGCGCGACGTGCACGAGGGAAAGGACCTACGTTCCTGCGCGATAGGTCGGCCTAAACGAAGCGTTTTTCTTTCTGAATAACGAACGTAGTAATAACGATTCGATTGAGGAACATAGGTAGCTGCACAGAGGAGCATCTGCCCAGACAGCCCAGCATACGAATATTTATAAATGTCAAAGAAATTCCGAAATAAATTTGCGCGCCTACACGGCTACACAGAGTTTCGCAGAAAATAACATTTCTGCTGTCTTTTTTAAACAGGCGAGAATTTTCGTGAAACTTCCTACCACGCACAGTAGAACATGGATTTGTATGTATAATTTTTTCAAAAAATAATTCCTTCGGAATCTCGAAACCGGGTGCACATGCCTCTGGATTTAGGACATCCACTCTCTTCGATAGAGGGCTATTTTCGAAAAAAAAAATTATATAAATGAAGAAGGCAAGACTTACATTCTCCTAGCCGGTCGATCTTCCAGGTTGCCTAGAAAAAGAAACCAAACTCACGCATGTGTTAGTCTAGCTCATTCCTGCACGTCTACATGTTCTTAGTGTTAAGCAAAAGATCCAACAAGAAGCAACTAACTTGCGCATGGGAACTCAACAGCTTTTTAAAATGTGCCATGCTGCTCGATTCAACCATGTTCTAGATGTAGGTTACTATAATAACACTACTCTATTCGGATTCCTCCTCCTCGTCATCGACGCCGTAGCGGATAAGGTAGTCCATGCCTTCAATGCTGCCTGATAGATCTGGCTCCTCGTAGAAGACTCCCTCTTGTCCGCCCATCGCAAACAATGATGCGTCGCCTAAGTCTTCATAACCTAAGCAGGGGTTCAAAGGAAAGGGATGAGTACCCAGTGTTACTCAACAAGTTCATTATGTACGGTGGGAAGTTTGATGCACTAGCTACAGCTTTAGACTCTAGGGATCCTTAAGCTTAATGCAAGGTTTTTGTAAACATTTCTTCAAGAAGTAGCTTTTATTCCGAAAACTATGCCCGTCATCATTCACAGGGCTAGAACTTCGTGGAGTTCCTTTCCTGCAGCGTTCGCAGCTCCTTCCCGGAATAGGGAGTAACATGTTACAATTCTTTACACTCTACAGAGGTGCGTCACTTTACCCTACTTTCCTGTCCACACTCTCTTTGGTGTGGGGCCCGGTTTTTTATCCAAGCCATTCACTGTGCTTCTCCGCACAACACATGCCCACCCAATTCATGCATAGCAGGTTTACCCCTGATGCTCTACCCCTCACGGTAGCCACCTAGGCTCCCCTTGCAGACCATCATAGACCCCAGGAACCGTGGGAATTAAGGGATACCACCCATGTGCATGTAGTCTCGCAAGATATACAGCGTACGGCACTGGCAGTCTGTTGACATGCGAACGAGAGAAGATCACAGATGATATTTCCCGTCCCATTCCAAGCCTTATGGTTAACGCGTCTTTACAGCGCAATCATTATGACGGCATTTGTTGTTAATTCCTAGGTAATACTTTCCCTTGCAAATGGAACCTCCGGACCTATTCTTCTTACCATGGTCCCATTTGCCAACCATAATAGGTTACCACCACTCAGGTAGATAGCCAAATAGTCATATTATTAAAGAAATAGGTTTTATGCTTTCTTTTGTATAAAGTTGATAGCATATTAAGGTTTTGCAAATAATTTTCTAACAAATATTTCAAGAAGAATGAGCAAGTGATAAACTTGCCTTGAGATGGATAGGTAGTGAAGTCGGAAACTGGTCGCGGCTCCTGACCTCCGGGTTCTACAAAATCCATCATTGTCCGGTAAAGACAATGTTCAAAGAAGCAAAATGCTATGATGCCATAAAATGATATGCAAGTACTTCTGTGTTTGTTTATCAAGATTAAGGTCAATGAGTAAATTTTATTATTTTTGGAGTTTTTTAATAATATTTTATTATTTAATTTCTTTTAAGAATTAAGTCCAAAAATTTAGATGGTAAATAGGAAAATAATCTTTTAGTTTTTTATTTGATTTTTATAAAATAGAAATATTTTGCATAACATAATCTTGAATTATTAATTTAAATTACTAAAGATTTATTTTCTTTATTTAAAATTGTTTCCATTTAGTTTTAGTTATTTGATTAAATTAAGAAAATTCATCAAATTTATATTTTTAGATAATTAAGTTTAAGGTGGTATATTATTTATCTTAAAATAATTTTATGCTAATTTTATTTGCATAAATGATATTGTATTATCAATTAATTAAAGAATGACATTTTAGATAATTTTAGCGAACTCTTATTTTTATTTGATTAATAAATCATGAATTAATTATAAATGAATAGATTTTATTTTTCTGGTTATTTTGTTATTTTATTTGTATTTTTCCGAATTACAAATCAAAAGTTATGAATTTTACAATTTTGTATGATTTTCTGGAATTTGAATTTAAGTTTAAATATCTGACATAGGGTCCCACTGTCAGGGTTTTAATATTTAATCGAAAGGATAAGGGCATGCTGACGTCGGCTGATGTCAGCAGCCACGGCCAGCGGCCATGTCGGTCACGGTCTGGCCGATTCCGACCAACCCCGACCGCCCGAGCACGCGCGCGAGATGCGCGTGACCGAGACGTACCCAGGGGTGGCGGCGCTGCCCCTAAATGGTCGCCGGAGCTACCACGGCGACGATGCACCGCAGTGGCGCACGGCGGCCGAGCTCGACCTCGAGCTACGGGACGCAATCGAGAGGGCAAATGGGTGCAATCGAGGCTTCAACTCACCATAGTTGTCGTGGACAAGATTAGGGAGTTGGGGAAATGACGACGGCCTCAGAATCTTGCTCGACGACGATAGCGGCTACTCGGGATGTCACTCGCGTTCCTCATCTTCATACCATCCCAGCACGAACGGGTTCCACCAACGTGTAGCAAACGGCGAGGCGAAGTGGATGGACGAGGTCTCCGGTCTTGAGGACGGGTAGTTCGCCGGCGATGTGAGGTGGACGACGATGGCAAGGAGATTTAGGGTTAGGATTTCCGGGTGCTGCTTGCTGAGAGAGGTGAAGAGAGAGAGAGAGAGAGAGAGAGAGAGAGGGGAAGAGTGAGGGACGAGGGCGAGATGCGCACGGCTCTCGTCCTTCTTATCCTCGCGGCCAGCGGCAAGCAGGAGGTGGCACCACGCGGCAGCGTTACGTCCTTCTGGCGCGGCAGGCAGGAAGAAGAAAAGAAAGAAATGGTCTTTTTGCGAATAACCCCCTGACTTATCCCCTAATTGCTTATTTTCCATTAAACAGTGACTTTGGGCATTTTATTAGGCTCTAGAATACCTCCAAAAAACCTACAAAAATTCATATAAGCTTCTAATTTCATGGAGAAGCCTCCTGTATTTTTATTTCGAATTTTGGGACATTTGACTTGCATGAAAAATTAAGAGATGATTTGAGTCATTCAAATTATATTTGGAATCTCCTTTATGAGCTTAACACCAAATATTTATTGTGATTTTGTTATAATACAAATAAATAAGAAAGGGATTAAGGAATGGTTAATTTCACTTCTTATGAATTTATAACTTGAGGAATTGTGTGGGAGAGGTTTTAAAATATACTAGGAAATGGTATCCTCTCTAACATGATATTATTTGAATATTTTAGATATTCAGTTCAGTCAATTTTACCCACCACAAGTGGATAGTAGAAGGTAATATCATAATTCATATAAATCACCTCGGATGGTTTAAACCCTAAGTCAATAAGGTGTATGAACTCTTGTTAATCCAAGGTTTTATTTTGCGAAAAATTGGTTCAAGTTTTACAGATGCATGCATGCAAATGCACAAATTCCTAATTCTACCCTTCGTTCGTTCCTAAACGCTGGGGTATTATAGTCTTCCCCCCTTAAATAAAACTTCATCCCGAAGTTGAAAGATGGTTACCTGAAGAGACCAGGATAAGCTTGCCTTAAATCCTCTTCCTTCTCCCAGGTAGCTTCACGTTCAGGATGATGTTTCCATTGAACTTTGCAATACTTGATTGCTCTGTTTCTGAGTCTTTTCCAGTTTTCTGCTAAGATCCGAGCTGGTTCTTCAACATAGGTTAGATCTGCTTGTAATTCCAGCTCTTCATGAGTAATTGAATCTTCAGGTTCCTTTAAGCATTTACGGAGAAGAGATACATGAAAAACATTATGGACTAGCTTCAACTGCTCCGGTAGCTCTAGTGTGAAAGCCACATTTCTATTCTGCTCAAGAATCTTGAAAGGTCCAATGTATCGAGGACTCAACTTTCCCTTCACTCCAAACCTCTTAAGACCCTTCATTGGACTAACCTTGAGATATACCAAATCTCCCACTTCAGGGCTCCATGTTTGTCTTTTCTGATCCGCTAACTTTTCTGTCGACTCTGCGCTATCTTCAAGCGATCACGAATGATATCAATGATGTCTTGTTTGTCCTTGACATAATCTGGTGCAAACTCTGTATTGGCTCCAGTTTCATACCAGCATATTGGTGATCTACACTTTCGCCCGTAGAGTACTTCAAATGGTGCAGCTTTCAAGCTGCTCTGATAGCTGTTATTGTAAGAAAACTCCGCCAATGGAAGATGTTCATCCCATGATCCTCCAAAATCTAAAGCACATGCCCTAAGCATGTCTTCTCGAATCTGATTTGTTCTTTCAGTTTGCCCTCCGGTTTGTGGATGATATGTTGTGCTGAAATCCAGCTGTGATCCCAGTGCTTCATGAAGTTTCTTCCAGAATACTGATGTGAATACAGATCCTCGATCTGAAACTATCCTTTTAGGTACTCCATGCTTACTGACAATCTCCTTCACATAAATATCCACCAATTTCTCAGCGTTGTCTCTTTGATTCACTGCTAGGAAATGTGCACTCTTGGTAAGTCGATCCACGACCACCCAAATCATATCCTTATGTTTCTTGGTCATTGGTAAACCAGTGATAAAATCCATACCTATTTCCTCCCATTTCCATCCCGGAATCTCTAAAGGTTGTAAAGGCCCTGCTGGACTCTGGTGTTCTGCCTTCACTCTTTGACATGTATGACATTCTGATACATACTTGGCAATGTCTCTCTTCATGTTGTTCCACCAGAAGAACTCCTTGAGATCCATGTACATCTTCGTACCTCCCGGATGAATGGAATATGGTGTCTCATGTGCCTCCCGAAGTATCAACCCTTTGATTTCAGGTATATCCGGCACACAAATCCTGTTCTGGAACCATAGTGATCCATAATCACCCAGACGGAATTCTGATGGTCTTCCTTCCTCAATTCTACGAATTTCCTCCTTTATGAAAGGATCTTCGTCTTGTTGTCTGATTATCTCATTTCGAAGGTCACTTTGCCTTTCTTCCATTACCTTCAAGGTGTTGACTTCTAGTAACTGGATCTCTGATCTTTCTAGATCCATCTTCAACTCCTTGGGCAATTCACGATGTATAGGTTGAACATCCGTGCTCTTTCGGCTTAAAGCATCAGCCACAACATTGGCTTTTCCCGGAGTATAATTGATCGTGAGATCATAATCCTTAATCAACTCCAGCCACCTTCTTTGTCTCATATTCAACTCCTTCTGAGTAAAGAAGTACTTGAGACTCTTGTGGTCCGTGTATAACTCACACTTGGCCCCATAAAGAAATTGCCTCCATTTCTTCAAAGCGAACACTACCGCTGCCAACTCCAAATCATGAGTTGGGTAGTTCACTTCATGAGGTTTGAGCTGTCTTGAAGCATAAGCTATTACTTTTCGATCTTGCATGAGTACACAGCCTAATCCATTCTTGGATGCATCACAATAAACTGTGTAATCCTTGCCTGATTCAGGCACTGCTAAGATCGGTGTTGAAGTTAACCGAGTTTTCAACTCCTGGAAACTCGCTTCGCACTTGTCTGTCCACTCAAATGGAACATTTTTTCGTAACAACTTGGTCATAGGTCCTGCTATCCTGGAGAATCCTTCAATGAATCTCCGATAGTATCCGGCCATACCCAAGAAACCTCTGATCTCCCTGACATTTTTCGATGATTGCCATTCCTGAACTGCCTGTACTTTAGCTGGATCTACCGCAATTCCATCCTTGCTGATAACATGACCAAGGAAATCCACTTTGTCTAACCAGAATTCACACTTACTGAACTTGGCATATAGCTGATGTTCCCTCAAAACTTGCAATGCTATCCTCAAATGCTTAGCATGTCTCCTCCTTATTCTTGGAATATATTAGGATATCATCGATAAAGACTATCACGAACTTGTCCAGATATGGCATAAAGATCTTGTTCATCAGGTTCATGAAAATAGCAGGTGCATTGGTCAGTCCAAAAGGAACAACCAAATACTCATGATGTCCATACCTGGAGACAAATGCTGTCTTGGGAACATCTTCAGGTTTGATTTTAATTTGATGATAACCTGACCTTAGATCAATCTTGGAGAACACTCCTGCCCCCTGGACTTGATCAAAAAAATCTTGAATTCTTGGCAGTGGGTACCTGTTTTTGATAGTAACATTGTTCAAATTTCTGAAATCTCCACACATTCTTCTGCCTCCATCGCGTTTATCCACGAAAATGACTGGTGATCCCCATGGTGAAACACTTTCCCTAATGAATCCTTTGCTCTCAAGTTCATCAAGCTGCTCTTTGAGTTCCTTCAACTCCTTAGGACCCATCTTGTATGGCGCTTGAGCTATGGGTGATGTACCAGGTATTAGGTCTATAGTAAACTCTATTTCTCTATCTGGTGGCATTCCGGGTAGTTCTTTGGGAAATACATCCGGAAACTCATTAACTACCGGAATATCCTCCAACTTGGCCTCCTTTAATGAATTCAGTTGGATTCCAACCTCCATGTGAGTGTGCTTGTCAGCCTGGTATGTGATTCTACCTCCTCTGGATTTCCTAATGGATACTGTTTTCTTCTCACAGTCAGTTTGAGCTCCATGTGCAGTCATCCAGTCCATTCCAAGAACAACTTGTAAATCCTTGAGTGGAAGCACAAATAGATCCGCGTAGTACGTGCAATTACAGACCGTAATGACCTGTTCTTGCTTCACATGGGTTACTAAAAGCATACTCCCAGCCGTTAACATTGTGATGGGGCATTCTAACGGCTCACACCTTACCCCATACATATCAACAAACTCACTGGATATGAAAGAATTGGTAGCACTAGTATCAAATAGAACTTTGCCAAGATGAGTAAGAATGCTGAGCGTACCTAGCACAGTGGTTTCCGAGTTGTCCGCCTCCTCCAAGGATGTGCAGTTCAGCTTTCCAAAAGACCTTCCCCTCTTGCCGTTGTTATTCTTTCCATTGCCTCCTCCTCCAGCTGTAGATCCACCACTTCCTCCGGGTTTACCTCCACCTCTATTGAAACCTCCTCCAGCTGGCTTATTAGGACAAACTGGCTTGACATGTCCTTCCTGGCCACACCCAAAACAGACAATCTTGGGTTTCCTGCACTCGTTTAACATGACCAGGAAGCCCGCAGTTATGGCATATGATTCTGCTCTTTGGATTGAACGCTCCCCGATTAACCGGTGCTCCTCCCGGTTGAATTCTGGGCTTGAAACTCGGGTTAGGTCTGGATCTATTGGGTTCAAACCTTTTGGCCTCCGATTTTGCCTTCTTCTGTCGGCTCAACTGAACCAACTTATAATCATTCTCCCAAGTGATTGCAGAATTCATCAACTCCTGGAAGTTTGGGCTTAGTCATCTTCAACTGCATGGCAGCATAAGGATCCAATCCCCTTAGGAATCTTTTGACCCTCTTGGCATCAGTACTCACCTCGTCAGAAGCGTAACGAGAGAGTACACTGAATTCTCTGACGTACTTCATCATAGTCTGAGTACCTTGCTGAAGATCCTCAAATTCTCTCCTCTTCAGCTCCATGATACCCTCTGGTACATGGTACTCCTGGAACTTCTCCTTGAACTCCTCCCAAGTGAACACCTTCTCTGGTGGTTGTAGAATCACCTAGTTTTCCCACCAAGATGTGGCCGGTCCAGTCAAAAGGTGGGTTGCATAACGCACCTTTTCCTCATCGCTTGCGCCTAACGCCTTAAGCTTCCTCTCCATGTCAGTTAACCAGTCTTCCGCATCCATCGGTTCAGGTGCTGTTGCAAAAGGTAGAGGCTTGGTGTTTAGGAAATCCGACAGACTAGTCGTCTTAGCTTCTGGGCCTCTTGCATTACCGATTTGGCCCATCAGTTCCGCCATGAACTTATTCTGGGTTTCTTGCATAAACTGCATGTATTGCATGAAGTTTTGCTCTCCTAATGGCCTGGAAGGTGTCGGTGGTGATGGTATTTCTCTCCTAGCATCTTGATCCGCTTTTTCCTTAGCTTCGCGCTCCAAGCGTTGCTCCCGCGACTCGTTTCCACTACCCACTTCCATTTACCCCTAGCCCTGCAACACGAACCGAATAAACTCATAATTACACCATGCCCATGCTTTATGAGCCTCACTTCACGTGTAGTACTAGTCACATGATTGCTACTGATGAAGAGTTGGGTAGTGCCCCAAGCGAAGGCGGAGATGTAGCAAGCAGCAGTTTTCCCTCGATAACGAACCGAGGTTTATCGAACCAGTAGGACCTTGAAATCAACAACAAAGTGAATGTTGAAGATCTTTGGCGCTTAATCTTCAACAGACATGGACCTGCACACACTCAACCAAAATACTTTGCCCCCAATGGCGGAAAGGTTGTCAATCTTTTCGGTCTCGCAGAAAACAAATCGGTTAATTGTATAGTGAAATAGATGAAATATGAAAATGGACCAGTGGAGTAATAATGATGAAAAGTGATAAGTAAAGGTTCCAATCAATATAAAAAGATGGACCTGGGGTTATGGGTTCACTAGTGGAGTCTCTCAAGTAAATAAAACACCCATATGATGGGTAAACAAATTACAGCTAGGCAATTGACAAGATTATAACACAAACTTAATCTAGCTATGACATAGAGAACATGATAATATTTAAGTAGGCATCACGACAATGAACAAAGACCGTTGAGTCCAACTGCATCTTTGTATAAAAAGTCCACCGTGTGATCGCTATCCAGCCTGTAACCCACCGGTATTAAGTTGCAAGCAACAGACATTTGCATTAAGTAAAGCGCATGAAGTAAGTAATATTAAATATCAAAATAGACTTAACACCGATGTTTTACCCTTATTAGCAATAGCACACCCTCGCCCTTAGACGTTTCTGTCACTCGTGCCTAGAAACAAAAGGGGGCATGAACCCACTATCTAGCATAAATACTCTTGGAGATACACACAATCACTTGGCCAAAATAACTACGCACATCGGAGAG
The DNA here is from genome assembly GCA_012064385.1 of Puccinellia tenuiflora. NCBI lineage: Eukaryota > Viridiplantae > Streptophyta > Magnoliopsida > Poales > Poaceae > Puccinellia > Puccinellia tenuiflora. The sequence continues at coordinate 172,735 of QRDG01000425.1, read as the reverse complement.
CACGCAAGAACATAAATCAACATATAAGAATCATGCAGAATCTGATCATAACTTTATAATCCATCGGATCCCAGCAAACACATCACATAGCATTACAATAATTGATCTTTATCATGTTAGACAGCTCAGAAGATCATAAGACATGAAGCACAAGAGAGAGAGACTACCATCTAGCTACTGCCGTGGACCCAAGGTCCAAGGTGGGACTACTCACAAATCATCTCGGAGGAAGGCATGGCGATGAAGAGCCCTCCGGGATCGATCTCCCCTCCGGCAGAGTGCCGGGATCTGCTTCAGAATCACCCCCGAACTAGGGTTTGTGTTGACGGCGCCTCGGGATGACTTTTCTGGAAAATAATGGCCACCCAGTAGTTTTTACGGTTTTAGGGATTTTATAGGCATCGGAGGGGGCCGAGGGGACCCACCAGGAGCAGGGGCGGGTCCCACCCGCGGGCCAAGGGGGGCCCGCGGCAGGAGGCCGTCCCTGCCCTGTGGGTGGCCCCCAGGGCTGCCCTTTGGTCTTCTGGTGTCTTCCGTCGCATAAAAAATCTCCGTAAATTTTGAGCTCAATCCGACGATATTTCCTGTGGTGGATTTTCTGAAATACAAAAACAGCAAAAACAGGAAACTGGCACTGGGCATCTTGTCAATAGGTTAGTCCAACAAAATGTATAAAAATGATTAATATGATGGTAAAAACATGTGATAACATCACAAAACTAGCATGGCTCAATCAAAAATTATAGATACGTTTGACACGTATCATCACACAATGGAAATCAAAATCCAAATCCAAATAAAAACCAGAGATATGTTACATAATATACATATAAGTATAGCGTTATTACAATACCCTCACCGTAGGTGAGTTACACACATAAAGTAGTACATAGTGCAACTGGGTCTCACAAGCACTCTGACCCTTATTTATCATACAAGGTCCAAACTCACACGCTACAACTGCCAAACTACTGTACAACTCGAACTCTCACTTCGAGATCCCCTTCAGTCGCATCATCACTCAAAAAGAAATTAAATAATAAAATATTATTAAAAACTCCAAAAATAATAAAATTTACTCATTCACCTTAATCTTGATAAACAAACACAGAAGTACTTGCATATCATTTTATGGCATCATAGCATTTGCTTCTTTGAACATTGTCTTTACCGAACAATGATGGATTTTGTAGAACCCGGAGGTCAGGAGCCGCGACCAGTTTCCGACTTCACTACCTATCCATCTCAAGGCAAGTTCATCACTTGCTCATACTTCTTGAAATATTTGTTAGAAAACTATTTGCAAAACCTTAATATATTATCACCTTTATACAAAAGAAAGCATAAAACCTATTTCTTTAATAATATGACTATTTGGCTATCTACCTGAGTGGTGGTAACCTATTATGGTTGGCAAATGGGACCATGGTAGAAAGAATAGGTCGGGAGGGTCCATTTGCAAGGGAAAGTATTACCTAGGAATTAACAACAAATGCCATCATAATGATTGCACCGTAAAGACGCGTTAACCATAAGGCTTAGAATGGGACGGGAAATGTTATCTGTGATCTTCCCTCGTTCGCACGTCAACGGACTGTCAGTGCCGTACGCTATAGATCTTGCGAGACTACATGCACATGGGTGGGATCCCTTAATTCCCACGGTTCTTGGGGTCTATGATGGTCTGCAAGGGGAGCCTAGGTGGCTACCGTGAGGGGTAGAGCATCAAGGGTAAATCTGCTATGCATGAATTGGGTGGGCATGTGTTGTGCGGAGAAGCACAATGAATGGCTTGGATAAAAAACCGGGCCCCACACCAAAGAGAGTGTGGACAGGAAAGTACGCCTGGTTGTGCAACAAGGTCTTGATCCCTTATGGGTAAAGTGACACACATCTGCAGAGTGTAAAGAATTGTAACATGTTACTCCCTGTTCCGGGAAGGAGTTGCGAACACTGCAGGAAAGGAACTCCATGAAGTTCTAACCCTATGAAGGATGACGTGCATAGTTTTCGGAATAAAAGATATTTCTTGAAGAAATGTTTACAAAAACCTTGCATTAAGCTTAAGGCTCCCTGGAGTCTAAAGCTGTAGCTAGTGCATCAAACTTCCCACCGTATATAATGAACTTGTTGAGTAACACTGGTTACTCATCCCTTCCTTTGAACCCCTACTTAGGTTATGAAGACTTAGGCAACGCATCATTGTATGCGATGGGCGGACAGGAGGGAGTCTTCTACGAGGAGCCAGATCTATCAGGAAGCGTTGAAGGCATGGACTACCTTATCCTCTACATCGATGACGAGGAGGAGGAATCTGAATAGAGTAGTGTTATTATAGTAACCTACATCTAGAACATGGTTGAATCGAGCAGCATGGCACATCTTAATAAGCTGTTGAGTTCCCATGCGCAAGTTAGTTGCTTCTTGTTGGATCTTTTGGTTAACACTAAGTTTGAGTGGTCTCATGTCAGATCATTTCTGTTATGCACAATTTTGTCTTGTAATAATAAAGTTGTATGATATTTGGACCCGCAATGTTTCTGTTGTACCACCCTGAGGGATGTGACATTTGCGGAATGGTGTTCTGTAAGTGTTATGTCAACGACTTGCGTACTACAACATGCAGTGGTATGCCGGGTCATCGCAGCTGATATCAGAGCAATTGCTTTGACCTTAGGTTGGAAACCTAGTAAAGGGATAGAACATGTCGGTAGTTAAAGCAACGATAAAGAGTGCGCTAGAAGTATGATGAATATTCAATTGAGAATAACATTGTCATATTTTCAGTGTTAAAGTTCTTTATTATGATGCCATATTAATGGTTCTTATCTTGTTTTGAACAGTTGCGATGGCACATGGGAGTTCCAAGAGTACTATTTGGTCGAAGCATGAGAGATTGGATGAGTATGACGGCACCTTGACCGAGCAGTTGCGGTCCCTACTGCGAGCCTTCGGATGTGACATCAACATCCCAGTCTACACTTACACTTACAAGGATGGTGAGGTAGTAGTGAAGTATAGGGTACTTATCCGTATACCACATGAGTTGACCCCGCACTTGACGAGGCCTCATGGGGAAGGTCGCAGTCACACCACCGCATATCAGGAGGCGTTGGTGCAGGCTATTGCGACTATCCGTGAGTACAAGTCCGCGTATCTGGTAGGTACTAGCTTTGAAGCTATTCCATGTGACACGATGTCTTCAGAGTTGGCACTAGATCACTTTGCGCTGGTTAAAACCAAGCCAAAGTTAGCCACCCGGATGATGGACCGTTACAGGCAGTTGATAGGTTCATTCTACAAGACTCACCAGGTTAGTATGGAAGACAAAGGAAGTTTGTTGGAAAAGCTCACGGGCCCGAACTGGGCGAGGTTTCCAGGGAAGGGGAAGGCCCAGGAGATGGGTGGATCCCGTAGCGTACCTGCTGAGGGAACATCTAGGCAGTCGACCCGTTCAGGCCCATCCAGGTATTCGCCTACCCCGGAGCCAATTCATCCCGAGCCATCTGTTCCACTTGAGGCATCAGATTCTTACGTTCCTATTGAGAACTCTGATGGCTGGAGGTTTGACTGGTACCCTGGTACCAGCAGCCATCCTATTCCTTGTTATGACTCCGCGGATGATTGGCTCAATCCAGTCCATCCGTGGTAGCAGCCCCGGTTGTTCCTGTTCCTGCTGTTGTTGGTGACCACGATGATGTCATTAACATATCGTCTGATGAGGAGTATCCCATGGAGGTGCAGCCTATGCAGGAAACAACGTTCGACCACTCTCAGTGCACCACGACTACCTGTTATGGTGAGGCTGGACCATCTCAGTACCCGAGTGTTGAGGAGGTTAGAGCCAACATGGTTTGTTATCTAGGCTGGGAGGGACTCATCCTGACTGACACGTCTGTCACCGATACCTCCGACATGGACTATGTCCCGACCGGGAGACCCTACATACCGGAGTCTGTGCGTAGGACCTCACGCCAGTACGGATGGACTGAGCCCAATCATCCGCGGAGTCATAACAGGGAATAGGATGGCTGCTGGTACCAGGGTACCAGTCAAACCTCCAGCCATCAGAGTTCTCAATAGGAACGTAAGAATCTGATGCCTCAAGTGGAACAGATGGATCGGGATCACTGGGGTATGACGGGGTAATGAATGGGCTCCGGGGTAGGTGAATACCTGGATGGGCCTGAACGGGTCGACTGCCTGGAGGTTCCCTCAGCAGGTACGCTACGGGATCCACCCATCTCCTGGGCCTTCCCCTTCCCTGGAAACCTCGCCCAGTTCGGGCCTGTGAGCTTTTCCAACAAAATTCCTTGTCTTCCATACAAACCTGGTGAGTCTCCTAGAATGAACCTATCAACTGCCTGTAACGGTCCATCATCCGGGTGGCTAACTTTGGCTTGGTTTTAACCAGCGCAAAGTGATCCAGTGCCAACTCTGAAGACATCGTGTCACATGGAATAGCTTCAAAGCTAGTACCTACCAGATACGCGGACTTGTACTCACGGATAGTCGCAATAGCCCGCACCAACGCCTCCTGATATGCGGCGGTGTGACTGCGACCTTCCCCATGAGGCCTCGTCAAGTGCGGGGTCAACTCCTGTGGTATACGGATAAGTACCCTATACTTCACTACTGCCTCACCATCCTTGTAAGTATAAGTGTAGACTGGGATGTTGATGTCACATCCGAAGGCTTGCAGTAGAGACCACAACTGCTCGGTCAAGGTGCCGTCATACTCATCCAATCTCTCATGCTTCGACCAAATAGTACTCTCAGAACTCCCATGTGCCATCGCAACTGTTCAAAACAAGATAAGAACTATTAATATGGCATCATAATAAAGAACTTTAACATTGAAAATATGACAATGTTATTCTCAAGTGAATATTCATCATACTTCTAGCGCACTCTTTATCGTTGCTTTAACTACCGACAGGTTCTATCCCTTTACTAGGTTTCCAACCTAAGGTCAAAGCAATTGCTCTGATACCAGCTGCGGTGACCCGGCATACCACTGCATGTTGTAGTACGCAAGTCGTTGACATAACACTTACAGAACACCATTCCGCAAATGTCACATCCCTCGGGGTGGTACAACAGAAACATTGCGGGTCCAAATATCATACAACTTTATTATTACAAGACGAAATTGTGCATAACAGAAATAATCTGACATGAGACCACTCAAACTTAGTGTTAAGCAAAGATCCAACAAGAAGCAACTAACTTGCGCATGGGAACTCAACAGCTTATTAAAATGTGCCATGCTGCTCGATTCAACCATGTTCTAGATGTAGGTTACTATAATAACACTACTCTATTCGGATTCCTCCTCCTCGTCATCGACGCCATAGTGGATAAGGTAGTCCACGCCTTCAACGCTGCCTGATAGATCTGGCTCCTCATAGAACACTCCCTCCTGTCCGCCCATCGCAAACAATGATGTGTCGCCTAAGTCTTCATAACCTAAGCAGGGGTTCAAAGGAAAGGGATGAGTAACCAGCGTTACTCAACAAGTTCATTATGTACGGTGGGAAGTTTGATGCACTAGCTACAGCTTTAGACTCCAGGGAGCCTTAAGCTTAATGCAAGGTTTTGTAAACATTTCTTCAAGAAGTATCTTTTATTTCGAAAACTATGCCCGTCATCCTTCACAGGGCTAGAACTTCATGGAGTTCCTTTCCTGCAGCGTTTGCAGCTCCTTCCCCGAACAGGGAGTAACATGTTACAATTCTTTACACTCTGCAGAGGTGCGTCACTTTACCCATAAGGGATCAAGACCTTGTTGCACAACCAGGCGTACTTTCCTGTCCACACTATCTTTGGTGTGGGGCCCGGTTTTTTATCCAAGCCATTCACTGTGCTTCTCCGCACAACACATGCCCACCAAATTCATGCATCGCAGGTTTACCCCTGATGCTCCACCCCTCACGGTAGCCACCTAGGCTCCCCTTGCAGATCATCATAGACCCCAGGAACCATGGGAATTAAGGGATCCCACCCATGTGCATGTAGTCTCGCAAGATCTACAACGTACGGCACTGGCAGTCCGTTGACATGCGAACGAGAGAAGATCACAGATGACATTTCCCGTCCCATTCCAAGCCTTATGCTTAACGCGTCTTTACGACGCAATGATTATGACGGTATTTGTTGTTAATTCCTAGGTAATACTTTCCCTTGCAAATGGAACCCCCGGACATATTCTTCTTACCATGGTCCCATTTGCCAACAATAATAGGTTACCACCACTCAGGTAGATAGCCAAATGGTCATATTATTAAAGAAATAGGTTTTATGCTTTCTTTTGTATAAAGGTGATAGTATATTAAGGTTTTGCAAATAGTTTTCTAACAAATATTTCAAGAAGTATGAGCAAGTGATGAACTTGCCTTGAGATGGATAGGTAGTGAAGTCGGAAACTGGTCGCGACTCCTGACCTCCGGGTTCTACAAAATCCATCATTGTCCGGTAAAGACAATGTTCAAAGAAGCAAATGCTATGATGCCATAAAATGATATGCAAGTACTTATGTGTTTTGTTTATCAAGATTAAGGTCAATGAGTAAATTTTATTATTTTTGGAGTTTTTTAATAATATTTTATTATTTAATTTCTTTTAAGAATTAAGTCCAAAAATTTAGATGGTAAATAGGAAAATAATCTTTTAGTTTTTTATTTAATTTTTATAAAATATAAATATTTTGCATAACATAATCTTGAATTATTAATTTAAATTACTAAAGATTTATTTTCTTTATTTAAGATTGTTCCATTTAGTTTTAGTTAATTGATTAAATTAAGAAAATTCATCAAATTTATATTTTTAGATAATTACGTTTAAGGTGGTATATTATTTATCTTAAATAATTTTATGCTAATTTTATTTGCATAAATGAAATTGTATTAGCAATTAATTAAAGAATGTCATTTTAGATAATTTTAGCGAACTCTTATTTTTATTTGATTAATAAATCATGAATTAATTATAAATGAATAGATTTTATTTTTCTGGTTATTTTGGTATTTTAGACCGAGACGTACCCAGGGGTGGCGGTGCCGCCCCTAAATGGTCACCGGAGCTACCACGACGACGGCGCACCGCGGCGGCGCACCGCGGCCGAGCTCGATCTCGAGCTACGAGACGCAATCGAGAGGGCAAATGGGTGCAATCGAGGCTTCAACTCACCACAGTTGTCGTGGACAAGATTAGGGCGTTGCGAAAGCGACGACGACGTCAGAATATTGCTCGACGACGGCACTGGCTACTCGGGATGTCACTCGCGTTCCTCGTCTTCAGACCATCCCAGCACGAACGGGTTCCACCAGCGTTTAGCAGACGACGAAGCGAAGTGGATGGACGAGGTCTCCGGTCTTGAGGACGAGTAGTTCGCCGGCGATGTGAGGTGGACGACGATGGCAGGGAGAGCTAGGGTTAGGATTTCCGGGTGCTGATTGCTGAGAGAGGTGAAGAGAGAGAAAGCGAAGGGAAGAGTGAGGGTCGTGTTGGAGGTAATCTCAGACTGTTGGATAGAGTCCAAACAAAACGAGCTAAGCATCCACGTACTCATTCAAAATAAGAGATAGAGATAAGGAAAATAAAAGATAAGCATCCTTATCTCCTAATAACAAAACGAGAACTAAAGGGAGTCAACGTACGTAAGTCATGCGCCACGATCGGAGGCGCCTCCAACGTTATTTGGAGTGGGTCCCATTTCCCTAGCGCTAAATAAATAGGGAGTCCGGCTCCTGTACGTCTCCTGTACGAGGTGACGGATCTCGCTACAGTGCCCTCTCTCCCGATAGTCCAACCACCCCGATCCTTAGCTAGCGCTCTGGGAACCGAAGGCCTCCTCCCTCGCCACGCACGCCCTGGGCAGCGCCGTTGGCATCCCGAAGGCCATCGCTACCCGCTGCTGGAGAGAGCAGCGGACATCCGTTGCCGTACGACTACGAACGACGACACGCAGGCCCTAATGGCTTCATCAAGCAATGGTTAAATTCTAATTCCGCATTAGTCTTGTGTTCTAATTATAGGCTAATCCTAATCATGTCTAAGTTAGATGTTTACATTGGTATCAGAGCATGGTTAGCCTAATTATGAGATCTGTTTGTATTGATCATGTTTGGATCGTTAGTTTTTAGTTTTTCAGATCATGTTTGATTAGATTAGTTTTTGTCAACTGTTTAGATTAGTTTCAGTTTCTTTGTTTGGCCGATTTGCATGTTGTGTTAATCTAAATTGTTCTGATAGTTTAGATTAGCATTTTAATTAGTTTCGGCTATTGTTGCTTAGATCTGATTACATGTTTAAGCAATGTTGATCGTCTGTTTATACTAAGTTCGGTTAATTAAGTTCAGCACTAGATTAATTTCAGTTCAATTACATGTTTAGCTATCAGATGCAGTCCCGTAAGAACCCTCATTCCCGAAATTAAAAATCTAAGAAAAGTTGCAGAGGCTCACCTTAGACGCCGCGTCGACGCCTAGTCCTTATGGACACCCGCACACATGAGTCGTGTGCGAGGGCGCCGTCGCCGCACCGCCGTTGTCTCCTTCGCCGGAGGTGCGTCGGAAAGATACCACGGAGGCCGTCCTCGACGGAACCGCGCGCCGGCTTTTGCCAGTGCACGCGGCGCCGGCGAGGAGAGCCACCGCAGCTCCCGAGCCTCAGTTTCGCCTGTCATGGCCCCTGAGGCCGCCGCGCATCAGCTCCTGCGCGCCGCCGCCCTCAGCTGCTCGCGCACGTCCTCGCGCACAAGCACAGCGCATCGGCCGCGCCGTCGCCGAGCTCGCGCCGGCCTCAGCTCGCCGCCGCCGGGCCCGTGTGCGTGTGCGCCACCGCCGCGCTCAGCCCCCGCACTAAGCTACCACCGCCGCACGCATCAGTTCGCGCGCGTCCGCGTGTGACCGCCGCCACTCAGCTCACTCGCGTGCGGAAATGAACGGGAGAATAGAATGGGGAATGAGATTAGGGTTAGGGATTTCCGGCCGGCCGATTTTGTTTTGATTGGAATGCACTGCGACCGTACGATCGCATCGGACGGCTGAGATCGCAACGTTCCGGCCGACCAAGCTAATGGGCTGTGCACCGCCTTTTGAGCCGAATCTTCCTATGGGCTGATTTTCGGTTGCGGTTTTTATTTTTATTTTTCTGCCCTTAAGTTTCCTGGGCCATGGGCTAATTCAGCTGCGCAGAAAAATATGCTAAGTCTGTTTTAGTCTTTTCTGTTTAAGTTTATTCATTACCTTTGAGCTATTTTAATTGATGTTAATTCCCTGTTAATGAGCTGCTTATTATTTGGTGTTTAAGCTGAAATCACAGTCTGATTAAAATGAAACCAACGTGAAGTTTTAATTAGATATTAAATTTTGCATGTGATTATAATCTGACCAAAGTTGTTTATAATCATATGTCATCTTAGTTTATTTCTTTTCTATTCCATTTTCTGCCCAACGGTGATTTTGGAATAGAATTATTTTATGAGCATGTATTTAATCATACCAACGTAAGGTTATTTTCATGCTTTGTTATGATTCTCACTAAGTTGTGATTTGTTTCAGCCATTGACACCAACAACATTTCCCATACCCTGAATGGGATTGAGCCACTGAATGGGACCAACTTCCCTCAGTGGAAGGAGAAGGTCATGATCAGCCTTGGGGTCTTAAATCTCGACCTTGCTTTACGTGAGGATGCTCCTATTGCTCCTTCTAGCTCAGCCTCAGATTATGCTGATAAGAAGAAGGAGTATGATGCTAAGTGTGAGAAATGGGGACATTCCAACCGGATGTCTCTCATGATCATTAAGAGCTCCATCTCAGTCGGAATTAGGGGAGCAATCCCCAATTCTGAAGATGCTAAGAAGTACATGGCCTCAGTGGAGGAGCAATTCAAGAGCTCTTCCAAGACTTATGCCAGTACCCTGATCATGAAGATATTGACCACAAGGTATGATGGCTCACGTGGCATTAGAGAGCATATTATGACCATGTCTGACATGGCCGCTAAGCTGAAAGGGATGGATATGGCCATTGGTGACAACTTTTTGGTTCATTTCATTATGACTTCCCTGCCAACTGAGTTTGACCCCTTTAAGATAAGTTACAACACACAGAAAGAAAAGTGGAGTATCACTGATCTCATGAGTTACTGTGTTGAAGAGGAGGAAAGGCAGAAGGCACAGCGTGTTCAGGGCTTTGCCAATGTCGTTTCTCCTGGCCACAACAATAAGAGAAAGCACAACAATGGGGATTGCTCTAAGGCCAAGAAGAAGCTGTGTTTCTCTCCTAAGCCCGAGTCCAGTAAGGCAAGAGGACCCAAACCTCAAGCAGAGATAATGTGTCTCTTGTGCAAGAAGCAGGGGCACATGCAGAGGGACTATGCAGGATTTAAGAAGTGGCTTGCTAAAAAGGGTAATGATATAATCTCATTTGTCGATGAGTCCCTTTATGCTGATTTTTTCCCTAGTACTTGGTGGATTGACTCAGGTGCCACCGTGCACGTTACCAATTCATTGCAGGGATTGCATTCCGTGAGGACCCTAAGAAAGGGGGAGCGAAGCCTTAAGGTGGCTGATGGCAAGGAGATGGAAGTCTAAGCTGTTGGAGTTGCTCCATTAGCATTAGCACACGGCTTCATACTTTTGCTTAATAATGTTCTTTACGCTCCCACCTTGAGGAGAAACTTGATTTCTGTTTCTGCATTAGATGATGAACATTATTTTTGTAAGTTTGGAAACAATCAGTGTGTTATCGAGTTGAATGATAATAATGTTGGTCTTGCTATCAGGCATGACAAACTTTATATGCTTCTCCTTAATGATTCCTCTGTGATGAATGTGTGCGATGGTACAAATAAGTATAAGAAGAGTAAGGGTGATGAGACCTCGTCGAAATTGTGGCACTGTCGCTTAGGCCACATTTCGAAGGGGAGAATTGAACGTCTCATTAGAGAAGAGATATTGCACCCATTAGATTTCTCTGATTCAGATCACTGTATTGATTGTATTAAGGGAAAATATGTTAAGCATCAGAAGAAAGGGGCAATTAGAAGCACAGGACGCTTAGAACTAATCCACACTGATATTTGTGGTCCTTTTCCTGTGAAGTCAGTGGATGGTTTTGACTCGTTTATTACCTTCACTGATGATTACTCCCGTTATGGTTATATTTACCCCATTCGCGATCGTTCTGAAGCGCTTGATAAGTTTAAAATATTTAAGGCCGAAGTAGAAAATCAGACCGACCTTAAATTAAAGTAGTGCGCTCAGACCGGCGTGGTGAATATTATGGGAGACATGCACCCAACGGGCAAACCCCTCGGCCCTTTGCCAACTTCCTTGAGGAAAATGGCATAGCGGCTCAATATTCTATGCCCGGCGAACCTCAGCAAAATGGAGTGGCCGAGCGTCGCAATCGCACACTTATGGACATGGTGCGTAGCATGCTTAGTCATTCTAGCTTGCCAGTCAGTTTGTGGATTGAAGCTCTTAAGACAGCCGTTCACATATTAAATCGAGTTCCCACTAAGTCAGCCCCTAAAACACCTTATGAATTGTGGACTGAAAGGAAACTCACCTTAAATTACTTACGAGTGTGGGGCTGCCGTGCCGAGGCTAGGATTTTTAATCCACAACTTAAGAAATTAGACCCTAAGACTGTGAGCTGCTACTTTGTTGGATATCCCCTAAAGTCAAAGGGATACCGCTTTTATTGCCCAGATCGTTTCACTAAGTTTGTAGAAACGTCACATGCTGTGTTCTTAGAAAGTGGCGAAATCAGTGGGAGCTCACAACCCCGGAAGATAGATCTTGAGGAAATTCGGGTTAATGTTACACTACCGAATATCCAAGAGAACTTTATTCCATTTATTCCCACATCTCCAATTAATAATAATAATGGAGGTGCAGACTCAACTGGGGAGAATAATGATTCACCTCAGCCTTCACCTCAGCCGTCTCCTCAGCCATCCCCTCAACGGGCTCCTGAGCCACCAAGGAGATCACAAAGAGCTAGGAGATCTGCCATTTCCAATGACTATGAGGTTTTACCTGAATGAGAGTGACATTGGGAAGGTGGATGATCCAAACTCTTTTAAGGAAGCCATGCTAAGTGAGAACTCACCTAAATGGCTTATAGCCATGGAGGATGAGATGAAATCTATGAGCATTAATGATGTCTGGGATTTAGTAGAAATTCCTGAAGGAGTCAAACCAGTAGGCTGCAGATGGGTCTACAAAACTAAGCATGACTCTAAAGGGAAGATCGAAAGATTTAAGGCTAGGCTTGTAGCAAAGGGTTTTACTCAGAGGGAAGGGGTTGATTTCAATGATACCTTTTCTCCTGTGTCTAAGAAAGACTCTCTAAGAATTGTCATGGCACTGGTCGCTCACTATGACTTAGAATTACATCAGATGGATGTTAGAACTGCGTTCCTAAATGGTGACTTGCATGAGAATGTTTATATGGCTCAACCGGAAGGTTTTGTTGTAGAAGGCAAGGAACACATGGGATGCAGACTTAAGAAATCCATCTATGGTTTAAAACAGGCGTCCAGGCAGTGGTATCTCAAGTTTGATGGGATAATAAGAAATTTTGGCTTTAAGGAAAATGAGGTGGACAATTGCATCTACATTAAGGTTAAGGGAGGCAAGTTTATAATCTTGGTTCTCTATGTAGATGATATCCTTTTAGCAAGTAGCGATAAGAATATGCTACATGAGACTAAGGATTTTCTCTCCTCGCACTTCGATATGAAGGATCTTGGTGATGCCTCTTATGTTTTGGGCATTGAGATTTACCGAGATAGGTCCAGAGGAGTATTAGGATTATGTCAGAAGTCATACATTGAGAAAGTGCTCAAGAGGTACAATATGCAAAATTGTGCTAGCACACCTGCTCCAATTGTTAAGGGCGATAAGTTTGGTTTATTCCAAAGTCCAGGGAATCAATTAGAGGTCGATCGAATGAAAGAGATTCCTTATGCTTCAGCTGTCGGAAGCCTTATGTATGCTCAGGTTTGTACACGCCCTGACTTAGCATTCGTTACCGGGATGCTTGGCAGATTTCAGTCAAATCCAGGATTGGACCACTGGAAAGCAGTTAAGAAAGTCTTGCGATATTTGCAGGGCACTAAGGGATACATGCTTACATATAAGAGATCTGATAACCTTGAGGTTATAGGTTACTCAGATTCAGACTTTGCAGGGTGTGAGGATACTAAGAAATCCACATCAGGTTATATCTTCACCCTTGCAGGCGGAGCCATTTCGTGGAAAAGCTCCAAACAAACACTTACAGCATCATCAACGATGCAAGCTGAGTTTGTGGCATGTTATGAGGCAACCGGGCAGGCCGTATGGCTTAAGAATTTTATCCCGAATTTAAGAGTGGTGGACAGCATTTCAAAGCCACTAACTTTATACTGCGATAATAAAGCTGCGGTATTCTATGCGAGTAACAACAAGTCGAGTGGTGCTGCCAAACACATCGACATTAAGTATCATGTTGTGAAAGATAGAGTTCAGGATCAAACCATTAAGATCAAGCATATTAGCACTAAGGCAATGCTCGCGGATCCGCTTACCAAAGGACTACCACCCAATCAGTTTAAGGAACACATAGCCGGCATTGGTGTATTAGAAAGCCTTTGATTTTGATTCTGGAAATAGGACCATAAGAATAATCCAACTCCCGTTGAGACTAATAAGCATCCTATCAAGATAGCATTAGTGAGCTATAGGTAACGGAGTTTCAGTGGCGTTCTTCATTAGCCATTGTAACGCGTTGCTTTAGTTTGCTATTCTGTTGAGTGTGGATATTAGTCCTTCGATTAAGTGGGAGAATGTTGGAGGTAATCTCGGACTGTTGGACAGAGTCCAAACAGAACGAGCTAAGCATCCACGTACCTGTTCAAAATAAGAGATAAAGAGATAAGGCAAATAAAAGATAAGCATCCTTATCTCCTAATAACAGAACGAGAACTAAAGGGAGTCAAACCCCACGTACGTAAGTCATGCGCCACGATCGGAGGCGCCTCCAACGTTATTTGGAGTGGGTCCCGTTTCCCTAGCGCTAAATAAATAGGGAGTCCGGCTCCTGTACGAGGTGACGATCTCGCTACAGTGCCCTCTCTCCCGATAGTCCAACCACCCCGATCCTTAGCTAGCGCTCTGGGAACCGAAGGCCTCCTCCCTCGCCACGCACGCCCTGGGCAGTGCCGTTGGCGTCCCGAAGGCCATCGCTACCCGCTGCTGGAGAGAGCAGCGGACATCCGTCGCCGTACGACTACGAACGACGACACGCAGGCCCTAATGGCTTCATCAAGCAATGGTTAAATTCTAATTCCGCATTAGTCTGGTGTTCTAATTATAGGCTAATCCTAATCATGTCTAAGTTAGATGTTTACAGGACGAGGGCGAGATGCGGACGTCTCTCGTCCTTCTTATCCTCGCGGCCAGCGGCAAGCAGGAGGTGGCACCGCGCGGCAGCGGTACGTCCTTCTGGTGCGCCGGGCAGGAAGAAGAAAAGAAAGAAATGGTCTTTTTGCGAATAACCCCCTGACTTATCCCCCAATTGCTTATTTTCCATTAAACAATGACTTTGGGCATTTTATTAGGCTCTAGAATACCTCCAAAAAACCTACAAAAATTCATATAAGCTTCTAATTTCATGGAGAAGCCTCCTGTATTTTTATTTTGAATTTTTGGGACATTTAACTTGCATGAAAAATTAAGAGATGATTTGAGTCATTCAAATTATATTCGGAATCTCCTTTATGAGCTTAACACCAAATATTTATTGTGATTTTGTTATAAAACAAATAAGTAAGAAAGGGATTAAGGAATGGTTAATTTCACTTCTTAAGAATTTATAACTTGAGGAATTGTGTGGGAGAGGTTTTAAAATATACTAGGAAATGGTATCCTCTCTAACATGATATTATTTGAATATTTTAGATATTCAGTTCAGTCAACTTTACCCACCACAGGTGGATAGTAGAAGGTAATATCATAATTCATATAAATCACCTCGGATGGTTTAAACCCTAGTCAATAAGGTGTATGAACTCTTGTTAATCCAAGGTTTTATTTTGCGAAAAATTGGTTCAGGTTTTACAGATGCATGCATGCAAATGCACAAATTCCTAATTCTACCCTTCGTTCGTTCCTAAACGCTGGGGTATTACATGTCCCTCCACGTCACACCATGTATGTCTTCATGTACGAGGGGGGAGGGGGGTTGACTAGGCCAAGCATCTTCGCCTAGGCCAAGAGTCGTTGAGGCAAGCTCCGTCTCCACACGACATGAAGACCTCAACGGAAACTCAAAATCCAAGTTCCGCCGTGGTTTCGGGCTCGAGAAGACCAAGGCTAAGGGGAATGAGTCCATGTTGACCAGATCCGGCGTCAACGGGCCTCTGACGAGTTGGATTCACCGTTGTCAAACTTGATCTAACGAAGCCGGTGCTTCAGCATAATGTTAGTTTCCGTGAAGTTCGATGTTGCCTGAGTGTTTTCAAATGCTTCTAACTGGTGCCTGTTTTGCTGCGAACATCCAAGTGTGATGCTAAAACGATGACGGATGTCTACTACAAATCTTGTTGCAATGTTGCAAATGTTTTTGTGAATAGCTATGAATGTTGTCCTCCTATGTTGCATACTTGCATTGACTTTTTCTTCGTAATTTGTTGCGTACAGTGGGATTTGCTGTAGAATCATTTTTTACTACATTGGTGTTTACTCTTAGCAATATTTCTATGACTAATTGATGTAAATATCTGAAATAGAAATAATAGATCTACTCTTGAGCAATATAACCCCTTATTAAAATCGTAAAGGTCATGTCAAACTATGTCCCTACCTCAACAAACAAACAAGAAATTTACACAAAGGGAGAGGCAAATACCAACAACCATTTTCTTCTTATTAATCCAAATTAATCACTTTTTCATAAACGCATAACAATATCTTGTTTTTTCTCTTAATTTCTTTTTGAATAGATGTGAATTACAAAGTCACAAATTCACATGCCTTCAAATTATAATTAAATACATCGATGGAAGAACAGTGTGATGGTCATTCTTGTAAGTTATAACAAAATTTGTTTATCTCAAAACACAATTATGATTCCCAATGATAAGGAAAGCATAAACACAAGCCCCGACATTTCCACGCACATAGTGTCCAACAATCTGCGACCCGACAGCAGCTGCATCCTTGCTGCTGCCTGAAGTCAGCAGGCAGTGGAACAACAGATATGATCACTGTTTTGCACATTGTTCACCAAAGTTTAATTATTATCATCTATACATTCATCCAGCACAGTGGCATGGGCACACTCTGATTTTTTTTGTACTAGTCTATGTGCATACTAATTTTCCCACAAAAAGGAAGGATGCAGTTTTAGCTCCCAAGCTAAGATGCTCCTGATCCATTAGAAAATTCAGAAAAATAGTAGAATATATCAAAAAACCTGAAAAAGTGGAAACAAACACATTAAAGTGTTCTACATATGTGCAAAGTGTCATGATGAAATAGCAATTGTGGTGCTCCGTTGTGCGAAAAAGTAAAAATATATGTTTAAATCTCATGTTGACCAGTGAGTTTTTTTGCACGCAGCATCACAAATCACAAACTTTGCATGAATGTAGAACACGTGAATACATTGATTAACACTTTTTTAACATTTTACCTTTTTATTTATTTCAAACTTGTTTAGGAGCATATGAGGTCGGGAGCCGTTTTGAATTTTCGCCCGTAATTTCACCATTCCTCTTTATAATAAATTCTACAATTCGAACAAAATTAGTAAAAACTTAAATAAGTTTGTTTTACAGTAACAACATAAATAAGTTATTTGTTCCTATTTGTTTCAATCAAATAGTATTAGCGGCCTAGGCAGTGGAGACCGGAGAGTGGGCAAGCAGGCAAGCAGCCAAACGCAGACGCAACTTACCTTGCTAGGAAACCTGATGTCTGCTTGCGCAGCGGCGCCTCACAGGAGACCAAGCTACCGTGCCTGCACCTGAACTGCGTCTCCCACCGGACGGAGGGGATCCGGGGAGGGGGCGAGGGGCGGCTGGCAGCCACCGGAACTAGGGATTCAATTCCAATGGAGATGCGTTGTTCGTTCGGCCGCCAAACAGAGGGAATTGGCGATGTGGCTGAGTATTACTGGCTAGCACACGTGTGCTAGGCGGTCAGAGTTCGAGCCTAATCTCTTAATTAAAATGCCACGGGTTCCTCCCCTGCTGGTCTAGTTTCTTTTTAGTATTAGGATCCGAAGTAGAGTTCGTTTTTACTTCTGGGTGGACTCTAAATCATGATTAGGACCTAGGGTTGAAAACAGAACGGAAATCAGGCAAAAAAATGTTTTACGGTTTTCGTTTCCGCAGAAATCAGAAACTCAAAAACAAATACAGAAGCGGAAATCACCAAAGAAGAATTCATAACGGATAGGGGACATACATCAGAAATTCACATTGGCTCCCGGGTGCATATGCTCCTGTTATGTTGTGCAAAATTTAAAAAAATATGAAAACACTTCTAAAAAATCTGAAAAAAATGGGCATAAACATATACAAGTTTTCAACATGCGTGAATAATTTTGGAAGGAAATGACACTTTCAGTGATATGTGCAAAAAAGACAAAATCTGTGGCCGAAAACCCAGATTTTGTCTTTTTTGCACAGGACACAGAAAGTGTCATTTCCTTCCGAAATTATTCACGCATGTTGAACACTTGTATATGTTTGTGCCCTATTTTTTTCAGATTTTTTAGAAACGTTTTTATATTTTTTAATTTTGCACAACATAACAGGAGCATATGCACCCGGGAGCCAAAACGCCTCTACACACACAAATATAAAAACGGGAATTTTAGGAAAAACAATAGCAGTATAATACCTTGTTCGGTACACGAAACGACAAATGTGAAAGAAAAGACAACACGACAAGGAATAAGTCTCAATTTTTACGAACAACATTTTGACTTAAAGTAGAACACATAGTTCAATATTGTGACAAGCACAAAGTTCACATAAATAGTTTGGCATAGACATTAAGACATGCTACCTGACATGGTTGCATGTAGGCCCTAGGTAGACGTATTCTATGTACCCTTCCAACGTACGTCTAAAATCAGACTCGGACTTGGTTGGGTTGTATTTCAGCAAAATTTCGTTTCTAGTTTGCCGGAAAGTTCGTTTTTTGTTCCCACCGTGATTGGCTCCCCGTTTTCTTTGCCTTTTCCATTTAGAATGTTCATTTTCTATTTTCTGTTTTTTCTACAGAAACGGATGGAAAGTTTCTGTTCTGCTTTAAACCTAATCATGACGGCATGACCCTCTTATACTCGGTCGTTATTCAATTGGACATGCAAGCAAATGTCTGCTGTTTTGTTCAGACGACAAGTGTGAATGTGTAATCCATGGCACTAGCTAAATGGACTTCTGTCATTTCAGATGAACAATAAACATGCACTACTCCACGGCAGTAGTAAATTTTGGATTACAACACCAAACCGAGATCGCAGCTGAAGCAATATCTCAAACTTGACAAGAGCATATATGGCCAGAGAGATCTGATTTACCACATAACGCGTTACTGCAGCCAGAAACAAAAAAAAAAAATACAACAAAATGCTTGAGCTTAAACTTTACATTACAGTTTTAGCATATTGTGCGGTCTCAAAGTGAAAGAAAGAACAAAAAAAAACAAGATACTGTCACGGTACTAGTCTCACTCTGAATGTTTCTTTAAGCCTCTCGGACTAGGAGCACTGTCCAACTTCAAGAACATAACTGAAAAGAAACTTCAGAGAGTAAAAGAGCATGTCCTGAATTCGGATAGGTTTAGAGCCAATGAATAGTTTGACCACAGAAGTCTTTTTTTTTTCTATACGACTTCAACAAGAATCGGGTTCCACTATCAAAGGATAACAGAACATCATGTTTGTAACACCAAAAACACCAGGAAATAAAAAAATAAAAATAAAGAGCATCTTAAACTTGTCACCTCCCAAGGACCACATAGTCTTGGAAGAAGTGAGCAGTAGCAAGCGTGTTACTTGATCCTGAATCAAACATCAGTGCCAACTTCGAAGGCTTCCAAAGACGGATAGAATAAGACAAATGTGGCATGACAGAACAGGTTTGCACGATGTAACTAAACTAGGGAAACCCACAATAGAGCAAGCCAAAATATTAGGTTGGATCAAACATAGCGTAGAATTCATCAGAAGAACCCTCAAGAGTATTCAATATTTAAGACCCTGCAATAGCATTCAATATTTACAAGTGAGCATTGAGCAATTCATTCCCTGTTCTATTTAGAAAACCAGAAGCAAAATGACAGACCATCAGGAAGCAACACATTTCAGAAACTTTTGAGGGAGACTACAAAGCCTGCAATATGGAAAAGGTAGAACTACTCTATAGCAGCATTGTAGAGCTTCATGTTTTGGTCGGATGCATCAACTAGCAGAAGTCTAAACCTTGTCACCCTCATTACTAGAAGCACCCCAGACTACATGAGGCATGTTGCAGATAAGTAAGCATTTATATATGCCTCACATATTTGATAGCTAAATCTGGAACTGGATGTCTATAGTCCATGGACTTGGGACCTAAAATTCATTGGATCCTAATGGATGGACTTTAATGGACATGGACATCAATAGGACATAAGATCCAACGATGTTGGACACACCCTTTGGAGCTCAAAATTGGATAACCCAATATCCAATGGACCCATGCGTCCCTCTCATAGTTCAGACCGCCGCCGCTGTGACCGCTGGCTCCGCGTATGACGCTGCTGCCAGACGCATCCGTCAGAAGCTCGACGTGAGACCGCCGTCTCTGCCTGTGGCGCCACTGCCGCACACATCCACCGGCAGCTCGTCATGGCACCCATTGGCCGCCAGAACCTCACCTAGTGCTGCCGCCACTGCCGCACACATCCACCGGCAGCTTGTCATGGCACCCATTGGCCGCCGCAATCATCCGCCGAAGCTTACTATCAATGCTCGCCAGAGCCGCACGCACTAGCTTGTACTGTTTTTAGTCCCCGCTGTATGGGGTCCCTTGCAGCTCCCTGGCTCCTTTCATCTCGTATCCTGCGGTCCAACTTCCCCTGCTTTCTCCTTCTCTTGATTCATAACCACCGATGGTTTGGAGTTTGAGTATTACGGCTAGCAGCTAACTTGAGCCACGTCAGGCTGGACATTAGTTGGGCATGTGTCATTAAGATTTGGACTCAGATCCAATTCCAGGTTTATTGATAGCTGACATACTACCAAAAGGTTTCATTTAGTGCCTTCAGATAGCAAAATATGTTCAGTAGCCCTGTTAGCAACAAAATTATGCTCCCATGGCTACCAAAGTGTGTGTCACTTCTACTTTTCAAATTATAAGCCCATATGAGCCATTATTATTTTAATAAAAACCAGGTTCCTGGAGTTGGGGGCTAGAGTTCCAACTTGAAGTATTTGCGTAGGTTCAAATCAAAAGTCAGCAGGAGAAAAAACATCATATTTGGAACCTCACCAGTATGTTGCCATTTTGAACAAGAACAATAACACAAAAGAGACACTATAAATACTTTGTGCCTTGCGGTTATAGCAATACAGGAACAGTGTGGTATACCTTTTCAGCAGAATGAGCAAGGAATTAATAATGGCAACATAGGTCGCCAGAAATCAGAGAAGGCGGATCAGCTCTGTGTTTGTTTCTGCAGTGTGACGTACTGAAAACAATATAGTAGAACAGGTCAAGCACGATGTAAAATAACATAAGGACATAGCAAAGGGACGGAATAGTTTGCTACTTCTGGAAACAAGTATAAGTGAAAACACAAGATTTTCGCTGGAGCAAAATCTAAAAAGAATCTATTCAGGTATTGATAACTGCAAGCTACGGGAAATATTCTCGGTAAACCAAGGCAGGAGCTATACTAATTATGCGTACCTGCGCTCATGTTATGACATCTCTCATCGATTTCATCAGTGATGATAAAATGACGAAAGCAACAGGCTTAAGCAGGACCTTGATATCTGGCAACCTTAAAAGAAGCAAATTTAACGTTTCCCTGAGTCCTTCACTTCAGGCTGGCTACAGAAAATAAAGACATTTATTAAGATTTAAGTAACAGGCTAACAAAAACATCAATCGTCAACAAACAGTTTGACATAAAGATGCAACTCTTTTGAAGGAAAACAGAGCTAGACACAGGAACATTAGTGTTCAAAAAATCAGGCTGCTTAATCACTACTCAGTGGGTGTCCAACAAACCGAATAACTGATTTATTGGCCGATTAGCCTATTAATCGCCAGCAGACAGCAGTTACCAATAAACAATTTCCTCAACATTGGGAAACATGTGTACATTAGCATTTTGAAAGAGCAAAAAGGCTTTTCCCCTGATGTTTCAAAAAGGGGCAATAACTTAATTCAGCTTTCTTCATCTTCCTCGTCGTCCTCGAACTCGACCACCGCTCCATCGGACGCGGCCCGCGGAGTAGGGGTCGCGGGCCGGCGGGGCGCATGCAGTCGGCGGCCGTGAGCTCGGGACGCGTAGGGGCGGCGGGGACGGGAGCAGGCGGCGGACGCGAGCTCGAGCTCAACCTCCTCGTCGTCCTCGAGCTCGACGTCCGCTCCTAGACATGGCCGGCGGCCACGAGCTCGGGACGCGTGCAGCGGCGGGGACGGGGGTGGCGGCGGACGCGAGTTCGACGTCCTCGTCGGACAGGGGCAGGCCAGGGCGCGGGCAGAGGACACGAGCTCGACCTCCTCGTCTTCATCCGGCAGGGGCGACCTGCGAGCTCAGGGGACCGGCCTCCTGGCCGGGCGGCGACTGCACAAGCAGGAGGCGGCGGCCAGCAGGAGGGTGACGACACATGAGCAGGAGGGAGGAGGGTGACGGCGCGCGAGCAGGAGGGCGGTGGCGGCCAGCAGGAGGCAGCGAGCGCACAAGCCCCGCGCATGGGAAACTTCAGACGGCAGTTGGTCCTCCCGCGCGTTGTCCAGATTAAAATATCCCGCATGGGGTACCAAAATTTCTAGCGCGCTGGATTTTACAGCGTCTGTTGGAGCGTTTTTTTTTTTTTTTTGCCTCCGTGCGCTAAATTAGCAGTTTTTCCAGCGCGCCCTAGTTTTAGGGTTTCTGTTGGAGATGCTCTAAGAGCATCTCTAACAGCTGTCCTAAATTAGGCACCACCTTTTTTGTTATAGGGCAGCTATTTTAGCGTATTAGGGCACCAAAACTTTTTCTGCTTTACCAGCTGCCCTATAATAGGGCACCCCCTCTCCAACAGCTGCCCTATTTTAGGACAGCACGGCCCCTATAATAGGGCACCTCCTCTCCAACAGCTGCCCTACGCGGCCGCGCCCCTCCTCTTCTTTTTTGTGCTATTTGAGAGATATGATAGACCATAACTAATAAAACTTTGCAAAAATGGCACATATAAAGCATAATAATAATAGATCCACTCAAATAGCACATAGTTCACACCATAAACATAGGTTCACACAAATAACATCATAATTGAAAGCATAGAACTAGTTCAAACTAGAGAAGAACACATAGTTGATGCATAATTGCCTTTGTTGGCATCATCGACAATGGCCTCTTCGGTAGTTTCATGAATGGTACCACCACCACCCATGCCACCACCACCCATGGCACCACCACCTCCCAAGCCGGCGCCACCACCACCTCCACCAAAGCTACCACCACCCATGGCACCACCTCCACCAAAGCTACCACCACCCATGGCACCACCACCACCTCCCATTGCCGCCCCCATGAATCCCATGTAGCTCATGGATGTTCCCATGCCGGCCATAGCACTCATTGCACTCATGTAAGCCAATTGTTTCTTCGCCAACAATTGATCACGGCAAAGTTCGACATATTGCTTTTGCTTCTCATCCATCTTGCTTGTGTCCATGAACATAAGCTTTTGCTCATTCTCTAATTCAAGCTTTTGTTCTTCCATAGCGAGCTTCTCTCCTCCATTGCCACCTTTCGAAGCTCGGCCTCCGCCACTTGCTCATTGGCCGCGGCACGCCTCTCCTCGGCCACGGCCTGCCTCTCGGCCGTCACCTTGAGCTCCTCCGCCTCCTTGAGCTTCATGGCCTTTCTCTCCTCATTCATCTCAATTCGATGATTCACCATTGCATCCAATGACCCCTTGATATCATCATCAACCGGCTTCTTTTTTGCCTTCTCCTTGGCAAACTTCCTTCCATCGAGCCTCCCGAGTGCGGTGGTGGAGTTGGGAGTGGTGCTTCTTTTTCCATCATCACTTGATGCCTCATCATCATCATCATCAAGATCGGTGACATTTCCCTTCTTGGCATTGGGAATTTGTAGAGTATCATGATTCTTCCATTTCTCACAATTCTCAAGCTCCGCATAGCAATGATGCAACGTGAAAGCTTTGCCTTTCTTGTCCTTGTTGCCCTTCTTGATCCTCTCCTTGAACAAATTTTGGGCAATGGAGTTCTATAAATGACAAGGAATGCAATGGGTTAGAACAAGAATGGTAGCAAATGAAGTAACAAACAAGAATGATGTTTGACATCTTACTCGGTCATCACTATTGGTGCCACTTGGGTTCAAACGGTCCACATTCGCCAAACAAGCCGCCCACTTTTGGCAATCCGCGTTGATGATATTCCATCGGTGACGAACCGAACCCTTGTTCCGTTCGATGCCACTCTTGTTGCGAGCAACAAAGAACTCCCACATTGGAGCAACAAAGAACTCCCACATTCGCAACCAATATGCTTCCTTGGGTTGCTCCACACCAACGGACGCGTCCATGCCGACCCGCTTGTAAGCTTGGCATATCAATACATCCTCCGTGGTTGTGTAGTTTGCGGCTCTTCCCCTAGACACGAACCCCTCTTCATCATTGTCAAGACCCTCATCACATTGTTGCTCATAGTCTTGAGATGGAGTGTCTTGAGAGTCAACATGTGAATGAGTTTGAACATTCATATAGTTCAAAAACTCTGTGTCATCATCGAGTCTACAATGTAATATGGAACAATCAACAAGCAGCAACTTTTGAAGACGAAAGACGAAGCAAAGGGGAAGATTTTACCCCATGGTCAATTCATCGACCACGTTGGATGCGGGCGGCGAGCAGGTCGGCGACGGGACGAAGTCGAGGCCCTCGGGCGGCGGAGGAGGTGGCGGAGGCATCACAGCAGCATCAGCCTTCGGCGGGCGGGCTACTCGGCCGGCGGCAGACTTGCTTCTTACGAACCAGGCCGGCGGCAGACTTGCTTCTTACGAACCGGGGCGGCGCCCGTCGATCCCCTCTTGCCCGCACCGGTCGTGGTGGATGCCTTCCTGCGTGCGGCGGCCGGATTTACCACCGTGGCGGCCTCCACGGCCGGAGCTGAGGCGGCGGAGACACTGCGGGGGGCGGCGAAGACCTGCTGGCGAAGGGGCGGAACCCTAGGGTTTTTCGCGGCGAAGGGGTGGAACCCTAGGGTTTTTCACGGCGGCGGCGGCGCCCGAGGCCGGGGAACGGTCGGAATTGGCCGCGGGAGTGGTGCGGAGGTCGGGAGGGCTCCGCCATCTTCGGCCATGGCACGGCGGTCGCCGACGGCGGAGGATTCTGGGCGAGGCGGGCACGGCGCGGGGGCGGGAATGGATTTCAGCGTGACGGTTGGTGCGCGCGCGGGGAAAATGAAGGGTTAGGGCAGGGGGCGCGCGGCCCTCTCTACCCCCCATATTTGGGGCAGCCCTATAATAGGGCACGTGATAGGGCGGCTGTTTTTTGCCCTCTGGTGCCCTATAAAGCGGTTTTTAGGGCACCACTCCTAAAATAGGGCAGCTGTTAGAGATGCTCTTAGCCTTGTACAGTTGTAACATATTCTTTCTATCGATGCATCGAGACACAAGCTTTGCGTTTTCTTGGAAAAAAACTTCACCAAACAGATTGCACGACAATGACATTGCACTCTAAGCAAGATGAATACTTCACCAAACAGATTGAACGATAATATATAAGTATGAGTCCATATATGAACCACACATGCAGTTCAGATTCTAGATCTGTTGCATTAGGTGTCCACTCAGCTAGAGGCATATATATCAAATTAAAATTCCACCATATTAAGTACTACTACGGAGTCTAGACTAAGTCAACAAACCAGCCAGGGTCATGCAACCGAATACCTTACTATGTAATATCTAGTATGCCAACAAAAACTGATCAGGCCTAACAACATTGCATTGTAGATTAATCACATTGGAAAGGCATCTGGCTGAAACCCCATGTCTATGGTGGTGTAGCTCAACATTTAAAAGTCTGGATCTCATCTCGAACGATGCTTATCAACATATGCCTGTGATGAAATAAATAGACAGGAATCAATCATAGGAAGGTTAACGGCTATGTGTGTCATTGAACTGCATATTCAAGTTTTTACCTTCACAAGTTTTTCAATCTTTGTTCCAGCCATGGTTATATAATCAGTTATCAATTCTTTAGTAGCTGGTACTTGATGCAGCTCAACTGAAGACAGAACTTTATCAACAGATTTTTTCACTATCAGTTTATGAGCATCTTTACTCAGATTGCCTTCTTTCCAAAATGGTTTCAGCAACTCCTTCACATGTTCTGCCAAATGAACACGGAAATCTCTTGTCTTCTCGTTAATTGCTGCATCATTTTTTCTTTCAAAAGCCTTCACCACAGTATCACCATCCAGACAAGAGCGATCCCTATCAGGTGCAACCAAGCCTGCAAACTCATTTGACCCTTTGGCTGACATATTCCTTGCCAACTTGTCATCGTAATTCAGTGACTTGTTGGTATCTCTGTCTATAACAACATTCCCAGTAGTGTGCTGACTTGAAGTGCTGCAAGATATGTTTGAGGACTTGAGAATATTAATACCTTTAACTTTGGGAAGGTCCATACTGTCAACAAGCTGGTCATATTGACTATATGAAGGTGATGAACTGTCAGGAAAATTAACAAGAGGTACAAAAGGCACTGAGGTTATCCAAGGCTCGTCCTTGATTGGGGAAAGGTGCCCAGGTTGACGTGAACTGCTTGCAAGTAAAGCAGGCCCACATGTACCACGGCTCTTGTCAAATCTAACATCTTTATGGAGATCAACCTTCTCGATACCAGGTGTTAGCTGATGGAGGGACGGCATTCCTAGGTGAGCAGTTGCTCGGAAAGGTTGACTACCCAAGAAATGATCAGAATTGTGGCCTGGAGTTCTGAACCCTGTTATACTATTTGAACTGTATGAGGCAAGGCTTGAACTCGGTTCTTTCTGATGTTTGTGACGAAGATTCTCTGTTGGTCCACCATAAGCAGATAGCTTCTCACTATATTGGAGATGGTCAAATGGTTGATACCGATAATCAGGATGTAATTGGTGCACTTCAAGGTAAGTTCCTGATACATGAGAATCACTTAGGCCACATGGTTTGGCCACATCTGACAGCAGTTTTCCTCCATCCAAATGCAATCTGGGCAAGGTTCCCCTACCATCGAAGTAGCTATCAGAAGGCAAACTAGCATGGCGCCCCATGAGATAAGGTTCTTCATTCTTCTCTTGAACTGCAGGGATCTGCAGCAGCTCATTTACAGGAGGGGTAGGCTTTGTAGTCCTTAAATCATCAGTTCTGCAGGACCTCTCTTCTGAAACCTTAAGGGTCGGCGACTTATGTGCCAGCCCCCTGTGCTCTTCTCCATAAGAATGAATGAGGGTCCTATATAGCCCATGTTTTGATGAATCAGCAATATTCTCAAATTGCAGATCTTTCAAGTTGGATAAACCTTGTGCTTCAGATCCTTCTTCAGACCCTGAGCACGGATGGGAGGAATCAGAAGTCCTTAGATTTACGGAGCAATCAAAAGTTTGTGGCTGCAAGATACTTTTTAAAGATTATCCTATAAGAAGCTCATACCTCTATGTTTTCCAATACCAGCTGGTGCAAGTGAACCAGCCTTTTCTTCTTCACTCAGGTTACCAAAACCAGGTCCCTCTCTTTCATGATGAAAAGTGCAACTGTTTCCTTTCTTGCAGTGGCCTTTAGCATAAAAGGTACATATTCTCGTAGGGGTTCTGGTTTTGCTCCTCGGATCTCCAACAGGAGATGAGCTACTAAATCTAGGTTGCGAAATGTGTTTAGCGAATTAGTGAACCAAATGATTGGTCAAGATGTGCAAGATAAAAGAGCACTACGTCTTTGTCAAACACCACATAAAAGATGGAAATATTGTTCGAAGGTTTAAAATTCCTAGTACACACAAGAGTAGCAAGAATAATGGATGTACCTCAAAGCATTAGAATCGGGCAGTGTCTGTGATCCATGTGTATCATGCAGATAAGGACCTCCTGTTTTATAAGTATCATCAATGTCCGGACGTAGAAGATTGCCATTGACAGCTTTCTTCAGAAATTTGACATTGTTGTGAGGCTGCAGTGTTGGTTTCTTCTCAGCAGTAGTCACTCCAGTAAAACCTAGGTAATGTATGTTTACTATGAGATCCAAGTTACAACATATACAACATATTCATCATAGTGATCTTAGGAGAAGATTTGTACCTATATTTTACCTTATTCGTACTATCCATTCTATTCTACCAGTCAGTTAAAACAGTTAATCTCAAATAAACTGCTGACCACTCCAAATAGCTGAATCCCAATACTATGACCACACCTAAAGGATTTAGTTTATTCCAGCAGACTGCAATGCTTATATACCATTACAATATATCAAATCACTGACTGAGAATCATTCAACGCAAGATTTTCCAGGTAAGAAACAAAATTTGATTTAACAACCCTATGATTGGCTCCAGAACCAACTAATGTTGACTCTGGACTTCGGAATTTCAATGTTTATTTCCAGTTCTAATGAACCCCAGAAGCTGAAAAGCTTTAATTTTAGAAAATCTGAGTTTTGAGCAAACAATAAATGGACACAGCCAACTGTTTAATCACAGGATGTTGTATATAATAGTCCCAGATAAACAAAAACAGTGTAGGGTATTAACTCGACCATGGCGGAACCAGTGATGAGTAAATAGGATTGAACTCGAAGAACAGTATAAAGGCAAACAAACCAGTTATAGTTAGTCATAGCTGATAACATGATACAGGTCAAATTTGGTTCATGCATGTTATGGATTGGACAAGAACAGCATCAGTAGCCACTTGGACAAGCTGCTGCTGGAGTTTGTGGAGTTCAAGTTAGCCATGAATAATGGCACACAGGGAGTCCGATACGAGAACAGCAGCAATAGAAGGAAGAGAATTCCAAAAGCTTCCAGGAAATTAGAGGTAATAGAAAGGTCTACGGGGTCCAATAGTGCTAGGTTTTTCTTCCTTTTCTACTCCAAGATTCACAACAATACGCTTTACACTTTACAACTCTCATACTCCAAGACAAATCTTTCCTGCTGTAAGGCAAAGGCCATTAGAATTTTCCATTTCATCCTCATATTTGTGAATCACAAGGTTGTGAGACTTAAGCTAAACAAATGTACACCAAAATACTTCTCAAGATGAGCCTATGACTCGTAACTTGCCATGCAAATCTGTTTCAGATGAGTATGCAAGCCTTGGCAACCGCTTACTCATCTTGAGCAATAAGTTGCACAACAATTGACCGTTTCCCTAACACCACCAAAGCAGTAATCGCAAAATTAGCACAAGGGCACATATTGCAACAAGAGGACACTTCATCATATTTGCCAACTGGTAGACATATATGGACAACCAAATATTCTACGTTCCTATTAAAAAATCATCAGAATGAGGGTTTGACTCAACAATTGCCGAGTTAAGACGTTGGCTGATAAAGCGATAAAAAAGGAATCTAACTGTTAATCTTCCATGAAAGGAAGGTTTTTTAAAACAATTGTCTACACTTACGTCACGCAACGTCGCAACCGACTGGGCTAGATCCACGTTATGGCGTAATCTAGACGATATATAGAAACGACAACAGACTGCCTCAAACCCCACGACACATCGCTTCAGTGCACAATGCTTTGGCTCTACTATAGTACTACTGCATCAAGCTACCATCCAGTTGCTGCTATACTGCATCAACTACTACACCACGAGTCCACGACAAACAAGCTTTTAGCTCCTTGTTGTATGGCAACAAATAACACCCACGACATCACCGATTTAAGCCATCAAGCCAAACCATACTCAGCAGCAAAACTTCATCATTACCCATCTATCCAAACAGCATAGTGGTGTCCGCAGCACAATCACGCGCCATAGGGCAGCATCCATCGAAAAAGCAAGCAGTAAAGCGGTTACGCAACTCAGCAATCCAGGCCAGGCCCTATATAACGGCATGTCGGATTTCCGGCCCTCTATGAGAACTCCAACCCCTACCCAGCACTCCTTCCACACAACCTAGCAAGTACCAATAATCAACCACATAAAAGGTGCGCCTTTTCTCCATTGGATCTCTTACCTGCGCCTTGCCTGCATAGATCTACCGTTTCAAAGCAATCACGCACCGTAACCAGAAGTACAGGCAGCATATGTACCGGGGTAAAAAATGTAGAGGACGATCAAGACGCTATACCGTGAGAACCGTTGCCGTTCGCAGAGTTCCTAGCCCTCTTCAGCCCCACCAGCCGCTCCGCCGCCTCCGCCGGTGGCTCCAGAATCTCCATCTCCACATCCGCAATCTCGCCCTTCTCCCGCAACCCGCCGACGGGGCCGGCGGCACTCGCCATCCGGAGGCTACGCTGCTGTGGCGGCGACGACAGCGGTTTAGTGGAGGGAGCGAGCGGCGGCGGCTAGGTGGGCGGGTGGGAGGGAGGGGATTGGGGCCAAAACCTCGCCGGTCGCTTCAGTTTCTTTTCCCTCTCCTCTCTGCTCTCTGTTCCTCCCCTCGCATTTGGATCGCCACGGCACCAAGTCCCCTCTCTGGCCGTCTATAAATGGGCCCCGCGTTCCGGCCACCTGTGTCTGCCTGCCTGACGGCTGCGACCGTGGGTTTTGCGTTACCCCAAATCCGGAGAACCCGGTGGTATATTTTGGGACTCAATTGAGTCTGTATTGATTGCCTCTGGCATTGAAATGACATAAAACACAAATTAACAGTCCTTTCGAACGCAGAGTACAACGACGTGCACATATGAAGAGGTGTGATCGGATTTTTATTTTATTTTCATATCTTTTGCCATTTATTTTTGCCGAATCCGAAAGCGGGTCGGATAGTGGTGGATGCGGATTCGAATACGGGTAAATTCTATGGAACACTGGGTACAATGTTGACACCATGACAAGTGTACTTGCATACATGTGTCACATTACCAAGGGCACACACTCAAACATGGTCTATTAAAGGTTGGGACAGTGAAAATTAAGGAAGAAAAGATCACCATGTACCACTTGTTGTCGACTATGCGTCCATGATCCATTGAATCCTCCTTTTCTGAACGATAACACCAAATATTCTTGAAAAGTTAAAATATGAATTGTACGAACTAGTTTGGTGTCAGAGTCGGCTCTAATGGCGTGTCATGGCAACCCTTCAAACTTGCTAAATATTTCTTACTATATACTCCATACTACTTAGGTTCGATGCATACAACTATTCTTTATTGTATTAGTTCGAAACACTTCAATATATAATTGATTTCTGCTAATGTGCTAAAAAAATGTTTAGGTATATATAAGCTTAGGCCATTCTTCTGAGGAAAGGTTACTTTCTGCTAATGTGCTAAAAAATGTTGAGGTAGATCGTTTTAAAGTTGCTCCTAAAAATAAAATTGTGGATCATCTGACTAACTCCGACTTGGATGAGGAGGAAGTGGACGCCAAATATGACGGCCAACTTTTATCTCAACTCGTTGGAGACGTGCCAGAGGTTGGATTAGACGAGACTCGTTTGGAGTCTTTCGTAGACTTAACTGCAACGATCGTAAGACTAAATCCTCGGATAAATTAAACAAACCGTTTAAGAGGGCGAGAACTTCTACGAATGTTTCCCGATGAAAGGCAAAATATGGAATAGCAGAGGTCTTTGTGACTTGGCTAAACACTTCCATATTGTTGATTGTGTTCGGGAACAGGAGTTGAACTTTGTTGCGCTAACGGAATCTGGTAGACGAGATTTCTCGGTGCATGTCTTGAACCACCTAGCTACGGGTTACGAGTTCAGCTAGAAATGGATTCCTCCGCATTGAAGGTCTGGGGGCATATTACTTGGCATCAAAGATACTTCCATGGAGATATTAGACTTCACGTGTGGTGAGTTTCATATTAAACTACACCTACGTAACAAGTCTGGTGGCTTTACCTGGACTTTGGTTGTTGTGTATGGTGCCGCCCAAGATGAGCCAAGCCTGCCTTTCTCCGGGAACTTGTCAATCTTGCTAAAGATAATTCACACCCTATTCTCATAGGAGGGGATTTCAACATCCTTTAGTCTCAGCAAAATAAGAACAATGACCGGTTCGACAACTGTTGGCCTTTCCTTTTCAATGTTGTTATAGATAGTTTGGATCTAAGGGAGGTTAACATGTCAGGAGGCAATATACTTGGGCAAACAATAGACTAGTACCCACATACGAAAAACTTGATCGTGTGTTAATGGATGCTGAATGGGAAGACATCCTATGGTTTCTGTTTGTGCGCTCGAGCGCACTTTCGGACCATGCTCCTTTACTTCTTGACACCGGGGAAACAAAACTACAAGGAAAAACACCACAATTCAAATTTGAGTTGGGATGGTTTTATCGAGATGGTTTTGTTCACATGGTGACAGAAGTCTGGAACAGGCCGGTGACTGGACAAAATTCAATCCAAAGGTGGAATAATAAAATTCGTGCTTTACAGAAACACACACCTCAGAGGTTGGGCACGTCATATTACTGGGATATATAAAAAAGAAAATAAACGACTTTCGGAGATTATTGATAATCTTGAGATACTAGCAGAAGCACGTGTACTCTCTGATCAAGAGCTTGAACAAAAAAATTAGGCAAATGAAAAGTTTGCACGTTTTCTCCATGAAGAGGAACTCAAGTGGTATCGATGATCTAAGGCACAATTCATTCTAGAAGGAGATAGTAATACTAGATACTTTCATATGTTGGCTAACGGCCGACACTGAAAGAAGTATATACATAATCTTAATCAGGATGAGGGTGTTATTGAAGGTAATGAGCAATTAAAAAGCTACGTAACAAAATATTATAAGACTCTATTTGGGCCTCCAGAGTAAGGTAACTTTACTTTGGACAAATCCCAAATAGAGAATATCCCGCAAGTCTCTAATGAGGAGAACGCCTTTCTTATCGCCCCATTTACGGAGGAAGAGATTAAGAAATCCATCTTCCAAATGGAGAATAATAAAGCTCCTGGCCCTGATGGATTTCTGGCAGAGTTTTATGAGAATTTTTGGGAGATAATTAAGGACAATTTAGTAGAGAGGTTCAATGTGTTTCACGCTGGACAAATCGAGTTGTTTAACTTGGATTTTGGGGAGATTATCTTGTTACCAAAAGTTAAGAATGCAGAAAGGATCCAACAATACCGGCCTACCTGCCTTCTTAATGTGAGTTTCAAGATCTTCACCAAAGTTGCGATAATAAGGTTAAACTTAGTGGCGAATCATGTAATTCGACCCACTCAGACAACCTTTATGCAAGGACGCTACATACTGGATGGAGTAGTGACCCTGGATGAAACAGTTCATGAATTACACCAAAAGAATGATGTAATCCTCAAGATCAATTTTGAGAAGGCATACGACAAAGTTAAATGGCCACTTCTCCAAGTTTTAAGAATGAAAGTTGTCGTGGGGCTACCTTTCGGGTACCCCATGGTGGTAGTACCTGGGTCACGCCAAGAGAGGCCCATGAAGTGTACCATGTGGCCCAAGTAGCTGGTTAGGCCGGTGATGATCTTCCTTATTCTGTAACGTGCAATCCGCACCGTCCACCCGAGACCTGGCCTGTGATATAAAGGCCAGGAGGGTGCGTCATCTAGGGCAAGCAAGCAGCACACAAACCCTAGCGGGATTGCATCTCGCCATTGTAGCCACCTCGATAATACCATACAAGCAGGAGTAGGTCTTTACCTCACCTCGAGGGGCCGAACCTGGGTAAACTCGCCCCCTGTTAGCCGTCTTAGCCACCAACGTTCATACTCTCTCCCCCTCAATCAACCCGGGGTACACAACCTTGGGATTTGCCGAGTCCACTACTCGTCAATTGGCGCCGTCTGTGGGAAAGAACAGATCGTTGGAATCATGGTTGCGCCGGCCTCATCTGCAATGAAGAACGGCATCAGCGCCAGGGAGTCGATCTACACCGGCTTCCTCGAGTTCGTCCACCACTCGCCGGCGGATCTCCCGGCGTACGCTGAGGTGCAGCAGAGCACGTGGATTACCTTCGGTAGTCTGCGCTATCTGGTGGACAGTCGCGGAACGCTCCGGCCCACGCTGACCACATTGCGCGCGACGGACGCGCCAGCATCTACATCGACTGCGCCGACCGCGGCTTCACCCGCCGCGAAGATCGCATCTACTGCGGCCACGACGGTCGCGTCATCGACTACCGCGAAGATCGCGTCCACCTCGACTGCGTCAGCACCATCTACGACCGCATCAACGGCGACTGCGGTGACCACACCCGCGGTCACCAGAAAAATCGCATCTACTGCAACCCCGGCGCGAAACAAGTCTACCCCGACCTTCTTGTCCGCGCCCCGGATGAAGCCAAAATCTACGCCAATCGCGCCTCCGCATCGCGGAGTCGCCAGTAGCAGTGGCCGTGGCACCCGCCACGTCGCTGTGATCTTCGACTCTGAGCATAGCTCAGACGAAGGAAGCAGGACTGGGAGCATCAGCCCCACTCGGCGGGTTTACCCCGCGCAAGTCTATATGGCCAGCCCAGCACGATCCAATGGCGGGGAACCCGTATACCCGCTGGAGGTGACCATGCCGGACAGGGTGACAAGACTCACCATCACTCGGGAGATGGCGATCCAGGCCATGAAGCACGTGGACGAAGGCACGTTCCCTTCACCAGATGAACCCCGAGAAGACCAACTGGCGGTCCAATACTTGCTTTGGAAGGAGTCCGAGCGAGTCCGCCAAGAGAAGGCCGATCTGATTCGGCGCAAAGAGTTGGCCGACGCGTCGAGTGCCAGGAGGGCAGCACACTCGTTTTTGGCCGGATCAGAGGAAGTCTCGCAAGGAGGACGTCACAGGGCTCGCATGCCACGGGTGCCAGAAGCTGATCGCGTCCACCTCACTCGCAATCTGGAGTCGTCATTCATGACGGAAGATGCGGACGGAATCCCCGTCCCCAAGACACCCGCTTCGGCCCTCATGGCGGTCGAAACCTACCTGCGACTAACGCAGCCGCCGGAGGGTGACGCCCACGCCCGCCTCCACAGGCGACAAATTCAATCCCTCAGGGAAGTCGAGGAAGTCCTGGCAAGTCAGCACCAGCAGAAAGGGTGCACGAGAATCGAGGCCGCCGCGATCGTGAACCCGCACCACTTGCAGACCCAGNGGGGGCTACCTTTCGGGTACCCCACGGTGGTAGTACCTGGGTCACGCCAGGAGAGGCCCATGAAGTGTACCATGTGGCCTAAGTAGCTGGTTAGGCCGGTGATGATCTTCCTTATTCTGTAACGTGCGATCCGCACCGTCCACCCGAGACCTGGCCTGTAATATAAAGGCCAGGAGGGTGCGTCATCTAGGTCAAGCAAGCAGCACACAAACCCTAGCGAGATTGCATCTCGCCATTGTAGCCACCTCGATAATACCAGACAAGCAGGAGTAGGTCTTTACCTCACCTCGAGGGGCCGAACCTGGGTAAAACTCGCCCCCTGTTAGCCGTCTTAACCACCAACGTTCATACTCTCTCCCCCTCAATCAACCCGGGGTACACAACCTTGGGATTTGCCGAGTCCACTACTCGTCAATTGGCGCCGTCTGTGGGAAAGAACAGATCGTTGGAGTCATGGTTGCGCCGGCCTCATCAACAATGAAGAACGGCATCAGCGCCAGGGAGTCGATCTACACCGGCTTCCTCGAGTTCGTCCACCACTCGCCGGCGGATCTCCCGGCGTACGCCGAGGTGCAGCAGAGCACGTGGATTACCTTCGGTAGTCTGCGCTATCTGGTGGACAGTCGCGGAACGCTCCGGCCCACGCTGGCCACGTTGCGCGCGACGGACGCGCCAGCATCTACACCGACTGCGCTGACCGCGGCTTCACCCGCCACGAAGATCGCATCTACTGCGGCCACGGCGGTCGTGTCATCGACTACCGCGAAGATCGCGTCCACCTCGACTGCGTCAGCACCATCTACGACCGCATCAACGGCGACTGCAGTGACCACACCCGCGGTCACCAGAAAAATCGCATCTACTGCAACCCCGGCGCGAAACAAGTCTACCACGACCTTCTTGTCCGCGCCCCGGATGAAGCCAAAATCTACGCCAATCGCGCCTCCGCATCGCGGAGTCGCCAGTAGCAACGGCCGTGGCACCCGCCACGTCGCTGTGATCTTCGACTCTGAGCATAGCTCAGACGAAGGAAGCAGGACTGGGAGCATCAGCCCCACTCGGCGGGTTTACCCCGCGCAAGTCTATATGGCCAGCCCAGCACGATCCAACGGCGGGGAACCCGTATACCCGCTGGAGGTGACCATGCCGGACAGGGTGACAAGACTCACCATCACTCGGGAGATGGCGATCCAGGCCATGAAGCACGTGGACGAAGGCACGTTCCCTTCACCAGATGAACCCCGAGAAGACCAACTGGCGGTCCAATACTTGCTTTGGAAGGAGTCCGAGCGAGTCCGCCAAGAGAAGGCCGATCTGATTCGACGCAAAGAGTTGGCCGACGCATCAAGTGCCAGGAGGGCAGCACACTCGTTCTTGGCCGGATCAGAGGAAGTCTCGCAAGGAGGACGTCACAGGGCTCGCATGCCACGGGTGCCAGAAGCTGATCGCGTCCACCTCACTCGCAATCTGGAGTCGTCATTCATGACGGAAGATGCGGACGGAATCCCCGTCCCCAAGACACCCGCTTCGGCCCTCATGGCGGTCGAAACCTACCTGCGACTAACACAGCCGCCGGAGGGTGACGCCCACGCCCGCCTCCACAGGCGACAAATTCAATCCCTCAGGGAAGTCGAGGAAGTCCTGGCAAAATCAGCACCGGCAGAAAGGGCGCACGAGAATCGAGGCCGCCGCGATCGTGAGCCCGCACCACTTGCAGACCCAGCCCCAATTCGACTGCGACAGCCGCAGCCAGGCGAAGATGTCCGTAACGTCGTCGCACAGAGAAGGGTGGACCGCAGTCGACGGCTGCGAGCGGCGAGTGCACAAGCCAACGACTACGACGACGACGACTTCGAGCCACGCGGAGCCGCATGTTTCAGCTTCAACATCCGCGACACGAAGATGCCCAAAGGCTTCAAGCTAACAGCGGAGACACCCAAGTATGACGGGAAGCAAGACCCAAGGGACTGGCTGGAAGACTACCTCATCGCGTGCAGCTGTCAAGGTGGTACTTCGACTACTGCCATGCAGTACATCCAGTTGATGCTCACGGGATCTGCTCGCGGGTGGCTCAACACTCAGCCCAGGGACGCTTTCAGCACCTGGGACGAGTTCAGGAACGCCTTCGTGAAGAGTTTTCTGGGGACATACGCAAGGCCAACAACCCTCATTGAGCTCCAGGCGTGCAAGCAAGGTCGAGACGAGCCACTCCGTTCGTACATCCAGCGGTGGACCTTACTTCGCAACACCATGGATGGAGCCACCTCAGAGGACAGGGTAATGGATGCATTCATGCATGGCGTTTACCGCCGCGACCTCCGTGAGGAGTTTGGTAGGCTTAGGCCGAGGAACATGATCGAGCTCATGCAGATAGCCAACCAGTGGGCAGATGGAGAAGACTCTGTTCGTGATGCGCCACGATCTCCGAGGCAAGAGGCAGGACCTAGCAACTGGCGAGAAGGGCGCCTGAAAAAGAAGCCGCGTTACGTCGGCAACGACTCGATCGAGTTAGTAGCGGCGGGATTCGAAACCCCCGTGAGAATGAAAGGCAATACAACCAGGACGGTGGCAGCAGCTACCATAGAGACGGAAGTCACAAGCGCGAGTGGCGGAGACGCCCACTGACTGAGGAAGAAGAGTTAGAGCAACCTTGCAAACATCACATGTTCAGGGACCCAGAAACAGGCAAGTGGGGATCCCGCCACCTATTGAAGGATTGCAGAAAGGCGCGTAAGATATACAGGGCGTTTGCGCGAATAGTACCTCAGAACGGACAACGTGATAATCAAGCGGCACCCGTGGCACAGCCAGCCGCACAGCTGGCCCTCCAGGCGCCACCTCCTCCTCCAGTCGCCAACCCAGCGCAAGCAGCGCTGGCCTTCTACCCGCAACAGCAACAACAGCCACAGCCACAGCCGCAGGATCCTGCTAACGTGTTCCCGGCAGCACGTGGGCAGATCAACATGATACAGAAGGGACGTCCTTCCAATAGGACCCAGAAAATCATCACCCGCCAGGTCTACCAAGCACTCACCAATCCACCTGCAGTACCCGATTACCTGAGAGGCTCAGAAACGGCGATCACTTTCTCCAGAGCGGACCACCCGCCGGCGATACCACGACCCGGGCACGCTGCTCTGGTAGTCGAAGCTCAGATCGGGGAGTACACCTTGAAGAAGGTATTCATGGATGGAGGCAGCGGTATAAATATCATCTTCGCCGACACCCTAAGAAGGATGAACAGGTCAACATCCAACCTAACACCATCAGCAAATACCTTCCACGGTATTGTACCAGGGCAAGCAGTCACGCCCATGGGAACAGTTACACTCGACGTCATATTCGGCACACCAGAAAACTTCCAGCGAGAGGCGATCGACTTCGAGGTAGTCGACTGGAAGTCACAATATCATGCCATACTGGGTCGTCCGGCCTTCGCCAGATTCATGGCAGTGCCCCATTACGCCTACCTCCTGCTCAAGATGCCGGGACCAAAGGGTGTCATCACGGTGAAAGGCGACTTCGACCGGTCTGACAGCTGCGACCGCGAGTTCAGCAGGATTTCTGAGTTCTTCGGGATGGACGAGCACCTGGAGATGATGGCAGTCGACAACGACAGGACTCTGTTTCCACCACGGAAGAAATCATCCAAGGAATCTGCATTCAACGCAAGCGACGACACAAGGGCCCATCAGGTACACCCGACGGACGCCGACAAGACGGTCAGGGTGTCATCAAGCCTGACTAGCGCATAGGAAAGCGCGCTCGTCGAGTTCCTGCGCGAGAACTGGAAGATATTCGCCTGGCAACCTTCTGACATGCCAGGTATACCAAGGGAACTCGCCGAGCACTCCTTACGCGTCCGTAAAGACGCTAGACCAGTCAAGCAGACCTTGAGACGCTTCGCGGGTCCTAAGAGAGATGCTATCAGCAAGGAGATCGACCGGCTGCTTCACGCCGGATTTATTCGGGAAATAAAGGATTCAGAGTGGGTAGCAAACCCGGTACTGGTGGAAAAGAAGAAGACGAAGAAACTCCGCATGTGCGTCGACTTCACCGCCATCAACAAATGCTGCCCCAAGGATCACTTTCCGCTCCCGCGGATTGATCAGATCGTCGATTCGACTGCAGGCTGTGCACGCCTATCCTTCCTGGATGCCTACTCTGGGTACCAGCAGATCAGGATGAAAGTCGAGGACCAGGAGAAGACGGCGTTCATCACACCACACGGTGTATTCTGTTACCAGATGATGCCCTTCGGGTTGAAGAACGCTGGAGCCACATACCAGCGCACGATGCAGGCCTGCTTGAAGGAGCTCATAGGACAGATCGTCCAGGTCTACGTCGATGACATAGTCGTCACCACCCGCACAGAGGACAGCCTCATCGACGACCTCCGCAAGGTCTTCGACGCGCTTAACAAGTACCAGATCAAGTTAAACCCAGAAAAGTGCGTCTTCGACATCCCAGCCGGAGAACTACTGGGGTATCTTGTCTCTGCGAGAGGAATCGAAGCCAACCCTGAGAAGGTGCAGAACATACTCGACATGCCTGCACCGACCAAACTTCATGAAGTACAACGCCTAGCCGGCAGAGTCGCAGCACTCAGTCGGTTTATTAGTAAGTTGGGAGAAAAGGCCCTGCCCTTCTACCAACTGATGAAAAAGGCAGACAAGTTCGAGTGGACAGAGGAGGCACAAGAAGCATTCGACAAACTGAAGCAGACCCTCACAACCCCTCCAGTGCTGGTGGCACCACATGAGAATGAGCCACTGTACCTATATGTGGCAGCCACGAACAGGGTGGTCAGTACCGTACTCGTAGTCGAGCGGGAGGAAGAAGGAAAGAGTCACCCTATTCAGCGACCTGTGTATTACCTCAGCGAGGTGCTAACTGATTCCAAGCAGCGATACCCGCACTACCAGAAGCTGGCATACGGAGTCTTCATGACGTCCAGGAAGGTGGTCCACTATTTCTCCGAGCACCCGATCACGGTGGTAAGCTCCTCCGCCCTATCCGACATCCTCACTAACCCAGCCGCGACAGGAAGAGTTGCCAAGTGGGTTGTCGAGTTAGGGCCGTGGGGGCTGAAGTACGCACACCCGAAGGCAATCAAGGCCCAGGTCCTCCCAGAGTTCACCACAGAGTGGATAGAAGCACAACTGCCCGACGAGCCCGACTTGTCCAATGCATGGACAATGTATTTTGATGGATCAAAGAAATTCAACTCAGCCGGAGCAGGAGTCATGCTCATTTCACCTAAAGGCGACAAGCTGAAGTACGTGTTGCAGATGAAGTTCCCAACTCCTTCCAACAACGAAGCAGAGTACGAAGCCCTGATCCACGGCATGCGGATGGCCCAGAACTGCGGCGCCACTCGCCTCATGATCTACGACGACTCCTATCTGGTTATGCAGCAAACCATGAAGCAGTGTGATGCCATCGCTGACAACATGATAGCCTACAGGGAGCTGTACAATCAACTGGAAGGCCTCTTCGACGGCTGTGAACTGCGGCACATCGGCCGCGAAAGCAACGAAGAAGCTGACGTCCTGGCCAACCTAGGATCGGATCGAGCTCCGGTGCCACCCGGAGTCTTCCTCGAGTGCATCACACAGCGCTCAATCAAGGTCCGGCCCCCGCCAGGACCCTCTACATCGACAACAAGCACCGCCAACCCGCCAAGCACGGAGAAGGAGGTCATGGAGATAATGCTAGTCGAGCCCACGTGGACAAGCCCGTATCTGGCCTACATGCTGCACCAGCGGCTGCCGGAGAACCCAGTCGAAGCCAAGCGCATCGTCCGCCGTTCCAAAGGCTTCACCATCATCAATGGCGAGCTCTACAAGAGAAGCATCTCAGGAGTCCTCCAAAGGTGCATCGATCCAACCGACGGCCAAGCAATCTTACTCGACATACACGCCGGCATATGCGGGCACCACGCAAGCAGTCGAGCACTGGTGGCCAAGGCCTTGCGAGCAGGGTTCTACTGGCCCACCGCAATGCAAGATGCAGAAGAATTGGTCAAAAAATGCGTTGGCTGTCAGGAGTTCGCCAACAAGCCGCATGCACCAGCGTCGGCACTGAAGACAATACCACTCGCGTGGCCCTTCGCGCAATGGGGACTCGACATGGTAGGTCCCTTCAAGAAATCCTCCCCAGGCGGGCACACTCACCTCCTGGTGGCAGTCGACAAGTTCACAAAGTGGATTGAGGCGGTCCCAATCACAAGCTCAACCGCAACATCAGCGGTCAACTTCATCAGGTCAATCATCTTCAGGTTCGGTGTGCCACACGGCATCATCACCGACAACGGGACGAACTTCACAGCCGAAGAATTCAGGGATTTCTGCTCTGAACAAGGTGTCAAGCTCAGCTATGCATCCGTCTCGCACCCGCAGTCCAATGGGCAAGTCGAGAAAGCCAACGGCCTAGTCAGCAAAGGCATCAAGAAGCGCCTGCGAGTACCATTGAAGCGAGCCGCAGGAGCCTGGGTGGAGGAGTTACCAAGCGTGCTGTGGAGCCTACGCACCACGCCAAACAGATCTACCCAGTATACACCATTCTTCATGGTGTACGGTGCCGAAGCAGTCCTGCCCTGCGACATCAAATTTGACGCTCCACGAGTGGTAGCATACGACGAGTCTGATGCTGAAGAAGCACTTGAAGATGATGTGGATGTCCTGGATGAGGCACGCGACATCGCACTCAGCCGCACAGCCGTGTACCAGCAAGACCTGCGCAACTACCATGGTCGGCGACTGCGGCCTAGAGCATTCGTCCCAGGGGACCTGGTTCTCCGGCTCAAGCAGAAGAAGGTGCACAAACTCGCCTCCCCATGGGAGGGGCCATACATTGTGACAGAGGCAATCGGCAACGGAGCTTACCGCCTGAAGGACTCCAAGACAGGGACAGTCTGCAGCAATCCGTGGAACGTGGCACAGTTACGCCGCTTCTACGCCTGATCGACCCCAGCTTGTAAGCTTCACCTTATTAAGTAGCAGCAGGTTTCTTACGCACTCTTTCCCTCGCCAGGGTACCTAAGGGGACTGGAAGGGTTTTAACGAGGCGGCCTGTTTGCGAGAATCAATAAAGATATTTGAAGGAAAAGACTTGTCATTTCTTCCTTTGCGAGCAACCAACCTAAATCCTAGGCCGCCACTCGAACCACTCGGGGGCTCGCGCCATACAGGTCTAAGTCTAGCCTAGGCCGCCACTCGAATCACTCGGGGGCTGCGCCACACAGGCATAATTCGAAAATCCTAGGCCACCACTCGAACCACTCGGGGGCTCGCGCCATACAGGTCTAAGTCCAGCCTAGGCCGCCACTCGAATCACTCGGGGGCTGCGCCACACAGGCATAACTCGAAAATCCTAGGCCGCCACTCGAACCACTCGGGGGCTTGCGCCATACAGGTCAAAGTACAGCCTAGGCCGCCACTCGAACCACTCGGGGGCTCGCGCCATACAGGTCTAAGTCCAGCCTAGGCCGCCACTCGAATCACTCGGGGGCTGCGCCACACAG
Source organism: Puccinellia tenuiflora (assembly GCA_012064385.1). Taxonomy (NCBI): domain Eukaryota; kingdom Viridiplantae; phylum Streptophyta; class Magnoliopsida; order Poales; family Poaceae; genus Puccinellia; species Puccinellia tenuiflora. Next base: position 130,663 of record QRDG01000425.1, on the reverse strand, counting down.
GCATAATTCGAAAATCCTAGGCCGCCACTCGAACCACTCGGGGGCTCGCGCCATACAGGTCTAAGTCCAGCCTAGGCCGCCACTCGAATCACTCGGGGGCTGCGCCGCACAGGCATAATTCGAAAATCCTAGGCCGCCACTCGAACCACTCGGGGGCTCGCGCCATACAGGTCTAAGTCCAGCCTAGGCCGCCACTCGAATCACTCGGGGGCTGCGCCACACAGGCATAACTCGAAAATCCTAGGCCGCCACTCGAACCACTCGGGGGCTTGCGCCATACAGGTCAAAGTACAGCCTAGGCCGCCACTCGAACCACTCGGGGGCTCGCGCCATACAGGTCAAAGTACAGCCTTGGCCGCCACTCGAATCACTCGGGGGCTGCGCCACACAGGCATAACTCGCAAATCCTAGGCCGCCACTCGAACCACTCGGGGGCTCGCGCCATACAGGTCTAAGTCCAGCCTTGGCCGCCACTCGAATCACTCGGGGGCTGCGCCACACAGGCATAACCCGAAAATCCTAGGCCGCCGCTCGAACCACTCGGGGGCTTGCGCCATACAGGTCAAAGTACAGCCTTGGCCGCCACTCGAATCACTCGGGGGCTGCGCCGCACAGGCATAACTCAAAAACCCTGGTCCGCCACTCGATTCACTCGGGGGCTCGCGCCATACAGGTTTACGAGTGCAAAATCACACACATGGGCATACATATATGCATATTTATGTTACAAGCTAACATCATACAACAAACTGCTATTCTTAGTCGACAAGCTCTTCCTTTGGCGCATCCAGTGGCCCTACATGTCGCTCTGTATGATTCAGGACCTGCTGCATCACCTGACGTGCGGCCTCAAGGGATTCAGCATAATCAACATCTCTAGGCAAGCCATCAAGTATTCTGTCCAAGGGAACGTGAGGTCGATGCAGTCGAACATAGGCAAACGCCGTGTTGGCCCCGGCAACAAGCTGACCGAAGACGACCCCCTTCAACGCCCTGCTACTGCGGAACCTATCCAACAGCGCGGGCAACCCAGTCGGCTGCTCATCAAGGGGGAAGAACACTCTGTTGATTTGCCAGAGTGCTTTCCTGCAACCTTCAAGAATGAGCGTAGCCCGCCAGGTGCGATCCAGCATCCGCGCGAGTACACGGCCCTCTTCCTTATGTACCCAGAATTGACAAGCTTCGACCGAGCTACCGGTGGCTTCCACCTCCACGCGCTCGTTCACTCGAGTGTTTTCGGCTTGCCAGTCGGGGTTAACAACTGCAATTCACGGGTCAAGATGCAGAACAACACAAGCATGAAGAAATCAAAGCGAAGCAGCTAGAGTCCAACCTTGCAGCTGTCGACATATCAGATCAATTTGGTCAAGAAGGAACAGTAAGCTCTGAGAGCTGAGTCGACTCGATAATCCATTCGGGTGAGACAAGTACATAGTAAGCTTTACAAAGCTGATGACACCCGAATTCATCATTCGAGTGGACTCCAACCAGTAAGCTTTCATAGCTGAGTTTGAGTCGATTCCGTAGGCCATCAAGGCTGAGTACAAAGTAAGTCGAACAAGGCCAGTTTTGACTTGGGCATTTCGAGTCATCTTTTTACTCCCATCGGGAGCGGGCTTTTTGACTGAAGAAAAATTGAGTTTAACCTCAATTGCAAGCAATTCAGCTTAATCTCGGGGGCTACTCCCATCGGGAGCGCTGTTCGCGCACCCGATGACTAAGGACAACGACAGTCGAAAGCTGACGAGTCAAGAAGATCATGAAGCGCACTCGATTATTCAAGACAGTAGCAGCCGAAGATTGGCTCGCGAAGGAGTCAGGTGGCGTGCCCGGAGGAAGGAGTCCTTTACTCGACTCTGCGATTCGACTAAGCACTCGGGGGCTACTGTCGTGGGGCTACCTTTCGGGTACCCCACGGTGGTAGTACCTGGGTCACGCCAGGAGAGGCCCATGAAGTGTACCATGTGGCCCAAGTAGCTGGTTAGGCGGGTGATGATCTTCCTTATTCTGTAACGTGCGATCCGCACCGTCCACCCGAGACCTGGCCTGTAATATAAAGGCCAGGAGGGTGCGTCATCTAGGTCAAGCAAGCAGCACACAAACCCTAGCGAGATTGCATCTCGCCATTGTAGCCACCTCGATAATACCAGACAAGCAGGAGTAGGTCTTTACCTCACCTCGAGGGGCCGAACCTGGGTAAAACTCGCCCCCTGTTAGCCGTCTTAACCACCAACGTTCATACTCTCTCCCCCTCAATCAACCCGGGGTACACAACCTTGGGATTTGCCGAGTCCACTACTCGCCAGGAACTAACACGAACTAACGCTGTTTTCAGCAGAATTGTATTTGTGTCTTATTTTTGTGCAGAAATAAAGTTTCACGGAAAATTCCAGAAAGATATAAAAAGTATTTTTGGGCGAAAAGAGCCTCAGAGCCAGAAGAGCACCCGGAGGGGCCACCAGGAGAGGAGGCGGGCCCAGGCGCGGGTGGACCCTAGACCATGCCCATAGGCCGCCCCTGGCCCTGGTGGGTCGCCTCCCGACGCCCTTTCGCATATAAGTCAGTCCTGACCTAAAACAGAGACCGTCTGAACGATTTTTCCAGTAAGGGCCACATAGCTCCGCCGTCATCGAAAACCTCAATTCGGAGGACAAAAGTTCCTGCTCCGACACCCTGCTGGGACGGGGATTGACCTCTGGAGAGGGGAGATAATCGCCATCATCATTACCAATGCCTCTCTGACGTGGGGTTACCACGCCAAATCCCTCGGAGGTCATCCTTGGGTTTCGTGAAGAGGAGAAGAAGATGGTGGTGTTTGTGAATTCGTCGGCTGACAAGCAAGATTTACCCAGGTTCAGGCCCCTGAAGGTAAAAGCCCTACGTCCTGCTTGTCTGGTATAGATCAAGATTGCTTACAGGTGTTACAATGGCGAGATCAGTAGATGCGATCTCGCTAGGGTTTCTGGTGGCAAGTATGAGCGTGTCCCAGGTCGGTAGCCCTCCCAGCCCTTAAGTAGTGGGGCTGGGTCTCGGGAATCCTCTACCGACTAGGGTTACAATTCGTGAATCACTACAACCGACATAAGTTTTAGCTTTCTAGGGCTGTTTCCTTCGGTATGGGCCTTCTCTTTGGTCTTGTTCCGTGGGCCATGGATTATTTGAACACCGTATATCCTAATCGTGGTACACCCGAAGGGTACACCCACGTCAGTAGCCCCCGAGGACCTGGTAGACTTCAGGGAGTCTGGCAGGGACTCCACCCTTAGTCAGGTGTTCAAGTACACAACTTATAATTTTAGATAATATGTTTCGTATGTGTTTCGCAGGGCGTTTTTGCGTGGGATGCTTGGCGTGGCAGGCCTAGTTCACTCGACAGTATCGGGACCAGTTAAGTGCTCTTGGGCACAAACCTTACCAGCCTACGTCAAACTCGAGTCCCCGGGCTCGAGTCCGGAAGCTAGACCATTAAACTCAGGCCATATTTGAGGTCTCACAAAGTCGAACTGAGCTTTTAAGGGTACCCGACGCGTCCATCGGGATTTTCATCACGCCTGTTGGCGTGACACAGTTGTCAGGTACCTCAGCTGTTGCTGTTGGCCCCGGTCCTACACGATGAATCAGTGGGTCTTATCTTTGCACGGTAAATGCAGCATCCGAGGGTCAATTGCATCTGATTCATCTCGGGTATTTTCTTTATTTACTCGGGTTAGACTGGAGTCGATAAACTTTCTAGTGCCTTTTAGTATTTCAGTTATCGGGTGCGCGACAGCGCTCCCGATGGGAGTAACCCCCGAGATTATGCTGAATTACTTGTAATTGGGGATAATCTCAACCCACCGACCTTGTAGATTACTCTGAGGATTTTTTGCTCCCGATGGGAGTAATATGGAGTTTACGACATTAGTCGAGTGCCACAAGGACCCGATACTGTATTAGGTTGGGCATGTTGTGAAGGATTTGAATGAAAGCAGACCTTTGATTACGTCATTTACGACGTCATTGGCGTGCTCCTCGCAACCGATGCACTCTGCCGCTCGGCCTGCCACGAAATGACAGGACGGGTCACTGTGTCAGTTTGACCACGCGTCGCGAAATTTTCGCGGCGCTATGATGATGGCCTCCTCGTTTCCCGTGCGTAGTGGGCGATGCGGCCCACGACGGTTGCCCTCCACGTCCGCCACGTGTAGGGTTTGATCCTCGCCGTGCCACACGATGCAAAAATCAAGGGCTGAGATACACCCAACGCCATGCTGCACATCGCCTGCTTCATTGTCATGTGCGATTGTTTCCTGGGGATACACCCGCACTGGGGATTGTGGCAACGCATCTGACGAGGTTAGGGCTCGGCAATTCCCAAGGTTGTACACCCCGGGTTGATTGAGGGGGAGAGAGAGAACGTTGGTGGCTGTGACGGCTAACAGGGGGCGAGTTTTACCCAGGTTCGGCCCCTCGAGGTGAGGTAAAGACCTACTCCTGCTTGTCTGGAATTATTGAGGTGGCTACAATGGCGAGATGCAATCTCGCTAGGGTTTGCTTGCTGGTTGCTTGACCTAGACGACGCACCCTCCTGGCCTTTATATCACAGGCCAGGTCTCGGGTGGACGGTGCAGATCGCACGTTACAAGATAAGGGGAACTCTCATCGGCCTAACCGACTACTTGGGCCACCCGGTATGCTTCATGGGCTTCAATGGGCTTCACTTGGCGTGACCCAGGTATCACCACCGTGAGGCACCTGAAAGGTAGCCCCACGACAGTAGCCCCCGAGTGCTTAGTCGAATCGCAGAGTCGAGTAAAGGACTCCTTCCTCCGGGCACGCCACCTGACTTCTTCGCGAGCCAATCTTCGGCTGCTACTGTCTTGAATGATCGAGTGCGCTTCATGATTTTTCTTGACCCGCCAGCTTTCGACTGTCGTTGTCCTTAGTCGTCGGGTGCGCGAACAGCGCTCCCGATGGGAGTAGCCCCCGAGATTAAGCTGAATTGCTTGCAATTGAGGTTAAACTCAATTTTTCTTCAGTCGAAAAGCCCGCTCCCGATGGGAGTTAAAAGATGACTCGAAATGCCCAAGTCAAAAACTGGCCTCGTTCGACTTACTTTGTACTCAGCCTGAATGGCTTACGGAATCGACTTAAACTCAGCTATGAAAGCTTACTGGTTGGAGTCCACTCGAATGATGAATTCGGGTGTCATCAGCTTTGTAAAGCTTACTATGTATTTACCTCACTCGAATGGATTATCGAGTCGACTCAGCTCTCAAAGCTTACTGTTCTTGTTGCACCCGAAAACTGTCCGGGTGCTCCATCAGCCCGTTGGCTTACTTTATACGCTTCCGCTGATGACGTCAGGGCTGACGTGTTCGGCGTGCGCTGCGTCCGATGGGACGTAACAGAGTGGTCCCGGTGTCAGTGTTGACTGTTCTGACCGTTGGGCGGCTTCGGAATCCAGCTGCGCGGCGACACAAGCTTCTTCCAGCTGAAGAAATCCGACTCCGTCCAGAACTGGCGGAAGAAATGGTTCTACATCAAGTGGGACCAAGAAGGCCTTCCCGAGTTTGCCGCTGATCGACCGCTGCGAAGGACCAAGGCCTGGTCGCACCCTCTGTCAAAGGAGGACAAGGAGTCGACCAAGCCACTGCAGGTGTTGCTCCGCGGGTTGCTGACGACGCTCGGACGCGAGACGGGTGGCATTCACCTTATCGCAACTTTCCACAAGCTGAAGGTGCAGCCGCTGAGTCGACGCCAGCCAATGTGGGAGCTTCCAGTCGACACCGCGCTTGATGACGCGCAGATCGCGACTAAGGTGAAGAACATCACCAGCCTTCGGGCCGCCGATCCGTGCAACGTTAGCTGCCCAGTCGAACTATATGGGCCAAACAATCCCGTGCCTGAGGTAAGCACCTTGAATTCTCTTTGCTTTGCTTTAGTCGACAGTTTCTCTTGACTCACTTTTCTGCTCGCTGCTCGTCAGGATCGAAGGGCTTATGTGAGCCTTCCTCCGCTGATGGAGAATGGACCTCACGATGAGGCCACAGTCGTCGAGCAGGACGACGATGAAGATGAACTCCCTTCTGCTCACTCGCCGAATGAGGAAGCAGAAGAGGATGACGAAGATGAAGAGCCGCTGCGGAAGCGGCTAAGACGAAGGAACGTCGACTCCACCTCGGGGTCGTCTCCGTTGAAGGAAGTGGTTGCCGAGGTGTAACAGCCCAGATTTGGTACCCTAAAATACGGGCCAAATTTTCACTTTTTGCTTTGTATTGCATCATGGCATAATTATTTAAATTGCTAATTTTAAATAAAGCAACATTTGGAAACAAAGCAACACCTTACAACACGGGAAGCAACACCCTTCCTCAAATTCCCAAAACTGAATGCTTTGCCCAAAATGGCCAAACCAACTTATTCTTGAATTTCCAAATTGTCCCGGAAGTTCTAAGAATTTATTTTTATAAATGCCAAATAAATAAATTAAATATGAGGACTTAAATTGGCTTAATTCAATTTCTAATTTTGGAACCAAGTTGAACTTTCCAAAAATCTAAAATAAAGATATGGGGTGATTCATTATTATAATATGAGCCTCCATAAATATTTTCATAATTTATTGAGTTGCTTAAGTTCTCCAAATAAATGAATTTGGGAAAATATTAAAATTCCCTTATCTAAATCCTGTGAACAAATCATGACCAAAACATTTTATTTTGCTTCCCAAATTTTTGTGGAGTTTCTAAAGGACAAGGGAAGACTCTATGAATTTTTGTTGAATTTTATAAAATATTTTAGGGCCTCAATTAAATCCAACTAATTGCTTCTGGACCACTTTGCAATTATGGAACTTTGGGCCAGGGGGGTTTTTGCGAAAATCTTCCTTCTTCCTCCACAGTGCCGGGAGGCACTGGCGCCATGCCTCCCGCGCCCATGCCGTCGTGGTCGCACTGCCCAGCGCGTGCCGTGCCCCCCTCGTGGTCAAAGACGAGCTCAGGACGCTCACCTGCCCCCGTTGCTCCTTTTCCCACTCCACCTGCTCCTTTTCCCCTCCCTTCTCCTGCTTGCACCGCCGCCGCGCCGAGCTCGCTCTCGCCGGCAAATAGCCGTCGATTGGCGCTTTCCCGCGTAGGTCGAAGCGGACGGGAAGGTCCGCCGCACTCTCCTCTCTCTCCCCACCAAAGGAATCGTCGCGGGGAGCCCGGAGTCGTCGCTCCCGTCCTCGACACCTCCCGCACCGGCCGCCCTCCGCCGAGTCCGATTCGTCGCCGTCGATTCACCGCCACTGGAGCTTCCCCGGACCCGCCGACGTCGCCAACCGCTCCGCCACCACCCGTTCTTCCTCTACACCGGCCGAATCGGGCCAGGGTGGCGCGGTTCCGACGAATTCGTCCTCGGCTACCCGACCACCACCGCTGCCGCCCGGACCGATTCCCGTCGATCCCCGCCCTCTGCTCCATCGCCGAGCACGCCCACGAGCCACGGGTGAGCTAGCTCCCCTCTTGCTCTTCTTCCGCGCCCCTCTCCCTTCTTCTCCCGCCGGCGATCGCCGTCGCCACCACCGCCGTCCCGCAAGCCACGCACGCGTGACCGGCCTAGCGCCCGGCCTGCCTCCGGCCTGGCCGGCTCGGTGGCCGGGGCCTTTCGGTTCCCTGCCCGGCCATATGGGCCGGCCCAGTGGCCGGGGCTTCTCGGTTTGTAGCCCGGTCAACATGGCCGGCCTGCACCCGGCCTGGCCGGCCTGCCAGGGTTTTTGCCCTCCCTTTTTATTTTTTTACCTGAAAATAAAACTTTTGTATCTTTTCGAATTTTGATTCAAAAATTGCAAATAAAATACCGTTGTGATCAGCCAGACAAACTCTAACCACTGGACAAATTGAAATGTTTATTTGAAACCATATTTTGTAAATTAATTAAGAATTCCTAAAATGGGTTAAATAATCCCAAATTAGGAAAATTCATAACTTATTAAATAATTGTCCAAAAATTACAAATCAAATACCGATGTGATCAACATGTCAAATGCTATCAAACCTTGCACTCATCGCATCATGAACACAAATATTTAATTGATGTTGTTCTTAATTTGATCAAAGGAATTAAACTCACTTAATTAATTTGATTTGTTATTTATTCATCGGTGCTCCGAAAATTACAAATGAGGTACCAAATTGATCGGAATGACCAACCCTATCCATTCATGTCATGTTCATGCATTTTGAGCCACTTCTCTAATAATTTAATAATTTGATAGTTTATCAAGAATTGTGGTCACTAAGATAAATATGGGGTTGCTCCCAAATAATTGCAACAATTATTTGGCTCCCCATTTAATTTTGTTTTTAATTTATATATTGATATCTTTGCATCAACTTGACATGTCATCATGTGATTGAGCATTGCATCTTGTGTTCGTGTGATTTATGTGTGCTTTGTATTTTTCTTTGGGTATCGATAGATTCCGGAGTCGAGGGTTCCCTCTCCTACCCCGACGAGCAATACGACGCTACCCGGCAGCAAGGCAAGAGATAACCTAACCTTCTTGGCATCTAGCATCCTATGTTTATAAACTTATTTTATCCACCATATTATTTGCATGCGATTCAAATGTCTCTTTTGATCATAGTATAGAGAATCCTATGATTGCATGTCTTTCCCCGAGCCAATCACATGTATCCCTACCTATGAACCATAGTGTTGATGTGTTGGCCGGTTACCAATATAATTGTTGGTTATATGCTTAGCTATGCTTAGCCATGCTTACCTAGATGCTTTATGTCCGTTGTTAATTCCATTATTAATGATGTTGATGGAACGATGCGGACTTGGTGGATAATTGTGATGCTTTAATTAAAATGCTAAGATGGCTTGGGTGAGTTGCCATCGGGGATGGTGCTTTGCCTCACTCTAGCCCCTAGGTGCGAGTTCTTGTCTCTAGAACCAAGATCGAGCGTGCTGCCATTGGTGGGTGTATGGGCGCCTTACCGACCGAATAATTTGTGAGGGGCTTGTCAAGGGTCCTCTAGTTCGAGCTTTCCATTTGCGCGTGAGTTGTGTGGGTGGAAAAAGGAACGAGGATGGTGGTGTTTAGGATTGTGGCCGCGGGGCAGGGCGCTGAGAGCGCTGATCCTGTCCTTCCGCACACGGATGGTCCTTGAGTAAGCCTCATGCAATGTAAATGTCTAACCGCGCCCGCTTGCCGGCCTTCCCCGGAAGAGGGCCAACTAGGTGAGCCGGACGGTACCAATGGATAAGGAGCTGGGATTCCCTCGGAACCCGGCGACTTCAAATAGTACACCCCTGCAGGGTATAATCTTTTCGAAAAGCCGTGTCCGCGGTTATGGACGACTTGGGAACGGATATACGAGACCATAGATAACTTTTAACCTAATTGATATGGCAGCTAAAGGTTGCATTAATCAACTTGAGATAAAGGTTCATTTCCTCGAGGGGGAGTCGAGGGAGTGCCTTTGTGTGAGATGAGTAGTGATGGTTGCAAGTAGGTTCGCCGAGAACCGAAGATGATAATGTTACTCTCTTACCCCTTTTATGAAAAATACTCTGAAATGACGATGCCTTGTGTCTTTTACCTCTTTTCTTGAAAACTGGCTTTATGCAAATTAACTACATATAAAGCTTTAGAGCCTCCGTCAGTCATTGGGCCTATATCGCCCTACTAAACTTGCGAGTACATCGTACTCAGTCTCTCTTTGCTGCCTTTATGTATTTGTATTTCAGAGGATGACGACACCGAGCGACTAGGTGGTTTCTTCGTTGACGTCGACTACTAGTCTGGGGTTCCCAGGTGGCAGCTTGGGACCGTGGAACAAGCTGGCTGGGGATGATGTTTATTTGTAGGCCTCTTAGGCCATATATTTGCTTCTTGTTGTTAGACAACACTACCCGCTTCCGCTTGTTGAATTGTTGGATCTGTGATCCTTTTGCTTGTAATATTTGTATTCTTCTCGTTATATGAGTTGCTATATAAATGTTTTGTGTCGTAGAGTCATGCTTGGTGCCAGTTCTGTTCCACCAGTCTCGATCTTTGTTTTATACATTGATGGTTGTGTGGAATACATAGCCTCTCTGTATAATTCCGGGGTCGGGGCGTTACAAGTTGGTATCAGAGCAGGACTGCCTGTAGGAAACCCGTTCTATTGGTCGATGTCGAGTCTAGTTCGTGAAAATTATTTTTAACCTAAAAATGAGTTGTGAAAACCCTCCTAGGATTCTTTTTACTCCTTATCCAATTCACTCTGATCTTGGTGTTGTCTTACCTCTATTTGATTTTAACGGTTCTTCTGATCGTCGGCAAAGTTCTAAATCTTTAGGATCACGGGGTTGGGTTTCTACCTCTAGTTACTAGTTATAGCTACTCGTCTGCCAAATCTAAAACATGAAGAAAGAAAGTATAGTGGTTCGTCAAGATATTTCTTGCCTTAGCCCAAGATCTTGAACCGAAGGTCCCGGATTGTGCTAGGGCTCCGGTGTAATGTTTCATGAGGGTTGTCACCCTTGTGGGCATTATGCTATTGTGGGTCCCAGTGCATGAAGCTGATCTTTAACCCAAGATCTTTTCTGTTGAACCCTGATTTTAATTCGGGATCTACATCCGGAAGCACTCTAATGATCTACCCTATCCACCGGAGTTAGACACTAACTGCGTCCTTGTCAAATCTACAGAATGGCGCAACGTCCTCCGCTCTTCCAAAACGAAGCCACTCCATGGGACCAGTGGACACCCGTTGATCGGCAGAAATCCCATACAACTAAAGATCTGCCCAAGAAAAGTAGTGAGCACCTCACCGGATTTAGAGGGCCGGACGCCAATGTGATAGACAAACGCAGGTGCTACATCTGTAAGGAACCCGGTCATCCGTGCAGGGAGTGCCCCTTTCGGTACCCCGGTAGGAGAGGAGCACCACGAGGCAAGGGGTGCAGTCAGTGCGGAAGGGGTGGACATCAGGCGAGTCAATGCCACGGCAGTTGCCCGCACTGTTTCAACAAGCATCCACTTGGCGGTTGCCCAACCGTTAGTGCCACTTGCTACCTATGCGAAGGGAATGATCATCCTCCAGCTGAGTGTCCTATGGAAGTCGTAGTAGACGCATTAAAGGATGCCCGTGATAAAATCGCTCGGGACGCCATCCACGCCCCGAGGAAGAAGCGCCAGAGGGTAGACAACCCCGGGAGACACGCCTGCTACACCTGTGGCCAGATGGGTCACTACTGCTGGGAGTGCCCCAACGTCTCTGCTGACGAAGCTAAAGAGGACCCCAGCGTCCTTATGGGTGAGCTATGCATCAACAACCCTCTTGCTACAGTTTTGTTAGTTCTGGAGCTTGACGCTATAGCCTAGGTCTTGCAAGTCTAGTTACCCTGCATTGCGGCTAACTCCCGCAAACTCCTTCCATACCTGCTAGGCCGAAGTATCTGCACACATATCCAACTCTGAACCTCAAGCAGAACTGATGCTTGGTGGTTTACCAAGAGCATGGGCTAGATCCTTTAGTAAATCCGATGAGTCCGGTGTTGTGGTTCACGCACCTCACCGGAAGGTCTTTTGACTAAATCTCCTAGCTCTTTCAAGTCACCCACTATCCATGAGTATCATGGGTAGTTTATCCTAATAGTTCCCCTAAGGTCCTTCCTCTATCTTCAAGTATGATTTTCGCTTGAGGATTGATTGAAGGCTATTCTGAAGCCGGAGTGTGATGTCTAGTATCTCAAGGAGAACCTCGCTACGGAGTTGCAAATATCTATCGGTCAATCCTCCTAATCCATCTATCTCGTGGCAATATCTCGTTATGAGGTTTTACCCCTCTATCTTTTGTGGATCAAAGCTATATCTCTCCTTCCTAGGTGAACCCAAGCTCTTCTCCATCACACGGACAGTGTGTGAATTCTTCAGTCACGTTAGGGCCCGAGCGTTTAGCCTTATGGACACGTCTAGTACGTCACAAGCGTGGAGGCCAAAAGAAGCTGTCTTCTCTCCTCACGGTGCCAAATCCCTACGGTATACACCGCGGGTGGTTTGAAGTATGGTCTTGGCCTTGGACCAATATCCTGAACAGGGTGGTAGGTCGTTCTACCCTCGGCTCGACCTTTGTGTGGTCAAATCGTTCCTAGTTTCCTCAATGGCTTAGGTTTTGGGCAAGCTTCCTCTTGTCCGTCACCGTAAGTCATCTCCTGTTCTTTCCGCCTTTTGGCATGTCATGTTAATTAGCCAATCTCTGGAACAAGGAAGATCATCGTGAGAATCTAGTAGATTGTTAAAGTTAGGAGTTCTATGTTCTCACTCATCACAACTTCTACTCTAGAATCTCGGGGCGAGATTCTTGTAAGGGGGGTAGAATTGTAACAGCCCAGATTTGGTACCCTAAAATACGGGCCAAATTTTCACTTTTTGCTTTGTATTGCATCATGGCATAATTATTTAAATTGCTAATTTTAAATAAAGCAACACTTGGAAACAAAGCAACACCTTACAACACGGGAAGCAACACCCTTCCTCAAATTCCCAAAACTGAATGCTTTGCCCAAAATGGCCAAACCAACTTATTCTTGAATTTCCAAATTGTCCCGGAAGTTCTAAGAATTTATTTTTATAAATGCCAAATAAATAAATTAAATATGAGGACTTAAATTGGCTTAATTCAATTTCTAATTTTGGAACCAAGTTGAACTTTCCAAAAATCTAAAATAAAGATATGGGGTGATTCATTATTATAATATGAGCCTCCATAAATATTTTCATAATTTATTGAGTTGCTTAAGTTCTCCAAATAAATGAATTTGGGAAAATACTAAAATTCCCTTATCTAAACCCTGTGAACAAATCATGACCAAAACATTTTATTTTGCTTCCCAAATTTTTGTGGAGTTTCTAAAGGACAAGGGAAGACTCTATGAATTTTTGTTGAATTTTATAAAATATTTTAGGGCCTCAATTAAATCCAACTAATTGCTTCTGGACCACTTTGCAATTATGGAACTTTGGGCCAGGGGGGTTTTTGCGAAAATCTTCCTTCTTCCTCCACAGTGCCGGGAGGCACTGGCGCCATGCCTCCCGCGCCCATGCCGTCGTGGTCGCACTGCCCAGCGCGTGCCGTGCCCCCCTCGTGGTCAAAGACGAGCTCAGGACGCTCACCTGCCCCCGTTGCTCCTTTTCCCACTCCACCTGCTCCTTTTCCCCTCCCTTCTCCTGCTTGCACCGCCGCCGCGCCGAGCTCGCTCTCGCCGGCAAATAGCCGTCGATTGGCGCTTTCCCGCGTAGGTCGAAGCGGACGGGAAGGTCCGCCGCACTCTCCTCTCTCTCCCCACCAAAGGAATCGTCGCGGGGAGCCCGGAGTCGTCGCTCCCGTCCTCGACACCTCCCGCACCGGCCGCCCTCCGCCGAGTCCGATTCGTCGCCGTCGATTCACCGCCACTGGAGCTTCCCCGGACCCGCCGACGTCGCCAACCGCTCCGCCACCACCCGTTCTTCCTCTACACCGGCCGAATCGGGCCAGGGTGGCGCGGTTCCGACGAATTCGTCCTCGGCTACCCGACCACCACCGCTGCCGCCCGGACCGATTCCCGTCGATCCCCGCCCTCTGCTCCATCGCCGAGCACGCCCACGAGCCACGGGTGAGCTAGCTCCCCTCTTGCTCTTCTTCCGCGCCCCTCTCCCTTCTTCTCCCGCCGGCGATCGCCGTCGCCACCACCGCCGTCCCGCAAGCCACGCACGCGTGACCGGCCTAGCGCCCGGCCTGCCTCCGGCCTGGCCGGCTCGGTGGCCGGGGCCTTTCGGTTCCCTGCCCGGCCATATGGGCCGGCCCAGTGGCCGGGGCTTCTCGGTTTGTAGCCCGGTCAACATGGCCGGCCTGCACCCGGCCTGGCCGGCCTGCCAGGGTTTTTGCCCTCCCTTTTTATTTTTTTTACCTGAAAATAAAACTTTTGTATCTTTTCGAATTTTGATTCAAAAATTGCAAATAAAATACCGTTGTGATCAGCCAGACAAACTCTAACCACTGGACAAATTGAAATGTTTATTTGAAACCATATTTTGTAAATTAATTAAGAATTCCTAAAATGGGTTAAATAATCCCAAATTAGGAAAATTCATAACTTATTAAATAATTGTCCAAAAATTACAAATCAAATACCGATGTGATCAACATGTCAAATGCTATCAAACCTTGCACTCATCGCATCATGAACACAAATATTTAATTGATGTTGTTCTTAATTTGATCAAAGGAATTAAACTCACTTAATTAATTTGATTTGTTATTTATTCATCGGTGCTCCGAAAATTACAAATGAGGTACCAAATTGATCGGAATGACCAACCCTATCCATTCATGTCATGTTCATGCATTTTGAGCCACTTCTCTAATAATTTAATAATTTGATAGTTTATCAAGAATTGTGGTCACTAAGATAAATATGGGGTTGCTCCCAAATAATTGCAACAATTATTTGGCTCCCCATTTAATTTTGTTTTTAATTTATATATTGATATCTTTGCATCAACTTGACATGTCATCATGTGATTGAGCATTGCATCTTGTGTTCGTGTGATTTATGTGTGCTTTGTATTTTTCTTTGGGTATCGATAGATTCCGGAGTCGAGGGTTCCCTCTCCTACCCCGACGAGCAATACGACGCTACCCGGCAGCAAGGCAAGAGATAACCTAACCTTCTTGGCATCTAGCATCCTACGATTTTATCAAATTATTTTATCCACCAGAATATTGCATGCGGTTCAAATGTCTCTTTTGATAATAGTATAGAATCCTATGAATGCATGTCTCTTCCCCGAGCCAATCACATGTATCCCTAACTATGAACCCTAGTGTTGATGTGTTGGCCGGATACGAATTATAATTGTCGGTTATATGCTTATCCATGCTTAGACATGCTTAGTTGCAATACTAGTTGTGTCCGTTGTTTATTTCCATAATTGTTGTTGGAGATGGAATGATGCGGACTTGGTGGATAATGTGATGCTAAATTAAAAATGCTAAGATGGCTTGGGTGAGTTGCCATCGGGGATGGTGTTTTGCCTCACTCTAGCCCCTAGGTGCGAGTTCTTTACCTCTTGAACCAAGACTGAGCGTGCTTCCGGAGGTGGGGGCATATGGAACCCCCTTTGACCGAATAAGTTGTGAGGGGCTTGTCAAGGGTCCTCTAGTTCGAGTTTTCCATTTGCGCGTGAGTTGTGTGGGTGGAAAAAGGAACGAGGATGGTGGTGTTTAGGAATGTGGCCGCGGGGCAGGGCGCTGAGAGCGCTGATCCTGTCCTTCCGCACACTGATGGTCCTTGAGTAAGCCTCATGCAATGTAAAGGTCTAACCGCGCCCGTTCGCCGGCCTTCCCCGGAAGAGGGCCAACTAGGTGAGCCGGACGGTACCGATGGGTAAATTAGTACACCCCTGCAGGGTTAATCTTTTCGAAAAGCCGTGTCCGCGGTTATGGACGACTTGGGAACGGATATAAGATCATAGACAACGTTAACCTAATTGATATGGCAGCTAGAGGTTGCATTAATAAAATTGTGATAAAGGTTCATTTCCTCGAGGGTGAGTCGAGGGAGTGCCTTTGTGTGAGATGAGCGGTGATGGTTGCAAGTAGGTTCGCCGAGAACCGAAGATGATAATGATACTCTCTTACCCCTTTATAAAAATATTCTGAGTAGACGAATGCCATGTGTCTTTTAAGTTTTGGCTTATGAAAGTTAGCTTTATGCAAAAGAACTACATATACAGCTTTAGAGCCTCCGTCAGTCATTGGGCCTATATCGCCCTACTAAACTTGCGAGTACATCGTACTCAGTCTCTCTTTGCTGCCTCTATGTATTTGTATTTCAGAGGAGGACGACACCGAGCGACTAGGTGGTTTCTTCGTTGACGTCGACTACTAGTCTGGGGTTCCCAGGTGGCAGCTTGGGACCGTGGAACAAGCTGGCTGGGGATGATGTTTATTTGTAGGCCTCTTAGGCCATATATTTGCTTCTTGTTGTTAGACAACACTACCCGCTTCCGCTTGTTGAATTGTTGGATCTGTGATCCTTTTGCTTGTAATATTTGTATTCTTCTCGTTATATGAGTTGCTATATAAATGTTTTGTGTCGTAGAGTCATGCTTTGTGCCAGTTCTGTTCCACAAGTCTCGATCTTTGTTTTATACATTGATGGTGTGTGCAACTACATAGCCTCACTGTATAATTCCGGGGTCGGGGCGTTACAAGTTGGTATCAGAGCAGGACTGCCTGTAGGAAACCCGTTCTATTGGTCGATGTCGAGTCTAGTTCGTGAAAATTATTTTTAACCTAAAAATGAGTTGTGAAAACCCTCCTAGGATTCTTTTTACTCCTTATCCAATTCACTCTGATCTTGGTGTTGTCTTACCTCTATTTGATTTTAACGGTTCTTCTGATCGTCGGCAAAGTTCTAAATCTTTAGGATCACGGGGTTGGGTTTCTACCTCTAGTTACTAGTTATAGCTACTCGTCTGCCAAATCTAAAACATGAAGAAAGAAAGTATAGTGGTTCGTCAAGATATTTCTTGCCTTAGTCCAGATCTTGAACCGAAGGTCCCGGATTGTGCTAGGGCTCCGGTGTAATGTTTCATGAGGGTTGTCACCCTTGTGGGCATTATGCTATTGTGGGTCCCAGTGCATGAAGCTGATCTTTAACCCAAGATCTTTTCTGTTGAACCCTGATTTTAATTCGGGATCTACATCCGGAAGCACTCTAATGATCTACCCTATCCACCGGAGTTAGACACTAACTGCGTCCTTGTCAAATCTACAGAATGGCGCAACGTCCTCCGCTCTTCCAAAACGAAGCCACTCCATGGGACCAGTGGACACCCGTTGATCGGCAGAAATCCCATACAACTAAAGATCTGCCCAAGAAAAGTAGTGAGCACCTCACCGGATTTAGAGGGCCGGACGCCAATGTGATAGACAAACGCAGGTGCTACATCTGTAAGGAACCCGGTCATCCGTGCAGGGAGTGCCCCTTTCGGTACCCCGGTAGGAGAGGAGCACCACGAGGCAAGGGGTGCAGTCAGTGCGGAAGGGGTGGACATCAGGCGAGTCAATGCCACGGCAGTTGCCCGCACTGTTTCAACAAGCATCCACTTGGCGGTTGCCCAACCGTTAGTGCCACTTGCTACCTATGCGAAGGGAATGATCATCCTCCAGCTGAGTGTCCTATGGAAGTCGTAGTAGACGCATTAAAGGATGCCCGTGATAAAATCGCTCAGGACGCCATCCACGCCCCGAGGAAGAAGCGCCAGAGGGTAGACAACCCCGGGAGACACGCCTGCTACACCTGTGGCCAGATGGGTCACTACTGCTGGGAGTGCCCCAACGCCTCTGCTGACGAAGCTAAAGAGGACCCCAGCGTCCTTATGGGTGAGCTATGCAACAAGACTTTTCCCATGTCCTCAAGAACTAAATGAACTACTCAGGAGACATCATTTGGATCATGATCAGAGGTAATAAATAGATGAATAATAATCTGGTCATAAAAGTATTTCACCAATAAAACTCAATAGCATCAACTACACAAGGCAATCAACACCAGAAAAGTGACCCCAATGAACTACAACAAGTATAACCCTAGCTGCAATAGCGGAACAAAGTGGAGATATGGAGATGATGGTGCTGTCGGTGAGGATGATGTTGATGATGATCCCGGTGAAGCTCGTGCGATGACGATGACGATATGACGACGATTTCACCCTCCGGGAGGGTATTTCCCCAGCCGATTTCTCCCTCTGGAGAGCCTTTTCTCTCTCTATGGTTTCCGCTCACGAGGCGATGGCGGAGTATTTCTTCGAAGCGTCCCCCTTGATTTTTAGGTTAAAGGGATGATATACGTGAAAGGGGGGAGCCGGAGGCCACACAGGGCCACCAGGTGGGCCCTAGGCGCGACCAAGGGTGGGTCGCGCCTGGGTGGCACCTGGCCACCATGTGGCTCCCCTCTGGTCCCCCTTCTGGCCCCCTACGTCTTCTGGATAAATAATATTCTCTGAATTTTTGCGGAATTTCTGGATTTACAGAAGTTTAGTATCTTGACGGTGCTTTTTCCAGCTGATTCCGGGCTCCAGCAGTCAAATCACCAACAATCATCAAACATGCCAAATAAGATAAAATAACATAAGTATTGCATTCTAATATGCAATATATCCATGAATAACAAGAAATTATTACATAAAATTGTGATGCAAAATGGACGTATCAATAACACGCACAATCTGATCATAATATCACAATTCATCATATCCCAGCAAACACAACAGTTAGAAGAAATTACATCACATGGATCTCGATCATGTTAGACTGCTCACGAGACCTTTGTATTGAAGAACAAGGAGGAGTGATAAGTATCTAGCTACTGCTATCAACCCATAGTCCAAGGATTAACTACTCACACATCATCATGGATGCAGCAACGGTAGCTCGGTATCGAAATTAGGAAATAGGGTCCATCCTGTAGGTTTTTAGGTTGAGGAGTTATTATAAGCGAAAGGGCGACGCGAGGAGGCATAGGAGGTGGCCACCACATTGGTGGGCCCGCGGCGACTGGCCGCATGGTTCCCTAGCTCCCTTTTCCGGCTTATTTAAGCGAGTTATATTTTCCCCTTATTTTTCCTCAGATATTTTTGACGATTTCCTACAATGCCAGAAATGTTGCAGAAAACAACGACTGACACTTGGCACTATGGTAATAGGTTATTCCCAGAAAATGCTATAAGAATGATGTAAATCTATATACAAATATGTAACAATGATATTAAATTAGTATGAAACAATACTAAATTATAGATACGGTTTGGAGATATCAAGCTCACAGTTGGAACATCATAAATCATAGAATGAAGCACTACTATAATCTTTGAAGGTACATTTCTGTTGTGTACTGCTCTATATACAAACTGCTTATTATGTTGTAACCAATATGTTTTTTTTATGAAAAACAATAGGGTTCTGCTACCTGTATTTTATTGATTTTGGGTATAAATATGTACAAGAGATTTGTACAAAAAAAGTAAAAGACAAAGAACTACAAAGTTCAAATAAAACTATCAATCCAACCAGCAAAAGATAGATATTTTTTCCTATTTGGTCTTAGTTTTAGCCACTTATTTCCTCCTTGAAGATTGCTCTACATATTTAAAGGTTTGGTCTAACGCCATTGAAGATATTCGCATCCTTGTCTTCCATATGGCCCAGGAGCATAAAGTTATGACCTCCATAAAGAATGGGTGAGGAAAATTTTCCTTTATCAATGCAATTCCTTCCACATGGTTTGAAGCTAATTGTAGCTGCAGAGTGGGGCAAAGATAATGCCAACATGCTTGGGCAAATCGACACTCAAAAAATAGATGAGTTCTAGTCACAGGCAATTGACTGTTACAGAGAACAATGGAGCAGCTTGGCAGGACCATTGATTTCCTTTGAAGAAGTTCTTTTGTGTTCAAACGATCTTGTATGAGAAGTGAAAGTGCATGGTTGATCCCATGCATAGTTTTGGTAATTAATGACAATCTCTATGGACTAATATTTGCATTGAGCTCTATGTGTAGGTTGTCCTTTAGCTTGTGTCAAGATCATTTGTTGATCAAGGCCAAGCTTGCTTGTCTCCATTGGTTGGAGTCAAGGTCAAGGTTAGAAGATCATTTGTTGATCAAGGCCAAGCTTGTCTCCATGTGTTGGAGTCAAGGTGCTTTGCTTGATCTCCATTTGTTGGAGTCAAGCTCAAGGGAAGAAAAGATTTGTGTTGATCAAGGCTAAGTGCAGGTTGATCGACACTCAAGTCCAAGTGAAGATATGCCGAAGAGTGCTTTCCCCATCTTGGTGTATGGGGGGAGCGTCATGTAAATCTTCACCAAGCGAAGCGCAATGAAGAAATGTGGTGCGTCTTGAGGAGTTCAAGATCGTCTTCATCGACCTCAAGTGGTTTAAGCGCAAGGCAAAGGTATGATCTTGCTAGGGTTTCTATTTTACCGGTCTCATTATGTTTAGTGAGAGACCGGGTTATAGGATAGATAGCCGTACTATCAAGAGGGGCTCTCGACCGAGTATCATGATCGCATCGTTCATGGAGAGCTCAAACCTTTGCATCCATGCAATCATCTTTATTGGTTCTTATTTGGATTTTATCCATGTGAGAATTTAGAGCTTGTGTTCATCTCCATACCAAGCTCTAGTTCATCAAAAACGGATCTCATGAATATCTTCTTGCGTTTTTGATATCGGAGGTTTTACCGGTTTGTCTCTTCTACGAGAGGTCAAACTCTCTCCTTATGATTTCCTCCTCACATGATAGACCATGATGTGTATATGCATGATTTTGTAGGGCTTGTGGTTATCTTCGAAACAAGCCCAAGATCATAGAAAACGGGGTCTTGATGAAAAACTTGTGCATTTTCGGTGTTGGAGATTTTGCCGGTTCATCCGCTTGGAAAGGTCTCACCATTCCATCCCTTTGCACAATCTCCCTTGCTTGTAGTGTAAGCTCTTGTCGTCCTCTTTCCAAGAAAATTGGATTCACTCGATTCGGAGTTTCCACGCAAAAGTTATTCAGTTTCAGGGTTCTGCTGTTTTTCAGTTACCGGAAGTACCGGCCAATCGGACGGTACTACCGCTCGGAACTTCCGGAGGTACTTCCGGAGCCCAGTACCGCTTACGAAAGTTGGGTGCTGGACTCAAATGGAAGTACCACCGGAAGTAGCACCAGAACTACCGCTAAACCAGAAGTACCGGTGCTCCCAGCGGTACTACCGCCCGGAACTTCCGGGTTACTTCCGGAGCCCAGTGCCGCTTATGAAAGTTGGGTACTGGACTCTTAACGGAAGTAGCACCGGAAGTAGTACTGGTACTACCGCTAAACCGGAACTACCGGTCCGTTTCCCGGTACTACCGACCTCGCGGGCTTTCTCTTCTAGCCGTTGGGGCTGTTTTCACGTGGGGCGGTAGTACCGCCCCTTGGGCCGGTACTTCCGTTCCTGCAGGATTCTGTGCCCAACGGCCAGATTTCCCAGGGCACCTATTTAAGTGCCCCTTCTTCCCCAACGGTTCTAAGCTTCTTGGTGAACCTTTTTGCTCTCTCTCTCCTCCATTCTTGCCCATCTTTAGGGAAACAAGAGAGGAGATCTAGATCTACCATTCCACCAATCAAATTCTCCTCTAAGTGAGGGGAACCTAGTGGATCTAGATTTGGGGTTGCTTTGTGCTCATCCCCTTTGTTCTTCCTCTCTTATTCCCCCCCAAAGCATTTGGTGCTTGGTTGGAATTTGAGAGTGAAGGAATTGACCACTTCGTGTGTTCTTGCCTATTGCATTAGTTGCATCGGGTTGCTCTCTCCACGGTGATACGTGAAGTTGAAGGTTGAAGAGCTTGTTACTCTTGGGTGCATTGTGTTCCCAAGAGCTTGTTGCCTCTTGGGTGCATTGTGTACCCTAGATGGTTGGAGGTGCCACGAAGACTTCGAGTTGTGAAGCTTCGGCACGAGTTTGGGAGCCCCCAATTGAGTTGTGGGTGTGTGCCCCAAGAGAAGTTGTAAAGGGCTCCGGAATCCGCCCCGAAGGATTCCGATAGTGGAAGGTGAACCAATCCCTTGGGTGAGGTTCATCGGAGAATAGGGTGGGGTCTTTGTGGCATCTTGAGTAGGCCTCTTGTGGCGAGCTCACACCCCTCCAACGAGACGTACTCCCTTAACAAGGAGGAACTCGGGAATACATCCTCGTCTCCGCGTGCCTCGGTTATTTCTATACCCGAGCTTTACTTATGCAATTTACATTGTGATAGCCTTCGTGCTTGAAGTTCATATCTTGCTATCACCTTGTTGCTTTTATTGCTTAGCTTAAGTTGTTGGTGCACATAGGTGAACCTAGCATTTTAGGTTGTTGGCTTGTTAATTTAAACACATAGTTTTATTCCGCAATTATCAAGCCCCTAATTAGAAAAAGTTTTAATCGCCTATTCACCCCCCCTCTAGGCGTCATCTCGGGCATAGTTGTTCTTTCAGAAGAAAACCTTATGTTTATGCTGACAACAAGAGTTCCATAGCCAGCCAAAAGCTTTTGGAATTTGTTCGGGATAGATCAAATCCATAAAGTGGGAGTATGCTTTGGATATTGAGAATTCAGTTCCCCACTAATAGGCCCAAATATCAAGTTCATTGAGTTGCAAGGAGGCAGTATGTGTTTACTAGTGCGTACTATTATGTAGAGGAGGAACAACCGTCTTTCAACATGTGGTTAACAACGATAATAGCGGACATCTTCATCAAATGTACCAACAACAAGGTGAGATGCAGTGAGAGTCGACAAAGAGCTTATGTAAGTCCCATAATGTATTCCGATGTGCTTGGCTGTATAAGGCATATGCTAGATAAATTGCTTGTTCTTCTATGGCACCGTCTGAGTCTATATCTCTAGGATATCCATGTTGAAATGATCTGGCTAGTATATGTATGATGCATGCATTATTTAATTGCTCATTTTATTATGGATGCTGTAACATCCCAATTTTTGGAATGTTTTAAAAATTCACAATTTTTTTTGTTAATAATTAAATAAAGTCTCCAAAAATCAAGAAAAGCTTTTTTAGAAGATTGTTTTGACATCTTCAAAGTCATATTTTAAATTAAATATTCTTTTATCTTCCAATCTCAACTTTTAAAGTCTTGGAATTAAAATATTTAAATGGGGTTTTCAAATAGAATTTCCCCCTTTTGTTTATTGTTTTAAAATAAATAATATGGGGATATTATAAACCCTAAATTATTTGAGAAAATGATTTAAACACCTTTCCAATCTTTGTTTTATAAAATGTTTTATCTTAAACTATCTTTAAATATGAAAATGAGTTATCATTTTGAATGATATTACTCATCTTATTTCTCTGGTTTTTATTTAAATATTTTGAGATATTTGTAAACCCTAATTTGGAAAATCCCCATTTAGCCATATAAGGCAAATTTGACCCCAAGGGTATTTTGGTAATTTTGATTTTACCAAAAATAGTTCCTAAATGTTTATTTTGAATATTTGGAATTTTACAAAATTTTACAAATTTATTTGACTTGATTTGGAGGCCTGAATCAAAAATTATAAAAGAAAACAGAAAAACAAATAAAAAGAAATTTGATGACGTCATCGTCTTCAATCTCTCCCGTGGCAGTTTCTGCCCGTCGATTTTTCCCTTTGATTGCGGTCGTTTGAAGCCACCCTTGGCCTCCCCGTGCCCTTCCCTATAAAGTCCACTCCTGCCTCTCCATTTCCCCTTTGGTGCCTCTCCATTTCGTGCCCTGAGACGGCCGGAATAGCTCGCCGAAGTTCCGCCGTGCTGCCGCCGTGCTCGTCCATTTCCGGCCACCCCGGTGAGCCCCAGCCACCGAACCCCTGCCTCCTCTCTTCCTCTCTACCTTGCGCACCTCCTGCCATTTTCCTCTAATTTTTGGTGCAGCCAATACGATGATTCCGTCCTCGACCTGAAGCTCGTGTTCCGCCGCCGTGACCCCAGCCGCGCCTCGCCGCTGCCTCGGGATGCGCTGCTTGTTGCCGACGTCACTATCATCGTCGCCGTGTCCTTCTGCGTGTCGTCGTCGCCTCGCCTCGCTCGCGCAAGCCTCAGGTCACCGTCAACATCCACGGCAGAGCCGCCGGCCGCCGTCCGATCCGTCTCCGGTGACCAACCGCCGCCGCCGGGGTAAACCCTAGCACCAGGACCGCCCGATCTGCATCCAACGGCGCAGTTTAGATCCAGCCGAGCCGAGCCAAGTCGCGGCTTAAGCTGAAGCCGAGCCGAGCCCAGCCCGAGCCCAACCATTCACAGCCCGCCGCGTGGCCTGTTCTTTTCTGGGAATTTTTCCCAAATTGATTTAAATGGCCTTTTTGCAGAAAAGACCCTATAACTTCAAACCTTCATAACTTTTAAACCCTTTGGCCAAATTTAGCAAACTTTATATTTTTGAAAAGCTCTGGACTTGTAGAATCTTTTGGCACTATTAGTTTTCAGTGTAACAAATCCAAATTTATTCAAATTTCAAATGAGTCATTTGAGTAAATTTGACATAGTTTCAAATCTATAAGTTCAAATTTTGCAAATAAAATATTTCCAGAAACCTTGGAATGTGTGTAACACTATTCCACTAGTAGAAAATATTTTGGGGTAGTATTAAGGTGATATAGAAAATTGAGACTCAAATTGGGTATTTTTGTTATAGTTTTATTTCTATAAATCCTTTTAATTTGTTTTCTTTTAGAAAATTTCTTCAATTATTAGTCTCTGTCCAGGGAGACCAAAACCATGCCAAGCTACCACCTTTAGAAACATAAACATTGAAAGTGTGCCAAAGGACATTTAAATGTTAATGTTTTGCAAACTATAGTTTCAAAATGTTTTAAAACTCTTTTGACCAACCCTTGTGTGATCACTTTGATCAAAACCAATCCTTGGAACCTTTGAAACACCCCTTCAACCTTTTCAAATTTGATTTCAGACCAACCCTGAACAAATGGCAAACCCCAAACCTAATGCATTGATTCTTTTTGCATATGGGATCATGTATTGACACTTGGACCACCAACCTAGATATGTTTGTTTCTATCCATGTTTGTTGTTATGTTTGTTTCTTTGGACTGTTGTATTGTTGCTTATTGCCATATGTTGTATTGTATAGATTGAACAGAGAGCTATGAGCTACGTTGAAAAAGAGTGTGTGAGCAACGACAAGTTCCAAAAGGCAAGTGCATACACCCTTTCATGAAAGACCTACTATTTTATTATATATGCATTGTAGACTATTTCAGTAGTATGCATGATAGGTGTACTACTATATTGCTATGCATACCTGTTTAGTATATCACCCTTTATTCCTATTGATTTAGGAACCCATTCACTTGGTAGAAGTTAGAACTGCAATGCTGAAATGTTTTATTGTAGTATGAAAGGATAAAAACTCTACCAAGTTAATGAACTACCTGGGTGGCAATTGGTGTTGCTCTATTGGTGGGTCAAAGTTGAGTGGCTGCTCAGGGCCATTTCCATGGTTATACCTGAGTACGTGCACTTGTGAACGACCACCCAGGAACAAAGGGATTTAAGTCACTCCAAGTTTAGATTGCTTTCAGTGCAGCCACTTGATATTATGGCTCTGTCTTGACTAAGTAAGTTCTAGGAACCTGATTCCGGCAGATTTCAGCTGATGAACCCCTGGTATGGGTATGCCCAGAGGAACAGGGGACTGTTTCCCAAAGGTCTCGTCTCAGTCTTCTCATTTCCTTTTCACTAAATGAGGGTTAAGGTCTGAATGGGTTGACTGAGTCTCGTGGTGAAAGTCCACAACCTCTCGAGAGTGTAAAACTATGATCATAGCCATGTCCACGGTTACAGACAATTCTGAGCAGCTGAACAAGGATGTCGATGGAAAATCTCCTCATTCCAATTTCATAAATAAAATTTGATGGGTGAACAAGAGTAGAAGAGACACTAATTTTCATGCCGGTTCATCTCATAGAAAGTTGGGAAATGAAAAATCTTTATGAAAAGTAGGACAAAATTGGCTTTATGCAATAGCCTTTAACTCCACCAGCCAAACATGCATATAGATTTAGACTTGCCATTTTATATTCCACCAAAGTATCACTTGCCGGCCTGTCACAAGGTATTGACCCAAATTCCCTAGGCTGCAACGTTAATGTTGCAGGTTTTTACGATGACGCGTGAGGACATCTACCTTTCGAGCTTGCAACCAACATGTATGCCAGTGGCACATGAAGATGATGAAGCTCCCTGTGCTACTTATGTTTCCGCTGCCAAACTTTGCATTCAAGCTAGCCTTGGGCTATGCAATTTGTAAAGAATATTTTATTTATGGATCTCGCGATGTAATAATTATTTGACTTGATGCATGGTATTACATCTATTTGTGAATTGCTATCCATACTCGATCCAGGGAAT
The DNA here is from genome assembly GCA_012064385.1 of Puccinellia tenuiflora. Lineage (NCBI taxonomy): Eukaryota > Viridiplantae > Streptophyta > Magnoliopsida > Poales > Poaceae > Puccinellia > Puccinellia tenuiflora. The sequence goes on along the minus strand of QRDG01000425.1, from coordinate 104,714 downwards.
AGCATATTTCACAAAATGTCATTGCTTTTATAAGCAAGGGCGCTACAGATGCAGTCTGTATTATACACACAATGGTTTATATCAGAGTTGGCTGATGATTAAAACGTTGAAAAGATTTGGCTGTTGATATGAAGCACACAATGGTTGATTGCGTGTTTGCTTAAATGATTCGGCTAGTCTATATAAGGCACATAATGTTTCATTGCTCATTACGCCGTACAAGGAATCTATATTAGGCACACTGGTTTAATTGCATGCTGGGCTTTTGATTTTTTCGAGTTGGCTGATAATCAAACCTTGCCACATTCTACTGTGGGTTCATACAATTATAACGAGCACTAGGAATCTCTCTTTGATTGCTCGTGTTGTTATATTAGGAAAATGATGAATTCCGTTTGACCGTGTTTGCATTTGCAACTTTTTACGTCTTCGTTCTAAACTGCAAATAAATATATGAAAGCAGAGAGGATCCAAACTCCCCAAAATCCTGTACATCCTGATGCATGTAAAATGCATACAAGAACTTTATATTTTATTGTCACATATTCCAACATATTTGCATCTTATATAATGTTATATCCATGTTTTATATTAATATTTGGGGATTTTACCAATGATCCCCTTTATTTGGATTATAACTCTACAGAACAGGAAACCCTGTTTTTATGTATTTTTAAGTTTCAGGGTCCTAAACGAAGTTAAATGGAGCTGGGGTTTTCGAGGATTTTTTTTCACGAAGACAAGCGCCTTGGACTTTTGGAACAGATTAGAGGAGCCACGAAGTATGAAAGAGGGTAGGTGGCACTGCCCAAGGGGGTGGCTGATAAGTCTCAAACGTATCTATAATTTTTTAGTGATCCACGCTAGTTTTGTGATATTGTCACATGTTTTTACTGTCAATTATATCATTTTATGCATTTTGTCGGACTAACCTATTGACAAGATGCCCACTGCTAGTTCCCTGTTTTTGCTGTCTTTTTGTTTCAGAAATTTACTTCTGGAAATATTCTCGGATCTGAACGAAAATTTACGGGGATTATTTTTACGCCAAGACAAAGACGGAGTCCGAAGGGGAGCCTCGGAGGCAGCCCACAGGGCAGACACGCCCCCTGCCGCGGCCCTAGGTGGACCCGCGGGTGGGGCCTGCCCCTATCCGTGGGCCACCTCCTCGGCCCCCTCCGATGCCTATAAAATCAGAAATAACCTAAAAACGTCGAGGCGGCCATTATTTTCTAGAAACTCGACCCCGACGCGCCGTCACCGAAAACCCTAGTTCGGGGTCCAATCTGAAGCTGATCCCAGCACTCTGCCGGAGGGGAGATCGATCCCGGAGGGCTCTTCATCGTCATGCCTTCCTCCGGGATGATTTATGAGTAGTCTCACCTTGGACTACGGGTCCATGGCAGTAGCTAGTTGGTAGTCTCTCTCTCTTGTGCTTCATGTCTTATGATCTTGTGAGCTGCCTAACATGATCAAGATCGATTATTGTAATGCTATGTGATGTGTTTGCTGGGATCCGATGGATTATGAAGTTATGTTCAGATTGTGCATGATTCTTATATGAGTAATTTATGTTCTTGCATGCTCTTCGATGTGCGTAGTTACTTTGGCCAAGTGATTGTGTGTATCTCCAAGAGAGGGTATTTATGCTAGATAGTGGGTTCATGCCCCCTTTTGTTCCTAGGCACGAGTGACAGAAACGTCTAAGGGCGAGGGTGTGCTGTTGCTACTATGGGTAAAGCAGCGGTGTTAATGTCTCTTTTGATATTAGTATTTCTTACATCATGCACTTTACTTAATGCAATTGTCTGTTGCTTGCAACTTAATACCGTTGGGTGACAGGCTGGATAGCGATCCCATAGTGGACTTTTTAGACAAAGACGCAGTTGGACTCAACGGTCTTTGTTCCTTGTCGTGATGCCTCCATAAATATTATCATGTCCTTTTTGTCATAGCTAAATTGGGTTTGTGTCATGATCTTGTCAATTGCCTAGCTGTAATTCGTTCACCCATCACATGCATATTTTATTTACTTGAGATACTCCACTGGTGAACCCATGGCCCTCGGTCCATCTTTTTACATTGTTTACAACCTCATTTACTTGCTTTTAATCATCATTACTCCTCTGGTCACTTTTCATATTTCATCTATTTCATCATACAATTAACCGCTTTGTTTTCTGCGAGACCGGAAAGATTGACAACCTTTCCGCCGTTGGGGGCAAAGTATTTTGGTTGAGTGTGTGCAGGTCCACGTCTGTTGAAGGTCAAGCGCCAGAGATCTTCAACATTCACCTCGTTGTTGATTTCAAAGTCCTACTGGTTCAATAATCCTCGGTTCGTTAAACAAGGGAAAACTGCTACTAGCTGCAATTCCGCCTTCGCTTGGGGCACCACCCAACTTATTTTAATACAGCAGCAGTGGCCACGCCACCCCTGCTCTTTCCCCCCTCGATCATTCACAACCGTCTGTTCTGATCCCTACCTTCAAGTCTTGACCTAAAAACATCTATAAAAAGTTCCCCGACAGCGATCTCAGAGGAGGCGGGGCGGAAACACAGAAATACCAAAATAGAGTCAGAACCAACAAAGATTAATTAGAGGGGGAAACTCTGACGAAACCATCCCCGGTTGGATCTCCACCCACTCCAACATCATCATCACCGTCTCCATGATGAAGAGGGAGTAGTCCACCTCTAGACTATGGGTTTGTGGAAGTAGCTTGATCTATCTCTCTCTTGTGCTATCATTGTTTAGAACCATATGAGCTGCCTAACATAATTTTGGTCATATATGTAATTCCTATGTGGTGGATCTTTGTTTTATGAGATGATATTTGGGATTGGAATAATATTATGTGTATGATGTATTCATAGATGCATATTATGTACCCCGTTCTTAAGTGCATATTCTGATCAAACTTGTATGCAAGGGTGTGTGTGGGGGAACGTGTGCATTTGATGGAGTAACATGGTGGTAGTGATTGGATAGTGATAGAAAATTCGAGATCTACTATGGTTTTTACCTTTATTTTGTTGCCTCACTAGGAATAAAATGAATGCATGTGCTATTATCATATAGTGATAACAAAGATGATCTTTTTTTGCTCAAGATAGCACATTTTTCATTCAAACATCATGTCATAGTACCTAAGGTTTCAACAATATTATATCATGTGTGAGCTGTTTTATGTCCACCATGACTTATGCGAGAGAGTAGACAAGTGAACCCCGGTCCACTTTTTATTATAAGAAACCAATTTTACTTACTTTTGCTGTCCTTTACATTTTTGCAATAATTAAATCCAAAAATACAGAAATATTTTTACTTTCTGCAAGCGTAAACAAAAGAGAGACAATTTGCTACCCGCATGGGTAGCTACACACCCATGTGTTATACGGAGATGCAAGCCGTATGTATCCGTTTTAACTTGTTTTCCTAGTAAAACATGGATATTTGGTGTACAAAACTCGTTTCGGAATTTTCAAAAAAATATTTTTTGGTCGTCATTTTTAGCTTTTTTTCATAGTTGACTTTTTATTGACTTTTGGGTCAAACTTTACTAAAAAAATCACAGCAGATGGAAAAAAATTCGAAAAAATTCAAAATACTTTCTAATAATTCTATCAACTATACTAGTGACATCCCCCTTGTCTATTTGAGTAATCTCATTTTACCGTTGCAGATACGTTTCAGTCAAACTTAGGGTGTGTCGCTACCCATGGGGGTAGCAAGTCTTTTCCGGTAAACAAAAACCCAAAAATAACTTTACTTTCTAGTTTTAGTTTACTTTCTTGTTCTAGTTTACTTTATTAGTATATTTTATTTTAAGTTTAGTTTTACTAATACAAAGCCTTGTGCTTGACAACCCCATGGTGGAGTTGGGGGCACATGACAAAAACTTTGTTTTGTAGGTTGCTAGAAGAGGCTGGAAGAAGGTTGCTTCTCAGGTCCCTGAGAGTTCTATATAAACCCTCGAGTCACCCTTATGGCAAAAAGACACTTGCTACATCACTCTGCACTTGGAGTCCCAACGAGTTGGTACACACATAGTTGTTGCCATCACAGACTCATAGAGCAGTAGTAACTCTACATTGCTTGCTTCCGTCCACATCGTTGATTGTTCAAGTTCCCCCAAACCAAGCTCCATAAAACAAACCCCGATCAATTATCGATTGTGTTCGTTTGTCGACTGATACTTGATGAGGCGAGTGAAACGCTCGATTTGATTACTATTCAATTTGTTGAGTTGATGTAATAAATTTGAAAACTTTACAACTAATGTTATATTTAGTTAATTTATATATATATAATTTTGCAATATCGTCATGTTGCATGTTAATTCGCACTGGCTGTCGGTGTATGAGCCTTGTAGTATCACGACAATTTGTTGCGCCAGTAATAGTTTTTTTGTTTGTTTCGGTCCTCAACATATCATCACTAAATGGGTCAACCTGCCTAATTTAGACGGGCCTAACTTGAGCTAGATTTATAGCGTCGACACGTTGGCCTCGTAAACTAAAAAGCTGGCACACGTATTGCTATTGGTCCAGCCTCCTAAATGTAAAAGGGCAACCTGCTTAATTTTAGTGGGCCGACCTGCTAAAACTAATGGATCGACCCATGCAACCTTAACGGGCCAGCCCACGTAGTCTTAATGGCCCAGCCTAGGTAGCCCTAGCGCGACCACACTTGGTCTTATTGGGCCAGCCTATATCATCGTAATGGCCCAGTCCACTTAGTCAAATCAGGTAGCTCGCTTACTATTAATGGGCTAGTGCATTTATGCTTAACGGGTCAGCCCACTAAGCCTTAACAAGTTGGCCCAATTAAACTTCACGGGCTGGCCCACTTAACTTGAGCAGGAATCGCATGGGCCTGGTATCTATCACGGTTTGTAGTGGCAAAAAGAGATGATATGGTGTGACAAACGATCGTAACGGAGTTCGCCACGTGTCTGCTAAGCCCATGTACCATGGCGGCTTCCATTGTTCATGTGCAACCCGTCTACCACGGATTCGGTGGATCGTGGTACATTGTTTTGTCACGCGCCTTCTACCACGGTACCCCATCTCTGGTAAAAAAAACTTTTAACCACAAAAAATGGCCCTGCTACCATGAAAATTGAGCGTGGTAAAATCCACTTTTTCTTCTACTGACGTGGCCACCCGCTGCCTCCCACTACTAGCCGAATCCGCAAAGGTATGGCTTGAGAGCCTCCCGTCCTGCTCCATCAACACCTGGGATGACTCTGAGTGGATCTTCATCAGCAACTTCGAGGGACTACTGTGTTAAGGAACCATGTGAATCGGTATGTGACTATGTCAAGCATTTTCCCCAAAATGAAACACGCTTCCAGGAGTCTCCAATCACAACATCATCTCCGCCTTCTCTAAAGGTTGCAAGGATGCCTGGCTCCATCACCAACTCGCCCTTACCAAACCCGCCACATCGCGCGACCTTTTTGAGACTGCCTACACCTGTGCTATGGCCCATGACATGCTGAAAACCATGCCGCCCAATGAGAAGAAGCTGACGCAACTAGGACCAAGTTCTCCAAAGCTTGACCCAAAGACTGGGAGTCCAAGAATAAGAAGAAGAGCAAGAAGCCCAATCCCGAGGAAACAGTCGCGGCCATCTAGCTGTCACGCAGTCACAAGACCCTCTAAACCTTTGACGCCTTCATGAACAAGTCATGGCATTGGCATGACATAGGGCATTAACACCTCACCAAGGAGTGCATCATCACCATATGCAAAAAATATGTGCCCCCACAAGAAGGACGACAAGGAGAAGGCCGTGGCAAAGGTCGAGAAGGGAACATTCCCTATCCAAGAGGGGATGCACAAATCCTTATGGCGAGAGGTGTTCTCTCATGCTCCTTGGCCTTCCTTTGCTAGTCTGAAACCATAATCTCTTTCGATCGGTCCGACCATTCGGACTATGTAACGAACTGAGGCTCCTGCTCCCCTTGTGGTTGACCCGATCATATGCGAGATCCGCCACACCAGGGTTCTCATGGATGGCGGTAACAACATTAAGCTGATCTACATCAGGATACTCAATGAGATGAGGGTCCCCTGATCCCTCATCAAACCCTGTGTGTTTAGCTTACACGACATCATCCCATGCAAGGATGCCAGACCGATCAAATGGATCACGCTCAATAAGGAGAATTCTTTCCACGAAGAACTGACCTCAAGATCATCACCTTCAAGGGATCCTACCACTCACTCCTTGGTGGGCTCTTATTTTCGAAGTTCTTGATGATATCCAACTACGTCTACTTGCAACTTAAGAGCCTGAGGCCCAAGGGATTTATCACCATCCAGGGCAGCAACTTGCACTCATATACATGCTACAAGGAGTCGGTCCAAGTCGCATGTCAGAGATCTAAATCTCCCCAGTGTAGAGGGTGTCCCGATTTGGGTCATGATTCCCTTTAGGTGACACCTTGAATATGGGATGAGGGCGCTCCTGCGCGACCTTGGTGCTTCGATCGATCTTTCTCGGGACCCGCGTGTAGGAGAAGTTTGTTCACTAGGTTTGTTATTTCAATATTGCAAAGTTGGTTCACAAGGAGTTACATATCATGGATCACAAAGGGTCAATACATGGATTAAAAAACGATAAAAAATCTAAAATAAAGACAACATTGAAACATCAACATGTAATTCTATAATGAAACCGCTAGCCGGACCGGTTATATAAATTCCTTGCTACCATCTCCAACGTGTAGCACCTAGAATCCATGGCATGGCGCTACTCCGCTGGTTGGAGATAAACTACGTACGAATCCCTAGGTAACCAAAGGAATAAACTACAAAAGAAATATGGAGTTTTTGTTTGTTAAAAACAAAATCATTACGCACATTCCATATGGCCCAGATAGCAACATAGACTCCCACCCGAATTGGTCTTATATCTTTCTTTGCTAGACCCCTTAGCCAATTCCCAAAAGACTTGTAACATTTGTGAGGGCAGTTGGTGTTGGGAATATGCCCTAGAGGCAATAATAAAATGGTTTATTAGCATATTCATGTTTATGATAATAGTTTATTATCCATGCTATAATTGTATTAACCGGAAACATAATACATGTGTGGAATATAAACAACCAGATGTCCCTAGTAAGCCTCTACCGGACTAGTTCGTTAGTCAAGAGATGGTTAAGGTTTCCTGACCATGGAGTAGTTGTAGTCACTTGATAACGAAGTCAATCATCAGGAGAATGATGTGATGGACAAGACCCAATGATAAAGAGTTGCAATTGATCGTGTCACATAGTTTCATTGCCAACGCTTTTAGTATATGCCAAGTATAGTTTCCTTAGATCATGAGATTATGTCACTCCCGTTTACCGGAGGAATGCTTTGTGGACATCAAACGTCACTTCGTAACTGGGTGATTATAAAGGTGGCTTTCAGGTATTTCCGATGGTATTTGTTGGGTGACATGAATCAAGAGTGGAATTTGTCCTTCCTTGTGACGGAAAAGATACCTATGGGCCCTCTCGGTAATATAGCATCAGAAAGGTTGCAACCATATGATTAAGTGGTAATCATGGAGATCCTATATTATGGACGAGTAAAGAGAATTTGCCAGGTAACGAGATAAAACTTGATATGGAGATATCGACGATCAAGTCTCGGGCAAATTAAATATCATGAGACAAAGGGAATCGTATACGAGATTAAGAATCTCCGGCATCGTGGTACAATCGATTAGGAACTTCGTTGAATATGTAGGAGTCAATATGGGCATCCCGGTCCTGCTATTGATTATTGATCGGATCATGTCTCCATGTTCTCGAACCCGTAGGGTCACACACTTAACGCTCCGATGTAGCTAGGGTTAGCGATGAGATTATTGATGGAATGAATGAATGTTTATTCGGAGTCTCGGATGAGATCCCGGACGTCACGAGGAGATCCAGAAGATCCCGTAGAATAATATTCATATAAGGAAAGTGGTTTCCGGAGGTGTCGGAAAAGTTCCAGAATATTTCGATAAGGTACCGGAAGGTTCTAGAAGATTCTAGAGGAGTCTAGAAGTGGGGCCCACCTGCGTATGGGGCCCACATGGATCAAGGGGGCAGTGCACCTGCCACATGGGCTGGCCGCACCACCCCAAAGGCCCACTAGGGCCGAATTGGAAAGGGTTAAGGAAACCCTAGTCGGACTCGACTTGGGAGCCAAGTCTCCCAAGCCAGCCGGCCCTAGGGCTCCTCCCTTGCCCTCCACCTATAAAAAGGGAGTAGGGGGTACGGCACAAGGGGACTAAGTCCTTGCCGCCCTAAACCCTAGCCGCACCCCTCTCCACCTCCACCCTTGCCGCGCCACCCCTTCTCCCCTAGGGCTGCCGCGCCACCTCCTCTCCTCCTCCTTTTGCTTGACTTAGGCGAAGCCCTACTCGTGGAGATCTACACCATCAACACCACCACAACCGTCGTGCTGCTGAGATCCATCTAGCCACTTCCACCTTTCTTGCGGGATCAAGAAGGAGAAGTCTACATCGAGCTGTACGTGTGGATACCGCGGAGGTGCTGCTCGTGCGGCGCTTCGTCGGATTGGATTGCGTGGATAATACATCTCCTCACGACTAGACGAGTCTAGTTGTGGGGATCGACTAGCCAACCCCTGCATCGACAAAAGGCTTTGTTCGTTCTTCAAGGGTAAGAGATTGGATCTCATCTTCGCTACCTTCGTCTAATAGATCTAGATCCGTTGGGTTTCTTCCGCCTGTTTCGTAGGAATTTTTTTGTTTTCTATGCAACGAACCCTAAAGTGGTATCAGAGCCTAGATCTATTAGTAGATGTTGGTGCAATTAGAACACAAGGAGTTGTGGGCGTTGATATTTTATGTTGCTACCTTCTCACGTGCACTTTGTATCTCGACGGTATGGTGGGATTGAAGCGGCCCGGACCAACCTTACTCGTCCGCGTATGAGCGACCGGTTCCATGATTGACATGCAACTTGTATTGCATAAGTGGATGGCGGGTGTCTGTTTCTCTTGCTATAGTGATATGCAAATTTCAACGGAAGGCATTTAAAAAGGATGAGTAAATAAGCAACTTCTATATCACCGTTCTGGTTTTTGCGTAGATTAGAATGGTTCTATCTCGTTGACCCAAGCCACGTAAAAAATGCATAAACAAAGTAGAGGACATGTAACATGTTTTTGCAGGGTTTGCGATGTGGTATGGCCAATGTGTGATTTGTGATAATGTATGCAATGATCATGTTTGTAATCTTTCACGACTTGCATGTCGATGAGTACGGCAACCGGCAGGAGCCATATGGTTGTCTATTATTTTATGTGACCTATGTGTCATTGAATCACCATGTAATTGCTTTACTTTATCGCTAAGAGTAGCAATAGTTGTAGTTGCAATAGTTGGTGATGGCAACCATGGAGGAGGCGCCACAATGCCGGAGAGAATGGAGATCATGCCGGTGCTTTGGAGATGGAGATTAAAGGCACAAGAAGAAAAGGCCATATCATATCACAATTATGAATTGCATGTGATGTTAATCCTTTTATGCACCTTATTGCTTGCTTAGATGTGATCTCAACGGTAGCATGATAAGGTGATCTCTCTCGTTAATATCAAGACGTGTTCTCCCCTAGTATGCACCGTTGCAAAAGTTCATCGTTTTGAAGCACCACGTGATGATCGGGTGTGATAGAGTCTACGTCCACATACAACGGGTGTAAGCTAGTTTTTACACATGCGGAAATACTACGGTTTCCTTGACGAGCCTAGCATGTACAGATATGGCCTTGGAACACAAGAGCCGAAAGGCTAAACACGAGTCATATGGATGATATGATCAACATGGTGATGTTCACCTTTGAAGCTACATCATCTCACGTGATGACCGGTTGTGGTGTAGTGGATTTGGATCGTGTGTCACTAAACAACCAGAGAGATGTTGAATTTAGTGGGATTTCATGTAGTAATTTTGATCAAGATGAACTAAAATTATCATAAACAAAAATCCTAAGATGTCTTTGCAAAAATCCTTGTAGATCATGGCCAACTATGGTCGTCTTTTCATGATCGAGGAGCTGCGTCTAGATGGGTCAAACTTTATTGAGTGGTACCTGCTTTTGTGTGAAGTCCTACACGCCAATGACTTGCTTGACGTGCTAGAAGAACCAATAGGAGATAAACCCAACACTTCTGCAACTGAGGAAGAGCACATAGAATGGCTTCGCCAAGAAACCACTTACTTACAAGTTGAGTGTTTGATGTGCACCTGCATGAATTCTGACCTGAGTAGTCAATTCGAATACTTGCGTGCCAATGAGATTGTTGATGATCTGAAAAAAGGTTCATAGCACAAGTCAGAATTACGAGGTTTGAGAATCTGGATGAGTTTCTTTCACTCAAGATGGAAGAGAACACTTGTTTGGAACAACACCTGAGGAAGATGCATGAGATTCATCACCATCTAGTGCTTGTTTGGGACTACTTGATGACGGATGAATTCGCGATAGATGGGGTGCTGCGCTCGCTTCCCCCCAACTTCAAGAATTATGTCAGGGACTATTTCATGGTAAGGGATTCGATCACTTTCTGTGAGTTTGTGTCTCGGCTGCGTCATGTCAAAGTGGAACCCATAGCAGAAGAAGTTGTCAATGCAGAAGGTATATTTTGATATACGAGTTATAAATGTTTAAATGTCCTGTTTACACTTGTGGCTAAGTATTTGATACTTGTGCTATTTTATGAAAACAGGACCGGCCATTTGAGAAGTGCAATGAATGGACTGAGTGGATATCGCGGGATGATGGCAATCAAGGAGTTGATGCTAGCGACATTCTACTTCTACATTTATCGTTTTTGATTAGAGGATTTGAATGAGTTTTTGTAATCGAATTAAGTGTGATCTTTAAGTTAGTGTGTCTCAGTTGTGAGACGGTTATTCATGTTAAAGACAAGTGGTTGTTCTATTTTCATGAGTAATTCTTTTTGGTGATCACGTTTCGATTATGAGATTATTGTCCATATTTTAATCTAGACGATGATTAGTTAAACATTTATAAAATATGGGACATACTAAAGATATCCAAAACTTAATAATGACAATTATTTTAGTCGTGCTAAATATTGAATAAACATTTTGATGATTTATCAATGCGCCTTATTGAAAGGAGTATGACTAAAATGCCACCCTTTGGAAGAGTGCCATGAGTTGCCGAAAATAAACACAAGTGTTGGGTTATATTTTCAGCAAATGTTAAATGTCATTATTTTGTGCGCTCCATCATAAATGATATGATTAAATAGGTGTATTTATTCGAGTTATGATATTTGATGAGATCAAATAAAATTCTGGAGTTTAGGATATTAGGTTAACAAGAAAATTGAGTCTTTGTGATTTGATCAAAAGAGACAAAATATTTGAGTTATATGTTAGTATGCGGACTTGTGAGAAGTGTTATCACAAATTACAATGTTTAGAATATTTCAAAGGCGTGTGATATGTCCTAAGATATCGTAATCACACACTATTCGATATTGTGTGGTCTCAAAGAAGGGTTTTATTTCGAGGTTTAATAAAATAGCATTTAGATTTATTTGATAAACACTCTGTTTAGAAATAAGGGTCTACGTATGATTCGCATATATTTCTCATATGAGTTATGAGAAAAGGTGGTTTCATTAATTATGAGATAATTAGAGACTATTGCGAATAATGTTGTAGTATATTCATAAGTATGACTATGAATGTGATTCCACAATATGAGACTAAAAGGGGCAAACCAATTTGTTGGTTGTGCTAATTATTTTAGTGGTTTATCATGAAAGTTTCATTGATAAAAAGGATTGATGGAATAAATTGAGAAGCTAAAACCTTGCCTCTTTATGTATCGAGTGGCACATACGCAAAGTGCTTTGTTGGTTAATACTTGACACATGACGGAATTAATGATGGTGATCATCGAATTTTGGTTTAGCTTGTCTAAAGAAAAGTAGAATTCAAGAATATAAAATTTTGTCAGGTTACAAAATAATATTCATGATTTACTTGTCATGTTCCAGAAACAAGACATACCTATGAAACTACAAAGAAGAAATAGAAGCCTTAAATACGAAAGTGACTAAGAGTCATCCTATGTTAAGTTTAAATCACAAAGTAATTGTTACTTGATTTTGTGAAAGTGACATTTCACATATTTATTCCTCAAAAGGGGTTTTGTAGAGAATAAATAAAACTTAAAGCTAGCAAAGTACTAGCGTTTCGTATATGAGTTCTCAAATTTTAAAAGTTAATTAAGAATTTTTGAGGTGCCCAAAGTATCGAGAAAGTGCACAAAGAACTGAGTGGGATCTAATTAAAATATGTGGTGACATATGTTAAGTTAGAGCAGAAACTATTTTCCATGATCAAAATATGTGGTGACATATGTTTCAGTGGGAGCTAGTTAATCATGGTCAAATATAAGGATAACATATTTCTGAGTGGGAGCCAAAGTGGTTCCACAATTTAATATGTGTATGGTGTATATTTGAGTGGGAGTTTACAACATCTTGTTTATATGAAATGGAGATTTCATAAATGTTGTAAATATTTTAGGAACCAAACGCATAACTTGTGAAGTTAATTTGAATGTCAAATATCTATGGAGATAGATGTGTATTTTGTCGATAAATGAGTCAGGATGTTTAACCTAAACAAGATTTTGAAGGAGTTCAAAATGGAACAAGTGAAGAAGTGTTCATTACTTGTTAAAGATAGGTAAAACACAAAGTTTATTTTCAGTACAAAAAATAATGGTTGGAGGATATTTTAGTATTCGCTATGAATTGTTCATAGATCAAAACATATAATAACCATAGTTTTGTATTTGACGAAAGGTGGCTCAAGTTCTTGGTTAGAAGAACATGTTAGGAATGAGGAGTCATTTCAACATGGAGATGAGATGATGGAATCTAGAGATTGGTAGACTTGGTTAAAGTCATTTCAACAGTGACTTGGATAGCACTGTCGATTTGTTGAGTCTACAACATATAGGAGTATATGATTAATTCAGGGGTTAAAAGATATAATATTTTGGTTTGAGAAATTTTGTTTCAAGATTGAGTGAGTTTCGGGTGCACATGCTTTGTGAAAGTTCTTTTGACTGATCATACGTCATGTAGGCATAAAAGGGAAACGAAAGTCTCACTCTGTAACCAAATATATTATATTTGTCATATGATGATGAGGTTTATCATGTGATGATAAAGTAATGTCAAAGTAGGTGACATTGACGTTTTGCAAAGAATATAAAGAACTGCATAGTACGGAACACGGACATAATCTCTTCCATGAGCAAACATGATCAACACTAAGACTCCGTGGGTGTTGGATCGAGAAAAATGTAAGTTAGATTATTGACTCTAGTGCAAGTGGGAGACTGTTGGGAATATGCCCTAGAGGCAATAATAAAATGGTTTATTATCATATTCATGTTTATGATAATAATTTATTATCCATGCTATAATTGTATTAACCGGAAACATAATACATGTGTGGAATATAAACAACCAGGTGTCCCTACTAAACCTCTACCGGACTAGTTCGTTAGTCAAGAGATGGTTAAGGTTTCCTGACCATGGACTAGTTATAGTCACTCGATAACGAAGTCAATCATCAGGAGAATGATGTGATGGACAAGACCCAATGATAAAGAGTTGCAATTGATCGTGTCACACAGTTTCATTGCCAACGATTTTAGTATATGCCAAGTATAGTTTCCTTAGACCATGAGATTATGTCACTCCCGTTTACCGGAGAAATAATTTGTGGACATCAAACGTCACTTCGTAACTGGGTGATTATAAAGGTGGCTTTCAGGTATTTCCGATGGTATTTGTTGGGTGACATGAATCAAGAGTGGAATTTGTCATTCCTTGTGACGGAAAAGATATCTCTGGGCCCTCTCGGTAATATAGCATCAGAATGGTTGCAACCATGTGATTAAGTGCTAATCACGGAGATCCCATATTATGGACGAGTAAAGAGAATTTGCCAGGTAACGAGATAGAACTAGATATGGAGATATCGACGATCAAGTCTCGGGCAAATTAAATATAGTGAGACAAAGGAAATCATATACGAGATTAAGAATCTCCGGCATCGTGGTTCAATCAATAAGGAACTTCGTTGAATATGTAGGAGTCAATATGGGCATCCCGGTCCCGCTATTGATTATTGATCGGATCATGTCTGCATGTTCTCGAACCCGTAGGGTCACACACTTAACGCTCCGATGTAGCTAGGGTTAGCGATGAGATTATTGATGGAATGAACGAATGTTGATTTGGAGTCTCGGATGAGATCCCGCACGTCACGAGGAGACCCGGAAGAGTCCGGAGAATAAGATTCATATAAGGAAAGTGGTTTCCGGAGGTGTCGGAAAAGTTCCGGAATATTTCAATAAGGTACCGGAAGGTTCTAGAAAATTCTAGAGGAGTCTAGAAGTGGGGCCCACCTGCGTATGGGCCCACATGGACCAAGGGGGGCAGTGCACCAGCCACATGGGCTGGCCGCACCACCCCAAAGGCCCACTGGGGCCGAATTGGAAAGGGTTAAGGAAACCCTAGTCGGACTCGACTTGGGAGCCAAGTCTCCCAAGCCGGCCGGCCCTAGGGCTCCTCCCTTGCCCTCCACCTATAAAAAGGGAGTAGGGGGTGTGGCACAAGGGGACTAAGTCCTTGCCGCCGTAAACCCTAGCCGCACCCCTCTCCACCTCCACCCTTGCCGCGCCACCCCTTCTCCCCTAGGGCTGCCGCGCCACCTCCTCTCCTCCTCCTCTTGCTTGGCTTAGGCGAAGCCCTGCTCGTGGAGATCTACACCATCAACACCACCACAACCGTCATGCTGCTGAGATCCATCTAGCCACTTCCACCTTGCTTGCGGGATTTAGAAGGAGAAGTCTACATCGAGCCGTACGTGTGGATACCGCGGAGGTGCTGCTCGTGCGGCGCTTCGTCGGATTGGATCGCGTGGATAATACATCTCCTCGCGACTAGATAAGTCTTGTTGTGGGGATCGACTAGCCAACCCCTGCATCGACAAAAGACTTTGTTCGTTCTTCAAGGGTAAGAGATTGGATCTCATCTTCGCTACCTTCGTCTAATAGATCTAGATCCGTTGGGTTTCTTCCGCTTGTTTCGTAGGAATTTTTTTTGTTTTCTATGCAACGAACCCTACAGTTGGGGTGTTAGATTAAAAGAGATACGCATAATATGCCAAACTATTTTAGCCAAAGGGCAATCAAACAAGAGGTGTTGAATCGATTCAGCTTTGTCACAAAAACAACAAGATTTACTCCCATTCTTGTTTATTTTTGCAAGGTTCTCCTTGGTGAGTACAACCTGATGATGCAAGAATTACAGGAAAATCTCAATTTTTAGTGGGACTTTCATCTTTCGAAATATATTTCCTTAAAAATCTAGTGTGAGGAGGTCCAGATACATTGACTTGACAGTGTAATTTCCCGAATATGTAAATCCCCAAACAAAAACATATTGTTCGTTTGAGAGGTTAACCTGCATCCACTGATGCACTAATTCTAAACACCCTACGAAAAGTGATATTCAAAGGTGTGCATGCATCAAAACACTAGCCACCTGATGCATGTAAAATGCATACATGAACTTTGCATTATATTACTCATATTTCAATCATATTTGCATCATATAAGGGTTATATCATTGTTTTCTATTGATTTTGGGAATATTTCACAGTTTCCCTATTTTTCTGGAATTAACCCTGCTCTGGCAGAAAACCCTATTTTCTATATTTTGATGTTTCAGGGACCCAAACGACGTCCAAATGACCTGAAAATTTACGAGCATCAGTTTTTGGAAGGAAGAAGACTTGGAGCGAGAAGCAAAGTGGAAGCCCGAAGGCCAAAAGAGGGGGGCCCACGCGGCCAGATTCCTTGGCCGCATGGGACCCACCATCTTGGCCCTCGTGGCTCCGTTGTCGTCGATATTTTCGCCCACGACTCTGTCTTGACCTAAAACCGACTATAAAAATAGTCCCCCAGCGTTTTCCAGAAGGGAGCGCCGCCGAAACACAGCAACACCGAAACAGAAACCTGGAGCTGCAGATTGGAGGGGGAAAACTCCGGCGGGGCGCTGCCGGTGTGGTCTCCATCTCCCCCAACGACATCTCCACCGTCTCCATGATGAAGAGGGAGTAGTCCACCCATGGACTATGGGTTTGTGGAAGTAACTTATGTATCTCTCCTCTCTTTGAGCTTCACTAATTAGCACCGTATGAGCTGCCGAACATGATTACGATCATCTATGTAATTCCTTTGTGGTGGATCTCTTTATGAGTTAATATATGTTTGAGATTGCAATTGTTTTGTTTCAGTTATGAAAATAGATGCATATTATGTACCCTGTTCTTGTCTACTTGTTATGATCAAGCATGTTTATGAGAGCGTGTGTGGGGGAACGTGTGCATTAGTTGGAGTAATGAGGGGGTGGCTCGTGCGATGAAAGTGAGAGAAGTTCCGCGATCCACTTGGGTATTTTTGCCTTACTTTGTTGCCTCACTAGGGATAAAGAAAAATACCATACTACCGGAGGTGTGGGTGTGACCATTGCCACTTCTCCATGACTAGATCTAGCATGTTCTTATTTTAACTTCATGTCATAAGACTTAAAGCTATACTCTGATTTATCATAATTACTGAGGTGCCAAGATTTAATTCACATCTTGGTGGAGTATAAGAGAGATTAATAAACAAAATATCTCTATGTTAGGACGCGATGCCCATATAATTAGTAACTTGTCATGAAACCTTTTTGTTACAATCTCATATGTCAATTCTAGTGTTCCATTATCTACCATTTTATTAAAGAGAGAGTGCATTTGTGAAACCATGAACCCCGATCCATTTTTAATCATAAGAAACACCTTTCCAACAACTTATAAGCATTTTCCATTTTCTGCATTTAAAAATCCAAAAATACAAAAACACTTTTATATCTTGCATTCACAATATAAAACCCAAAAATATCATCCATCATTGTTCCCACCATCCTTGCATATTTATTTATCATAATTGCATATTTATTTCTTGTTTTGCATTTGTTTTATTTTGATATCATTCTCACACCTTGTGCTTGACAACCACTTGGTGAGGTTGAGGGCACAAAACAATTTACTTTGTTTGTAGGTTCTCAACGGAAGGAGAAGAAGATAAATCTTTCACTACTGATTCCCCGAGAGTTCGATATTAAACCCTCGAGTCACCCCTCGTGGGGAAAACTGTCTTTCATATACTATACACTCTGCACTTGGAGTCTCAACCTAACCCCTATTCTTTTGACGCAGGTAACTACGTAAAGGGCCATCAAGACAATTTTCTGGCGCCGTTGCCGGGGAATCATTGCTGTAAAGATTTGTCCAAGGAGTATCTGACAACAAAGTCAACTTCATCACCAACTTGTGCTAACACCTAAGCTTGGGGAGGTTGCACCTAAGTGAGCATCATCTTATCCATCTTTACCTGCAAATCATTTTGTTTTGTTTTGTTTTTGTCTTGCATATCATCTTTATATTTCGGTTTGCATATTTTATTTTTAGTTTTGCATTTTGTGTTGCATTTGTCATTTCAGTTTGCATTATTTAGTGTCATTTTACTTTCAGTTTTGCATAAAAAAATTAAAAACACATAAAAACTTGCATAATGGAAAAGAGAACCTTTTGGCCATTTAGTGTTAAAAACTTTCCTCAAGATATGAATATCCCTGTTGAGAAATTTGAAGTAGATCATAATATCACTAAAATGATTTATGAACATCGTTTTTATGGGAAACCAAAAGAAGATCCTATACTTCATCTTAAGAAGTTTAATGAAAGATGCAAAGTGTTAAATTTGAACCATGCCAATGTTAACATGATTAAAGTTAAGCTTTTTCCCTACTCCCTAGCTGGAAAAGCCTTAGACTGGATATTAAGATGGCCACCTGGAAACTTTAGCACTTGGTTCAATTTAAAAGCTTCATTCATTGAAAGATTTTGTTCCACTGAAACTGTTTGTAACCTAAGACAAATAGTTATCACCTTTAAACAAGAAGAGGATGAATCTTTGGTAAAAAAATGTTAAAGGTTTAGAGGTATAGCTTTTGGAATGGAACATGGTCTTAGAGATTGGATGCTCATGCATATATTTTATAGAGGATTGTCTGAAAACTCTAGAATCTTTTTGGATAACGAATGTGAGGGTTCTTTCATGAATACTACCGCTGCTAATACTCATATTCTACTAGATGGCTTGCTTTTGGAAGTAAAATTAAAGAAAGTTTAGAAAAAGCCCAAGTACCTGAAGATGTTTTTGATGACCATCATGAAATATTTGATCTATATAATAGGGGGAGAGGAAAGTTGAGGAAGTTAAAATGCTTAGTGAAGTCAAGGAACCACTACTTGACTTAGATAATTGTAGCTTGCATGAATTAATATCTATCTTACAAAGATTTGCAAGTGATCCTTCTATTAATGCCAACCAAGCAGGTTTTGGTTCTTTTATTGCTAATCATGTTTTAAAAGAAAAGATTGCTAGGTACAACCAAGAAGCTATGATACCACCTAAGCTTGGGGATGTATGGATTCCCAAAGTACTAGTAACCATTGGAAAAGAGACACACCATGCTATATTAGATCTAGGATCTAGTGTCTCTGTTTTATCTAAAGAATTATATGAAGTTCTTGAATTAAAGGATCTTGAAAAATGCTCTATTGAACTTGCACTTGCTGATGATTCCATTAAATATGCTTTAGGAAGAGTAAGTGATGTTATGGTAGAGTTGCATATGACATTTGTACATGTTGATTTTCTAATCATGGATAAGGGGAATAAAACCTCTAGTCCAATTATTCTTGGAAGACCTTTTCTTCGTACCACAGGTGCTATCATTGATTCAAAAGAAGGGAATGTGAAGTTTCAGTTTCCACACAAGAAGTGCATGGAACACTTCCCAAGGAAGAGGGACACACCAAAGTTCAAGCTCCCTCATGAGCTTCGTCCATCATAAATATCAAGTAAGAAGCCTAGCTATATGGCTATAAAGAAAGCGCTTTACGGGAGGCAACCTGGTTGTTTTTATTTTTGATTTTCTTTGTGTCCTCTTGCTGTAAAAAGAGACTTATTTTTTAGTTTAGTTTCTAGAATTTTTAATAAAGTGCCAAGTTTTACCTATTTTGGTATGAAAAAGTTGCTATTATGCATGCGGAGATTTTTTTCCAGCACGAGTCTGTGCACGGTATAATTTTTAATTCCTATTCTGTAACTCCGAATGAGCTCATATTTTTACTGTAACTGCAACTTTTCATCCTCTGTATGTCTGAATTATTTCAGAATTTTTAGACATGTTTAAGTCGGGTAGAAAAATACGTTTCGCTGCTGCTAGTTTTCTGGACAGATTCTGTCCCATATTGTTTGATGCATGTTTTGAACTTTTAATATGAATCTTGTTGATCCAATTAAGTTTATAAGTAGGCATACAACATTATACACTCTCTGGACATTCATATGAATTTTTGTCTAAGGATTATATGCAGCAAGTAATGTATTTGTCTATCACTACTAATGTCACCCCACAGAAAAGAAATGGGAGAAACAGTGTTTTGAAGTTTTTTCACAGGGATTAGAGGAGATGCACCAAGATCTATCCAAGGATGGTGAAGACCATAAGCTTGGGGATGTGAAGACAACCCCACTGGACCAATACACTCTCGGTTTGCACACGTCTAACTTCTGTTTTTCGATCAATACACTTTATCGCATAAACTTGGAGCGTCTTTTATTTGCTTTTTATTTTGGTTTGATTTTTGTTTTGAGACCACCACTATCATTTTTATATGAGATAGCTACTGGAAGTTTGTGTTGAATAAAGTTGGATGCTAAATAAAAAATTGGGAATGGGATGTTTAAGTTGATTTAAAAAGATACATATAGTTGCATAATTCATGTGCTTTTTAATGAGTATCAAATTGCAAGTGTTTTATCAAGAGCTATCTCTTATTCATGTTTTGATGCTGAATGTTACTTTACCTTGTTTAACATGGATTGAGTAGTTCTATGAACACTTGTGCATGCATTTAGTTGGTCAACTTTCTCCCTTTTGCTAGCCCAAAAATCCCAACAAGTAAAAACTTGTTTTCCAACACCTTCAACCAAAGTTTCTCCAGTGAGTCCACCATATCTACCTATTAGCTTTATGCTATTCCGAGTATGTTTATCATGTTACTTTGTATTATCCATACCTCTGAATTAAAATGCTTATGTTATTGATTGTTATGGGAAAATTTTGGTTAAATAGCTCTCACACCTTACTATTGCACTTAATAAACATGAATCATTGTGATTAAAATTATGAAGTTTTGAATTTCACAAGAGTCTTGGTTGCTAGTTAGCCCAAATGTGCTATCACATGGCAAGCTTTCAACATTGCACTAAATTATATCTAGTTGATATCATGTACTTTTGTTTATGGATGCTTATCATGGTGCCAAATAAATGTGGAAATTTAGTATGTTTAAGTAGTTGTATAAATGGCTAGAGAGATACCTGGGCCGCCAATCTAAGCCATGCTGTCATGGTGGAAATTTACTTACATGCTATGTGAACCCTCAGTGATACACCTCAGAATAAAAAGCTATACCAATAGTAAATAAAAAGGGTGTTGAGATTGTTCCTTATGTTTGTTTGTCTTGTCATTTTGACATGGGATTGTTCCATGTCCTGGGACAAGAGGTACCCCAGTTGACCCTCTTAATGACGTTATTATACAATGCTTTTACTTGAACTTGCTTTGTTTCCCAAGTTGAGTAACACCATGGTATAGGTACTCATATTCAAGGGGCATGAAACTTTCAACCATTGTTTTGTCAAGCACACTACTCATAATTGCTTTCACTTTAAACTTAATCATTAAACATGCTATAATAAGGGGTAATGAGAGCTTGATACCAATGACACCACATTGCAAACATTAACTTAAGTAGAAGCATTTGGAAGTTAGATGAAACTTGTTCATTTTTTTACCTCTACTCATATATATCTATATATTCAAAGTGTCCACCATTTACATTCAGTTTTATAAGAGTACTCTATGACCATTATAGGATCTTTTTACTTTTTATTATGCATACATTTGGTCCATAGTACTTTATTCTATGTTACACTTTGTGAATTATCATTGAACATCCTTGCATTGAATATTTGATATCGCTTTATAATCTATCTTGCATATTGCTATTCCTTTAAAGAATGAATCATTTGACTTTATGTAGCAATAGTAATCATCTTTAATATCCATTGATAGTCTTAAAATGCAAAGTCCATGTTGGTTTTATCACCTTTATACTCGAGGACGAGTATAGGTTAAGCTTGGGATGTTGATGCATGTAAAATGCATACATGAACTTTGCATTATATTACTCATATTTCAATCATATTTGCATCATATAAGGGTTATATCATTGTTTTCTATTGATTTTGGAAATATTTCACAGTTTCCCTATTTTTCTGGAATTAACCCTGCTCTGGAAGAAAACCCTATTTTCTATATTTTGATGTTTCAGGGACCCAAACGACGTTCAAATGACCTGAAAATTTGCGAGCATCCGTTTTTGGAAGGAAGAAGACTTGGGAGCGAAGGAAGCGAAAAAGTGAAAGCCCGAAGGACAAAAGAGGGGGTCCACGCGGCCAGATTCCTTGGCCGCGTGGGACCCACCATCTTGGCCCTCGTGGCTCCGTTGCCGTCGATCTTTTCGCCCACGACTCCGTCTTGACCTAAAATCGACTATAAAAATAGTCCCCCGACGTTTTCCAGAAGGGAGCGCCGCCGAAACACAGAAACATCAAAATAGAGACCTGGAGCTGCAGATTGGAGGGGGAAAACTCCGGCGGGGCGCTGCCAGCGTGGTCTCCATCTCCCCCAACGACATCTCCACCGTCTCCATGATGAAGAGGGAGTAGTCCACCCCTGGACTATGGGTTTGTGGAAGTAACTTATGTATCTCTCCTCTCTTTGAGCTTCACTAATTAGCACCGTATGAGCTGCCGAACATGATTACGGTCATCTATGCAATTCCTTTGTGGTGGATCTCTTTATGAGTTAATATATGTTGAGTTTGCAATTGTTCTGTTTCAGTTATGAAAATAGATGCATATTATGTACCCCGTTCTTGTCTACTTGTTATGATCAAGCATGTTTATGAGAGCGTGTGTGGGGGAACGTGTGCATTAGTTGGAGTAATGAGGGGCTGGCTAGTGCGGTGAAAGTGAGAGAAGTTCCGCGATCCACTTGGGTATTTTTGCCTTACTTTGTTGCCTCACTAGGGATAAAGAAAAATACCATGCTACCAGAGGTGTGGGTGTGACCATTGCCACTTCTCCATGACTAGGTCTAGCATATTCTTATTTTAACTTCATGTCATAAGACTTAAAGCTATACTCTGATTTATCATAATTACTGAGGTGCTAAGATTTAATTCACATCTTGGTGGATTATAAGAGAGATTAATAAACAAAAGATCTCAATGTTAGGACGTGATGCCCATATAATTAGTAACTTGTCATGAAACCTTTTTGTTACAATCTCATATGTCAATTCTAGTGTTCCATTATCTACCACTTTATTAAAGAGAGAGTGCATTTGTGAAACCATGAACCTCGGTCCATTTTTAATCATAAGAAACACCTTTCCAACAACTTATAAGCATTTTCCATTTTCTGCCATTCAAAAATCCGAAAATACAAAACACTTTTATATCTTGCATTCACAATATAAAACCCAAAATATCATCGATCATTATTCCCACCATCCTTGCATATTTATTTAATATAATTGCATATTTATTTCTTATTTTGCATTTGTTTTATTTTGATATCATTCTCACACCTTGTGCTTGACAACCACTTGGTGAGGTTGAGGGCACAAAACAATTTACTTTGTTTGTAGGTTCTCAAGGGAAGGATAAGAAGATAAATCTTTCACTACTGATTCCCCGAGAGTTCGATATTAAACCCTCGAGTCACCCCCCGTGGGGAAACTGTCTTTCCTATACTATACACTCTGCACTTGGAGTCTCAACCTAACCCATATTCTTTTGACGTAGGTAACTACGTCAAGGACCATCACCACCAAACTTGTTTCTGTTGAACTATATTGTACAATACCAGGTATTGATGAGAAAGGGGCGCATCCCCTAGCCAGGAATCCTCCCAAAACCTAGTGTTCATACCATTCCAATGTCAGAGGAATCTCTGATAAAAAAACCATCTTTGATTCTCATTAGGCCCTTCCAAAAAGGTCAATCCAAAGGCTTTGAAGTTGTGATAACGTTTTAGAGTGAACATATCTATTATGGAGTAGCTCTTGCCACACCCCCTGTTCATTTAAAACTTTAAACAACCACTTAATGAGTAAACATTTTTTTAAATCAAACACTTCAATTCCATGCCCACCACGATCCCTAGGATGGCATATGATGTTCCACTTAGTTAGTCTACTTTCTATTGTGTCCATCACTTTGCTAAAAGAAACACGACCTAAATAAATGTAACACTAGCAGGAAAATTCTTATAGGTGGGCTAACTATTCGTGGCGCACTAACCACGGCCTGCGCCACGGCTAAGTATACGTGGCGCACCATCTCGCCATGCGCCACGGGTAAGCCCATAGCCCTGGCGCAGACCCCTAGCCACTGCGCCACGGCTAAGCTGGACCCTGGCCGGCCGGCCTGCCCACAAGTACGCGTGGCGCGCCAGGATTATGTGCGCCACGGCTACCAAAATATGCGTGGCGCAGGTTCCATCCCGTGCGCCACGGCTAAAGTGGGGCCCAGTGACAGTTTCGGTGGCCACTTATCCGTGGCGCAGGGCCTTCAGGTGCGCCACGGCTAAGTGTGGGCCTAAGATAATTTTCTGGGTGGCCAGCTTTATCCCAACTTATCTGTGGCGCACGGCCTTCAGGTGCACCACGGCTAACCTTTACTGGTGGCGCAGCAAGGTTCAGTGCGCCACGGCTAAGCCTGGGTGCACTTTAACTTTTTGGCTGCACCACCCCACCTCCTTTTCTCGCACTTCTCCTCTTCTCCTCTTCTTCCCCAATCATTTTCAGATTTGGTCGCCCCTTCCTCCTCCCCACCTCATTTTCTTCTCTCTCTTCACATATTTTTGCCACCTAAATCTACTTGTTTGCTTCATATATATGTGAGAAAACATCTTCCACATCTCGTGTTCGATCTTCCTCCACCGGGCGCTCTCTCTTTCGACATCTCTCGCCCTCTTGACGGTGAGTTTATGTGATGGATGGGAAGGTTGTGATGTGTGTGGTTGTATGTGATGGATGAGAAGGTTGTGATGTGTGTGGGTTGTATGTGATGGATGAGAAGATGGTGATGTGTGTGTGGTGGTTGTTGTTGCGCGTGCGGGACGACGGGCGCGCATATGTATGTGAATGTAATGATGAAGAAGGTTGTGATGCGCCGGCGTGTGTTTGCATATGTGTATGCCATGATCGAAATGATGAGTTGCCGATGTTTTCGCCGAAATGTAGATTCATTTCCATTTCGGCGAATTTTCCGGCACTCCCAGGGCCAAAAATTAGCAAAGGTCATGCCGAATTTTTCCGTGAAATATTTTGTTTCTAATATAATTCTTTTGTTCAATATGTAGAGCATAGGCGACAATGGTCATCATGATGAGCAAAAGTATTGTTCCTAGATATTTGAAATATGCGACGACCTTGATGGTTAAAAACAACGACACCGGGATAAAGTGTCCGTGTCGAACATGCAAACTCGGCACCGTGCTCGATCCCTTTTCCGGCACATTGTAGGAGCATCTGCTCAGGAAAGGTTTTATGGATGACTTCACTTACGAGGATGATGATGAGGACGTCCATGGGGCGCGGTGGGAAATGATCAGGAAGACGAAGAGGCACCTCCTGATTATGATGACGAAGAATATGTCGGGCATGATGATGAAGAATAAGCTAGCCGACGTAAATGGTGGAGAAGACGCGGGCACGCCGACGCTGCTAACTTTAGTCGTGCAGGACCCTCATATTCAAGAATTGCTTCTCAGAAAGTCGAGTAACGCTGCTAGAGAGGCTAAGTTGGCGCAGCTGGAGATAGACTCGAATGCTCTGTTGTATGCGGGATGTGGGCCCGAGGATACCCGCTTGAAAGTAACGCTCATGGCTCTGCAGATGAAGGCAAAACACAAATGGACAGACGCAAGCTTCGACGAGAACTTGAAATTTTGGCACGATCGTCTTCCTGAGGGCAACATGTGTCCTAGCAGTATCGAAGAGGCCAAAAAAATTGTGTGCCCTTTTGATTTACCGCACATCAAATACCACGTTTGCGGGCTGCGATGAGGTGGATCCTCCTTATCAACCCGTGGGAGCCGAGGACCATCTGCTCCTCCATGAATGCATCCCCTGGGCCATGGTATGGCCGAAAACCCAGATCCGTCTAAGCCCGGCCACTCCACAGACAACACCGCAAGTTGGGTTGGGGGCAAAACCCTGTCAAGGCCAGCGCACCAGCAATACCACAACTTAAAGAGCCCGCGGCACAGAAAGACGACATCTTCGATGACTGCTACATCGATGATGACCGCTGCGAAGACGGAGGATTAATGGCTCCTCTTGATGAACCGGCGACTGCTCCGCACACTCACGAGCCCGCTGGTCAAGCAGATAAAGCCGCGTGCATGAAGCGTCTTTTCGATTCTCAAGAGATGCCTCCAGCTGACGACTTCACGCAGAAAGAAGCAACACAAGCTATCCTGAGCCCCAACACACTACTTGGGACCTGTCGTGAAGCGCTAGCGGCCGGAGGAGGCATCCCTCGAAAGCCTAAGAAGCGGCGGAAAAGAAATAGGAAGAGCGACTATGCATCCGCCAGCCAGCCGTCGCTGCCTCCAAAGCCGCAGCAGGGTGCCAATGCCTCCAGCAGCCAGCCGGCGGCTCCGCGGCCGATCCGGTTTAAGGACGGACCAGGACCGAGCAAAGATGTTGCGCGGGAAATGCATATTGCGGGTCGACCGATGGTACCGCGTGATGTGCTCCAACTCATGAGTGGGGATATGCAGATGCTGCATGAGCGTGTTCTGACACGAGAGCTGGATCTTCTTAAAATGAAAGATCCAACACACCCACACCCGCTTTTCACTGCCAAGGTGCCAGAGGCAGTTGATGGCTTTTGCAAAGAAGACCCGGCGGATTTGATATTCGTGCGATTTGATGACATCTTCAAGATGTTTAACCTCAAGCGGCTCCATCCTCATTTAGTCCGCCTATTCTGTCTCAGTACGGCCCACCAGGTCTTAAAAGAGAAGATCAGGGGCGTCGCGATAGCGGACCCCTACTACATGATCGAGACCAACTTCAGAAGCCATGATGGCTGGCAATTTATGTCGAAACACCTCGAAGAAATCATGGTGGAGAATAAGTGGAAGGATTACATTCTCTTGCCTTACTATCCCGAGTAAGTAGTCATTCTCTACGCCATAATGAAGATGCTTCATTAGATTTCTATCATTATTTTTCTAAAACTCTGTCTAAATTGTTTTGCCCAGAGACAAGTATTGTGTCCTGCTCGTTCTAAGCCCGAAATATTTTGTAGTCACATATTTGGACTCGGGTAGGGAGGACAAGCCGAAAGACTACACCAACCTCAAGAAGGCTCTGGATAATGCTCTAGTTGGCTTCAGTATGAGCGGAGGCGTCTTCAAAAGGAAGAGACCTGGAAGAGGAGGTGTGCTATCATTCCACCACATTATCAACTTCGCGTGCGTCTCGCAACCAAAGAACAACGAGAGGGATGCCTACTACGCCATCCATCAGATCCGTGCCTTCGTACGGGATGAAGAGAAACTCAAGATGCCAGATCAACTCCAACGCTGGGCCGAACACTTGGCAACGATCCAAGATCGTGATCTCCGACAAGAATTCTATCGCATCCAGGAGACGTTCGCGCGGATCATACTACATGATGTCTGCACCGTTGTAGGCATGTTCTACTACGACGGCGCTCCACTCGATAATGCGGAGGTGGAACGGCGTATAAAGGCACAAGGCGACATCTGGCCCTTCACGACAAAAGACGGCGTCCGCCCCTTCCCGGCCCCGAAGACCGTCGACGCCTAGCTTATCTAGCTGTGTAGCTTATGTTCAAACAGTCAATGAAATTCGTGTTGTAATTAAACTTTCTTTAGTTTGTAATGTGATGATCGAACTTGCTACTCGATTTCGATGGAGATGCATGTGATGTATATAATTTTTTCTACTTATATCTATTTTCAGTTATAATGCATGTGATCTATGTATTTTGTATATTGTTCTGCAAAATGTATTATAGAATATGTCTGTATAAATACCTATATTAGCATCTGTATAAATATGCAGTATATAAAAAAATATAGAAAACCCTAGCCGTGGCGCACATTAGCCATGGCGCACAACGGGGTAGTGCGCCACGGATATGCCTCCTTAGCCATGGCGCACATGCGCGCCTGCGCCACGGCTAACTACTCGTGGCGCACCAGGACCTATGCACCACGGCTAACCGAATATACCCGTGGCGCACATGGTTGCCTGCGCCACGGCTATATATTACCCGTGGCGTGGCAATCCGTGGCGCAGGCCCCTGCGCCACGGGTAACCATTTTCGGTGCGCCACGGCTAGGCTTTTTTGTGGTAGTGTAATATCTTTTGGTATCTCGAGACAAGATAGCATGAACATATGTAAACTAGTTAAAATCGAGTTGATCAGGATGATTCGGTCTCCATAAGAGAGAAGCTTCCCTATCAAACTACTTAACTTTCTCCCAAAATGATCATCCACCGGTTTCTATTCTCATTTTTTAGCTTTCGGAAGTGAATTGGAATTCCAAGATACTTAAAAGGAAGAGATCAGATTTACAACCGAACAATTGTCTATACTCTTCTTCAACCTCCTTAGTTTGGCCAAAACAAAAATTTCACTCTTATGATTTTTTTAATCCCACACAACTGTTCAAAGATGCATAACATAAGTTTCATATCATCCACCATGAAGGTAATGTTATCATCAACATATTGTAGTACTGAAGCTCCACCCTGAACGAAAGAACGGATGGGACCCTCTACTTGGCCATCTTCCTTTTCATAATTAATCAAGATAGCTAAAATATCAACAACGATACTGAAGAGAATAGGCGAAAGAGGATCGCCTTGCCGCAACTCTTTCCATGTTTGAACTGTGGAAAATATAGAAATCCTAATCTTTTTGTTTTATTGCCGTGACCCTCATGGGTATATATAGGAGTACATGACTTGACGGCCAAGATGCCTAATGACTTGGGATACAAGAAGATCCTAGTCTATCTTTAATCGTACGTATCCTAACAACCCCCTCAGTCGTAGCGGGAGTGAAATGAACGCTTGCGGCTGGATTTTGAAGTCTTGCGCTTCCGTCGTCTCCTCCTTTCTCTCATCATAAACTGTGCCTCTGATGCACTAGTCCGTCACCAAGGTCCCCTTCTAGTGTCTTCCCTGTATCTCCTCTCTTCCCTTCCGCAGTCACAGCGGGAGTGTCGGGGACGCAAATGACGACGCGGACGCTGTTGACTGGAGTTATTTCCGATGAATTTCTGTAGACGTTGCCCTTGATGTCGATGTCGAGGAGCCGATCGTGATGTAGCCGTGGTCGATGTTGTCGTAATCGTGGTTACCTATAGCACCGGAGGCGCAAAAATTTGCGCTGTGTTGGACGCAGTATCTTAGATTTTTTTGTGCGGCGACGGCAGGGATCTGCGGCGGCGGCAGATTTTTGGGTCATTGTGCGGTGGCGGCGGCAAGTTTTTGTGCGGCGGCAGGGATCTACGAAAGCGGCGGGTTTTTATGCGGCCGGGACAGGGATTTGCAGCAATGACAGGTTTTTGTGCGGCGGCGGCAGGGTTTTGCGGCGACGATAAAAGACCACGTGGATGTAGACCTTGATGATGATTGTGTTGACGATGTAGAACTCGACGAAGATCTTTGATGTGGTCGTACAGATTGATGTCGTTGTTCGGGGCGATGTAGTCCGGCTTGCTACAGTGCAGATCTTGATCGGTTGTTGGTGTTGGCGCAGATACCGGGACAGCTCGGGCTGATAGACGACGTGATGCCACGGACTTGAATTATTATGCATGATCGTGCTTCCGGAAGTCTGCCATAGCTACAGAAGATCCTTCATGCAGTTAGATTTTTCTTTTTTTAATATACTTGGGGCCAGCTTCCTCTTCTCACCTGGTGCATATAGCCTACGCGTGTACGACTTACATGCTGATCCATGTGTGATTTGGGGCGGTGGCTGGATGGCGCGCTGCCGCTGCCGCTGTCGCCGTTCCGTGCCACATATCAGAAGCTGCATCGCTGCGCCGGAGGTCGATGAAGATGCGCCTTGCGTAGGTGCC
The DNA here is from genome assembly GCA_012064385.1 of Puccinellia tenuiflora. NCBI lineage: Eukaryota > Viridiplantae > Streptophyta > Magnoliopsida > Poales > Poaceae > Puccinellia > Puccinellia tenuiflora. The sequence goes on along the minus strand of QRDG01000425.1, from coordinate 75,234 downwards.
GGCCGGGGCAGGAGTCAGCTCCTCTGACTGCACGGCCCTTCGCTGTCCGCCGCCGAGAGCACCAAGATCTTGCACTGATTTTTACCTGGAGTGATTTTTACCTGGAGTGATTTTTACCCGGAGGATGGATTTAGGGCTTTATTTTGTGGCTGAATTGGATTTAATCTACGGAATTGGAAATTTAGAAATTGTTTAAACTATAAACTCAAAATTAAATCTAAGAACCGGCGAGATCATTGATCTAGACCGGGTGCCGCGTCCCCGAAGAGATTGATCTCCCCGGGGGCGGCGCGCAATGCGGAAGTGGTGGAAATCGGTGTCGTGAGACTAACCGCTCTAATACCATGTGGAAAATATAGAAATCCTAATCTTTTTTTGTTTTATTGGCGTGACCCTTATGGGTATATATAGGAATACATGACTTGGTAGCCAAGATGCCTAATGACTTGGGATACAAAAAGATCCTAATCTATCTTTAATCGTACATATCCTAACATGAACTATGTTATTATTAACTCTGATGCCTACACTTTCACGCGTGATAAAATGGTTACTACATTGACACCACCTAGAGTCAAAACCTTTCATATACAACGCTTGTTGAGAAAATTAAAGACCACTTAACCTTATCATATTTCTTCTTGAAATCAATATTTGAAAGTACCCCATCCATCTTCATTCTATGAAATTTATGAATGGTCTCGTGAATAACAACTACGCCCTCAAGGATATGCCTACCAGGCATGATCTCTACTAGTAGTGTTCCAAACTTTTATGACAGTGTGGCTTAAAAAAAAAAAACTTTTATGACAGTCAAAACCATTGCCGAAAGATCAATCACGCCATTGTCCAGTTACAATATTATTATGCAACTGCAGATTGGCATATCACGGTCTGAGAGTAGTTCTTTTGAAGCCTGAGTGCGATTAATTAGGTTGATCGCATTCCCTTAATTTGACAGTCGTTAGTCTACATATGCGCACAGCTTATTCAAACAGTTCTTTCCCTGCACTTTGCGAAGCCAAGCCCCCCTACAGTACAAGCACCATCCATACAAATTACAAATTAATACGCACTATTGTCATAGAAGAAGCACGCACTTTGCACTTTGTGACATTATCTTGTATCCGTAGATATATACACACATCGTCTGGGTGCAACTCAGCACCTGGGTGCAACACAACCAACCAGAAAAAGAAACAACTTATCTTTTATATAAAAGATGCTGTTATGTCAGTGACTAATTTGGCACTCGAGCTTAACTAAACTGTTCCATCATTTCTTGTGTGAGCAGTCCTGTGTGTGAGTGACGGCGCTCGTTATGTCAAAGCATCCATACACGTGGTAGTTCATGGGATTAGTCTTATCAAAAGTACTTTCTGCACTATGCTCTTGTTCCGAAGAGATTGCATGTAAATTTGGTCAAGATTAAGATTATGTTAGAATATGTAATAGTAGGTTTACGCTTTACCTATTTGCATACGTATACCACACGTTGCATTGTGTGTGGATACGAACTCTGTACACGATACCCACTATATATTAACACGTAATGTTGTGTTATGTCAAATATTATGTACGTATTGGGTAATGTTTTGACTTCGAGTTGTATTAGGTGTGGATAGGTACGAGTAGTGTTGGAGTCGAACTCTTGTACCCTGTGCCTCCTATATAATAGGAGGGCACCACACGTTGTAACCTATGACGACTTGATAGCAGTAGGTGTGTAAGTGGAGCCGACGGATTGTGCCGGCGACCAAAGCGGCCGGTGCAGCGGTATCAATGGGGAGGAGTGCCCGTAGTCATGCTCCGCAGAGTAGCCAAATCATGACCGAACTGCGTTAACAAATCTCGATGTCATTATCGTGTTATCGTGCTGTGATTGTTTGTGCTCGGTGCTCTATCGACTGTGCGCCTATGATCAGCCGACCGATCGCTGGGAAAAGATCGGTCGTGCTGACGTTGCGCGCTACGCTGTGGGCTCGCTAGCGAACCTTCCGCATTTTGTTCCCGGCTTCCGGCTGTCCCGCACGTCGTTAGCAGTAGACGTCGATGTCCCTATGGGTCCCAGCAACCATGTGTCGTTGCTCTGTCCCAAGGTTTTCTCACACAAGTGGTCAAAACAACCACAGTACATGCACGATGATTTTCTGCTGCAGCTTTTTAACTTGCTGCGTGTGAGCCAAAGCCCTATGGAGCTTAATAAATGCTTGTTTTTTTTGTCACATCTTGTGCTCATGCTGCTGCATGTATTGACGCTAGATAGGAGCATTAAGTCGTTGATTAAAATGGGTACTAAATAAGATTAGTAATTAGAATTTTTGTATGAGTTATTTGTTTGGCACGCTACAAACTCTTTTATTTTTTCTGTCGAAAATACGGGATCAATGATGTGATCACTTTAGCAAAATGTTGCGAGGTGATCGATGCCACCGCCCGTGGAACATACATGTTTTCTATTAGTTGTAGAAGTATAAAACAATTATGCTACACACATCCAACTATTTTTTTGAGACCATAATCGTCAGATCTAGCATCGACCGTCCTTCGATGAGCCGGGTTTGTTGCCGCCGATGCCAAATCTACGAGTTTGGAGCCGCCATGGACAACGGTTTGGAGGTTAGTGATCTGGGATGTTGCATATACACTCCAAATGTTGTGAACACAGAATCGATTTGTTGCCAGATTTTTTTTGGGCGTTTGGTACAAGTTTGTATTTCCCCCAGATTTGTTGATGCTTCGTATTTTCCTATTGTAACAAACTCGTATATCTTTTGTTGTCAATCATACGACACAAGTTATAATGATTTCTGGGATTTGTTGTGTGTTTTCCTCTATTTCTTCAAAATGTTGCAAACTCATTTTATTTTATTTATTTTAATCATTTCTACTTTTTGTTGAAATAATATGTGACTTTTGTTGCAAATGAATATGTTGCATTTTTCTTAACCCCTTTTTACTGTTGTAAACAACTATTTTTGTTGTAATCGTTTGCGATTTTTGTTTACATTGTTGATGATTTTTGTTGCAATTCAATGTGCAGCAAATTAATTATTTGCTTAAATATTTTTTTCATTATTGCAAACACATCATTTTTTGTTGAAGTTGTTGGAATTTTTTGTTGCAAATGAATATGCAACATCAAGATTGTTGTCTTATCGCTATTTTGTAACATTACATTTCTTTTTAATTTTTAATATTGTGATGTTTTTGTTGTAATGGTATATTTTTGTACGTCGTGTTGAAGATTTTTGTTGCAATAATCCACAGGTTAAATTCATCACTGTAGCATTGTTGCTGCAATGCTATATGTGCTTTTTGGTTTAAAAAAATACAAACAACATGTTGTAAAAATACACCGGATTTTGATTCGACCATCTTATTACTTGTTGTGAAATTCCGTCGCAATGCTACAACTTCCAATGATGAGTTTTGTTGCAAGACGCGTATAAAATGTTCTATTTGTATTATAAGGTTCAATTTTATGATATTTTTGTTGTACAAGTTTCATTACTTTTGTTTATATGTGACTTTTATTTTTATTTGTAGCCATGGTGCCTACACGTGAGATACCCTATGTAATTTTGTGAGTGTAACCATAGCAATTTGAGCCTTTTTGTACTACCATGCACAGCACATGTCTGCGAGGAGGCATGAGCTACCGTGCCTAGCTGAGCTTCACGCATGCCCGCATGCGAAAATAAAATAGTAGAAAAGTCACACTAGCCCTGAAGAGTTATGCCTGACACAACGCAGCAGGGGGAAAGCGACCTGTCCACCGAAGGAAAATCTCGTCAGTCGGAGGCAGTGAAATGAACGGTGGTCGAGGCGACCGATCGGCGCGCGGGATCGGTCGGCCGACACCTAGCGCGGGCCATCGATCTTTGGCTAGTTGTTGCTAATCAGCCGGTTTGATCTTCCCTTTAGACACATGAGGAAGGCTACAGGGCAATATCTTTTAGCGATTTGGTTTTGTACGTGGACTGTCCGTCGAGATGGTATCTCGGCAGCAGCAACGTTGTTGGACAGCAGAGAATTTTGTGGCGCGTCCTGAAGAATCATTCATATACAAGGCGTTAGTTAGTGCAGTGTCAATGTAACAGGTGAGCTAGACGCAAGGTGGAGCATGGTTGCAGTCGGATATGTTCGGCTGGGTTGGGCTGAACAGTCCGACGGGACAGAAGACGGTAAAGATCGGCAATGACGACGTAGGAGCGTGAGGGCTGATGGTGTTCGGATTCTGTAGTGTGGCAACACGTGGTGCATTCTTGAGGGATGCGTGTTTCGACATGGCAATGACGCGGGGTTGTTCAAGATGGCGCGCATATGAGATCTTGAAGTCGACGGGACGTGGGGTTGACTGATCATCCATGGATAAATGTTGAAGGTGGAGCTGTAGTCTGACGGGAGATTCCACTCGGCTGATGGAGGGGCTACGGCGTAAGGTAGCGGAGAGGCGAAGCCTATTCAGCGGGAAGGCGAGAAGCACGTGGTTTCGGACTGGACGTCAGGGTTCGAGGGAGGCGTGGAACTCGGCATCGGTCGGATATGACTGATGGTTATCTGCAGTGGGGCCTGAGGTGGTGTGGGTGCGCGACCCGGTAGATCTTGGCCAAGATTGCGGATGCTCGACGTGGTAATAGCGGCGAGGCGTGCAGGAGCACGGGACACAGCGGTAGACCAGGACACTGGCGGTCAGACATGTGGTCGGACATGAGTGTAGGGGTGCTGAAGCAGTGTTGGCAAGTATCAGGTTCAAGTTGGTGACTAGGTCTATGGAGATTGACGCGTCAGATGATAGACAGGAGTCAGCCATGGGGAATTTGAGAATGTGTTGGAAAGTCTGAAATGTCGGAAGGTTGGAGAGCACATGGCCGTATATTCTGTGATGTTCATTGCACATGGCAAAGTGCAGGTGACAAGATGTAGAAGGAGGCGGAGTGCTATAGCTGTGTGACATGTAAAAGACTATCCAGAAGAAGATGAGGCAACTATGAATTTGACTCAAGATGATTCAAGCGCGACGGTGAAATTTCTTCAAGTTGAAAGCATTTTCACACAGATCTGCGGTCGGTGTGTGATGGTGTTGAATGGGAAGAAGGGACTACAGTTGCAGGTGGAGTCACATGAAGTCTGGGAGTAGCAGTGAAGCTCATGGAAGACAACCAAGTCCGGAGTACATGGAGGTTTGATGCATTGACGAACTCAAGGTGGCGGACAATATTCGCCAAGTTGGAGTTTGTTGTGTTTTGTGTCAAATATTGTGTACGTGTTGGGTTACATTTGGACTTCGAGTTTTATTAGGTGTGGATAGGTACGAGTAGTGTTGGAGTCGAACTCTTGTACCCTGGGCCTCCTATATAATGGGGCGGGGGCACCACACGTTGTAACCTATGACGACTTGATAGCAGCAGGTGCGTAAGGGGAGCCGGCGGCTTGTGCCGACGAACAAGGCGGCCTGTGTAGCGGTATCAATGGGGAGGAGCGCCCGTAGTCATGCCCCGCAGAGTAGGCAAATCATGGCCGAACTACGTTAACAAATCTCGATGTCATTATCGTGTTGTGATTGCTTGTCCTCGGTAGATCGACTGTGCGCCTATGATCGTAACACGTAACCCGTACGAGGCCAAGTACGGTTACTACCATATCGTTTGTCATGGTATCAGAGCCCACTGTTAAACCGAACAGGTAACGATCAGGTAGGGATTCTACTCGGATAATGATCCCGGGTCCCATGGCGATATATTTATAGTGTGCACTTTGCGGTGCAAGCAATACATTGGAGACCCGGACTCTAGGTCCTTTACAATGCGGTATAGGAGTACAACTCTGTTTCTAACACCCTCCCTTAATCACAACTTACTCAAGTTGAGATTATGTTTGAACTCGTCAAAGTCACGAAATGGAAGCGGTTTTGTAAACCCATTAGCTACTTGATCCTTTGAAGGAAAAAATCGAATTTCTAACTATTTCCTGAGAACTCTCTCTCTAACAAAATGAAAATCTATCTCAATGTGCTTTGCTCTTGCATGAAATACAGGATTGGCTGACAGATATGTGGCTCCCAAATTATCACACCATAAACACGGTGTTTGGTTCAGTTTGACACCAAGTTCCTTTAATAAGGACTGCACCCATATCACTTCAGCTGTGGCATTTGCTAAGGACTTGTACTCTGCTTCAGTGCTAGACCGAGATACTGTGGCTTGCTTCTTTGCACTCCAAGAAATAAGATTAGGGCCAAAGAAAACAGCAAAACCACCAGTTGATCGTCGATCATCTAAACAACCTGCCCAGTCTGCATCAGAAAAGGCACTCACCAGAGTAGAGTTGGATCTCATGAAGGTCAAACCAATGCCAACTGTGTGCTTCACATATCTCAAGATACGCTTAGTAGCAGTCCAATGTACAATAGTGGGAGCATGTAAATACTGACATATCTTGTTTACTGCATAGGAGATATCAGGGTGTGTAAGGGTGAGATACTGTAAGGCACCTACCATGCTTCGGTATTTGGTGCTATCTTCAGGACCCAATAATTGTCCCTCCCTCGCTGTGATCTTCTCACAAGAGGACAATGGAGTTGATACGCCCGTTCAATTCTACATGCCAACCCGTGCAAGAATGTCTTGAGCATATATTTTTTGAGTTAGTACCAATCCATCAGAAACTTTCTGAACTTCCATTCCCAGAAAATAGTGGAGATCTCCTAGATCTTTCAATGCAAACTCTGTACGCAAATCCTTTAAAAGAGCATCAGTGGCAGATGGTGAGGAGCTTGCTACAATGATATCATCAACATAAATGAGCATATATATGGTAACATTGCGCTGGTGGTAGATGAACAGGGATGTGTCAGATTTGGACGCAACAAAACCAAACCGAAGTAGTTGGGAACTCAACCGAGAATACCATGCACGAGGTGCTTGTTTAAGCCCATAGATCGCCTTGTCAAGTTTGCAAACATACTGTGAGTGAAATTTGTTCTCATACCCAGGAGGTTGACGCATGTAAACTTCCTCTTCCAGAACACCATGAAGAAACGCATTCTTAACATCCAACTGTCGCAAACTCCATCCCCGAGAGACTGCAAGTGCCAAAACAAGACGAACAGTAGCAATCTTAAGCACTGGACTGAAGGTATCCTTATAGTCAATACCATATCGTTGCTTAAACCCTTTGGCTACAAGTCTTGCCTTATATCTATCAACCAAACCGTCTGCTCTTCTCTTGATTTTATAAATCCAACGACAGTCTATAATGTTTTTGTCGTGCTGCGGGGGAACCAACCTCCATGTATTATTTTTAATGAGAGCGCCATACTCGTCATCCATGGCATTCTTCCAATGGACATCTGCCATACCATCTTGCAACGTTGCAGGTTCATCACATACAACTGCCGAGAGACACCAGCGGATGGTGCCATCTTTGTACTCTTTGGGCTGGTGAATTCCTCTGGACGCATGGGTAGCTACATGAGGCTGTGGAGCAGCAGATCCTTCTCCCCTGGCGCGCACAGGAGGTCCAGCAGGAGAATCTGGCACGGCGGGAGGTGCCGCAGGCGGGGACCGCGCGGGCCACACAGACGATCCGGTGGCCATCGGTGTGGCGGACTGCGTGGCTGTGGGACTGGCAGCATGGCGGGTTGACGCAGAGGATCCCGTCGCTGCATGCGGTGGCCCGCGCCCGCGCGTGGCACTGCTGTGCTCTGACTGATCCGGTGTTGGATCCGAGGACGCTGATCCCGGAGGAGAATATTCTGCTGAATCCTCCTCGTATCCTGAGATGTTGTCTGTTTCTGTAGACTGTGTGGAAGAGCCATTTGAGTTGCTGTGAGCACTGTTTTGACCCAAATTTTCTCCAGGGTGTTGTGCAGCAACCTGCGGAACATGACAAGTAGGTCTAGCAGAGGGATTAGTAGCATGAGTATTAACCATATTAGAGTCATCAATAAATTCGACCCCCTGATCAGACGGACGAAGAGATGGATCGAGAAGCAAAATTTCTTTCCTAAGCAAGGCACCGGCATTGGGATGAAGAGAAGCAAAAAGAAACACAACCTCATAAAAAAACGTCTCGTGAGATATAAACACGTCCTGGAGATACTTCTAGGCATTTGACACCCTTATGTCGAGGGCTATACCCGAGAAAAACACACTGTGTAGAGCGAAAAGCAAGTTTTCTTTTGTTGTAAGGACGGAGATTTGGCCAACACGCACACCCGAACACACAAAGAGAGGAATATGATGGTCGTGTTCCGAAGAGGCGATGAATAGGCGTATCATTGTGAATGACTTTGCTAGGAAGCATATTGATGAGATATGTGGCTGTGATAAAAGCTTCATCCCAAAATTTTAAAGGCATGTGTGCTTGAGCGAGAAGAGATAACCCAACCTCAACTATATGACGGTGTTTTCTTTCAACTGAGCCATTTTGTTGATGTGCATGTGGACAAGAGACATGGTGTGAGATTCCGTGTGTTTGGAAGAAGGAGTTCAGTTTGACATACTCTCCTCCCCAATCAGACTGAACCGTAAGAATTTTGCGATCAAGTTTGACGTTCAACAAGTTTTTGAAAGTTCATAAAGGCAGAAAAGACATCAGATTTGTTCTTGAGCAAATAGATCCAAGTAAACTTGCTATAATCATCAATAAAGCTTACACAGTAATCATGACGACCAACAGAAGTAGGTGCAGGAGCCCATACATCAGTAAAAACTAATTGAAGGGGAGCTGTAGATACACTAGTGGATGGAGGATATGGAAGCTGATGACTCTTAGCCTGCTGACAGGGATCACAAACTGAACCTATGCGAGAATCATAAACACACGCTAGTTTATTCTTGCTAATAATTTTCCTGACAATAGCTATGGAAGGATGACCGAGACGACTATGCCACATTGCTTGGGACGGCTTGGCGGCGATGCGACCAAAGATGAAATAAGGGGATAAAGACCGCCAACACATCGGCCTCTATGAATGATTTTCCGCATGATCTGATCCTTGATCAAAAAGAAGAAAGGATGAAATTCTATAAAGACGCAATTATCATATGTAAAGCGATGAACGGAAAGCAAATTTTTGGACGCGGTTGGGACATGCAAAATATTGCGAAGGTGAAAGTCGTGACCAGGGTTATGAAAATTTGAATGACCAACATGGGAATTATTCATACCTTGCCCATTGGCTGCGATGACCTTGTCGTAGCCCATGTACTTGTCAGTGACCGTCATGTTGTGAACGTCTTGGGTGATATGATGTGTGGCGCCGGTGTCATAGTACCAGTTAGTATCCACACCATGAGCTGCGTTCACCTCTTTGTCACCATAGGAGGCAGAATCATCATCGAACCGCCTCCAGCAATCTTTAGCAGCATGGCCCTCCTTGTTGCAGATCTGACATGTGACGCCGACCCAAGGCGTGGTGCGGCGACACCCACGTCCACGTCAGCCCCCTCCCGGAGGCCCCCGTCCACCACGCCGATTGTCACGACGAGGCTGACGGTCATCACGCTGATCGTCACGGCGGATGCCACGGTCGCCACAGTCACCGTAGTCACCGCGCCCTCTGTAGTTGGAGTTGGGGTGGTACTGACGCGAGGCAGCATTGGCCGAGGTTTCAAACTCGACAGTAGTAGATACCTTAAGCATGACTTGGCGCTGATCATAAGCGTCCAGTTGGGCATAGAGGGAACTCAAGGAGATGGAGGTACCCATGCCGATGGCGGCAACCAGGGAGTTGTAGCTGCCGTCCAACCCTTTGAGGATAAAGGAGACATGCTCCTGGGGGGTGATGGGACACCCAGCATCGGCTAGTTCGTCGACGATTGTCTGCATCTTGGTGAGGAACACCGGCATCGTGTCTTGCTTATTTTTGGTATTAGCAAGTGCAATCCGAAGATTAGTGACCTTGGCTTGACTCTGGGAGGGCAAACATCTCCTCAATGGCCTGCCAAACTCCGACAGAGTGCTCGATTCGATGAACATGGGGGAGGACCTCGGTGGAGAGAGACTGGAGGAGATATGCAAGAACAATCTGGTCCCGAGAGATCCAGGCGTCGTACGCGGGATTCGGGACTGTCTTCTCTTTGTCGGCAGCGTCTTTCTCCGTGGATTCGGCGACCAACGTCTTGGGCAACTCTACATCGTTCCCGTCAAGGAGACCAACGAGTCGGGCGCCGCGGATCGGCGGCAGCACCTGCGCCCGCCAGAGGGAGAAATTTGCTCGCGTGATCTTGTCGGATGGCGGGATGCCGAGGTTGATAATCTGGGGCATTGATGAAGTCGACATGGTGCTGCGGTGAGGAGCTCAAAGCGAAAGCAGATGGCAGCGGGGATGGGAGCTAGGGTTTCTAGCGATCAGTTTTGTCGGCGAAGAGGTCGGCCTGATACCATGTTAAACCGAACAGGTAACGATCAGGTAGGGATTCTACTCAGATAATGATCCCGAGTCCCATGGCGATATATTTATAGTGTGCACTTTGCGGTGCAAGCAATACATTGGAGACCCGGACTCTAGGTCCTTTACAATGCGGTATAGGAGTACAACTCTGGTTCTAACACCCACCTCTTCCCAGACCTAGCTCGCCGAAACCAAAATCGCCGTCACCGCCGCTGGTCCTCAGCCGCCGCCGCACCTCAAGACCGCCGCCGCAGCACGACTGTCGCCGCCGCACTCCAAGACCCACGACCAAAACCCAAACCGACAACACGATCCAAAACCAAAAACCAAAACTTGCCGCTGCCGCCGCTACCCTAGCCGCCGCCACACACGACAAACAAGCCAAAACCAAACCCTCCCAAAATCCTAGATCGGTTTCTATCGTGGCAGAGATCTGTTTTTTCAATGGCTTCTTCGTCCTCTGCAACCGCCCTTGCTGCAGCCCTTGGCGCTCCTCCTACGCAGCTTCTGACTCGGGAGAACGCCCTGGTGTGGAAGGCCCTGGTCGTGCATGCGCTTCGTGGTGCGTGTGTGCTGGAGCTCGTTGAAGGGACCGATGGTGCCCCTGACAAGCTGCTGGAGACAGAAGATACTGAGAAGAAAAAGGTTACGATCCCGAACCCCGATTATGCTACTTGGATTGCTCGTGATCAACAGGTTCTTCGTTGGCTGTTGAACGCGCTCTCCCCTGATGTGCTGGCTCACGTCATTGGTCTTCAGAGCTCTGCTGAAACTTGGGCAGCTATCAATGCTCATGTTTCTGCCTCGTCCAAGTCCCGGATTCAGCATCTGCGGACTGCCCTTGTGGAGACCAAGAAGAACGATATGTCTGCTGAAAAATATTTTGCCAAGATGAAGACTATTGCTCAAGAACTTGCTGCTATTGGAAAACCATGTGATGATGAGATTGTTTGGTATGTCCTTAAGGGCCTTGGCAGCTCCTATAATTCTTTGATTACTGCTGTTCGTGCAAACCCCGGCACCACGCTAAGAGATCTTTTTAGCCAGGTTCAAGCCTATGATCGCATGCACAAGAGTGACGACACCAGCTTCTCCTCGTCTGCTACCCTTGCCCGCCGTGCAGGTGGCGCTCCGTCACGTGGCCAGGAACGCTGGCCGGAGGACCATGGTGGATGGCGTGATGATCGTCCTCGCTGCAGAGATGATGACCGTGGTCGGTATGATGACCCTGGCCGACAACAGTAGGATTACCGTGGTGACCGTGGGTACCGCGGTCAGGACAGACGTGATGGTGGCGGCTATCAAGCCTGTCGCCAAGAGGATGATCGCCGGGATAGGCGTGATGATGGTGGGCGTGGTCGGCGTGATCGGAAGCCCACACCTTATGTGAACATAACATGTCAGATTTGGAACATTCATGGGCACCCTGCCAAAGACTGTTGGTGGCGCTATGGAGATGACCGTGGTGACCGTGGTGAGAATGGTGACCGTGGAAACAAGGGTGCCAACTATGCTGGAGTTGACACTAATTGGTACTATGATACTGGTGCTACTGATCACATCACTAGTGACCTGAACAACCTCTCCACACATGATACATACAATGGACAAGACCGTGTTCGCACGGCTGAAGGTACGGGTATGCATATTAGTCATATTGGTCATTCAGTTTTGCGCACCCTTCATAATGTTTCAAACTCAATTCCATATTACATGTTCCTAGTGCATCTAAGAATCTTCTACATGTTCATAAATTTACTCTTGATAATCATGTTTATATTGAATTCCATCCTTTCTTCTTTTTGATCAAGGACCAAGCAACACACCGAATCCTGTTTAGAGGCCCTTGCTATGAAGGTCTCTATCCCTTGATGCCCATCTCCAACGAGGCCTCCAAACATGCATTCATCACAATAAAGTCGTCATCCTCTACATGGCATCGCCGTTTAGGACATCCTTCTTCATTTGTGGTTCAACAAGTTCTTAGAAGAAATAAATTAGCTTACACCCCAGAGATTACTCCATATGTTTGTGACTCTTGTCAGTTGGCCAAGAGCCACAAGTTGCCATATCCTACCTCTACTAGTAGGTCTACTGTTCCTTTGGAACAAGTGTTTTCTGATGTATGGGGTCCTGCTCCTCTCTCTGCTGGGAAACATGCATACTATGTAAGCTTTATTGATGATGTTAGCAAGTTTACTTGGATTTATTTGCTTAAAAATCGTTCTGATGTTTATCAAGCATTCCTGAATTGTCAGCAATATGTTGAGCGCAAGTTTGATAGGAAAATTATTACTATGCAAACTGATTGGGGGGGGGGGGGGGGGTGAGTACAAGAAACTCAATGCTTTCTTTCAAAAAGTTGGCATCACTCACCATGTCTCTTGTCCTCATGCACATCAACAAAATGGTTCAGCTGAGAGAAAACATCGTCACATAGTTGAAGTGGGTCTTGCCTTGCTTGCAAATGCATCTATGCCTCTAAAATATTGGGATGAAGCCTTACTCACAGACACTTTTCTCATAAACTTGCTTCCTAGCAAAGTCATAAATCTTGAAACTCCTAGTGAACATCTCCTTCATATTGCACCTAATTATGATGCTCTTAGAACCTTTGGTTGTGCTTGTTGGCCCAATCTTCGCCCTTATAACACACGCAAACTTGCTTTCCGCTCCACACGTTGTGTTTTCATGGGTTATAGTCCTCTTCATAAGGGGGTCAAATGCCTTGACATGTCCACAGGACGCATATACATATCTCGTGATGTTGTTTTCGATGAGAATGTGTTCCCCTTTGCATCCCTTCATCCCAATGCTGGTCCTCTCCTTCGCAAAGAAATCCTTCTACTTCCTACACCCACACCAAATTCTAATGAAGGTGCACAAAATTTTAATGATCATATGCATCCTATTGTGCCTATTACTGATGTGCAGCAGGTATATGAAGCTCCTGGTGAAAATCTGACCGAAAATGATGAAGAAAATGATTCAGAAATTGAAGATGAAAATTCTGCACAAAATGACGAATCAGGCGCTGATTCTGATGCTGAGGAACATTCCTCTGCCTCCAATCCCAAGGAAGATCGCGTGCAGGGGACTCCCGCGTCGCCCCGTGCTTCGCCGCCGCATGGCGCCTCTGCCGAGGCCCCGCCGAGCGGTCCCCTGGGCGCGCGTGGTCGTCACACGCCCACGGCCAGCCCCGCTTCACCACCTGGCACTCCTAGCGGCTCACCTGATCCTCTGCGGAGGGTGCCGGTGGGGAGCATTCTGTTGCACGCTCAGAAAAATGAAGCAAATGATTAAGAAAATTCTGCACCACCTCCTCCTGTGGTTCAATCTACTGTGCTACCTTCTGGTGTTCGTACTCGTCTTCAAAAAGGTATACGTCATCCTAAGAAATATACTGATGGTACTGTTCGCTATGGTATGCTCTCCTCGACAGGTGAACCACTCACACTGACAGAGGCTCTAAATGACTCCAAGTGGCATGATGCAATGAAGGAAGAATACAGTGCATTGATTCAGAACAAGACCTGGCTTCTTGTTCCCCCAAGTAGCAACAAGAATATTATTGACTGTAAATGGGTATATCGTGTTAAGAAAAGAGCAGATGGTTCTATTGATAGATACAAAGCTAGATTAGTTGCCAAAGGTTTCAAGCAAAGGTATGGCATTGATTATGAAGATACCTTTAGTCCCGTGGTTAAAATTGCTACCATTAGGACTGTTTTGGCTCTATCTGTTTCTCGAGGTTGGAGTCTACGGCAGCTAGATGTCAAGAACGCGTTTCTTCATGGTGTTCTAGAAGAGGAGGTCTATATGAAGCAACCCCCAGGTTTTGAACAACCTCATGCTCCACATCATATTTGCAGACTTGATAAAGCATTATATGGTTTGAAGAAAGCACCTAGAGCTTGGTTTTCTAGGCTCAGTTCAAAATTACATGATCTTGGTTTCACATCATCAAAGGCAGACACTTCATTATTCCTCTTTCACAAGTCAGATGTCACTATATTTGTTCTAGTATATGTTGATGATATCATAGTTACAAGTTCTTCAGATCATGCCATTACTGCTCTTGTACGTGACCTGAACAAGAATTTTGCTATCAAGGACTTAGGTGATTTACACTTTTTCCTTGGCATTGAGGTGAAGAAGACACACAATGGTCTACCTCTGACACAGGAGAAATATGCTACAAATATACTTGACAAGGCTGGTATGCGCAACTGCAAGTCTGCTCCTACACTCTTGTCTTCCTCAGAACCACTGTCCCTTTCGGCTGGTACACCTCTTGGTGCTGAAAATAGCACTAAATTCCGAAGCATGGTTAGAGCTTTACAGTATCTAACTCTGACTCGGACAGATTTGTCTTTCTCAGTGAACAAGGTTTGTCAGTATCATCATGCTCCAACTACTGAGCACTGGACAACTGCTAAGCGAATTCTCAGATATGTCAAAGACACATTGAAGCTTGGAATCTCTATTATCCAATCTTCCTCTATATTTCTCGGTGCATTCTCAGATGCAGATTGGGCAGGTTGTCTTGATGACAGACGCTCTACAGGTGGTTTTGTTATCTTTATTGGACCAAATTTGGTCTCCTGCAGTGCCAGGAAACAGGCTACAGTGTCTCGTTCTAGCACTGAAACTGAGTACAAGTCACTTGTAAATGCCACAGCTGAGTTGATTTGGGTTGAGGCCCTGCTTTAGAACTTGGAGTAGAACTAAAAGAAAGCCAAGTCTTTGGTGTGACAATTTGGGTGCTACCTATTTGTCTGCCAATCCTGTGTTTCATGTCCGCACTAAACACATTGAAATTGATTTTCACTTTGTCAGAAAACGAGTTGCAAACAACCAGCTAGCCATTCGGTTTGTCTCCAGTGGTGATCAAGTTGCAGATGGTTTTACAAAGGCACTTCCAGTCCAGAAGTTAAATGAGTTCAAGTGTAATCTCAACCTGTCCACAGGTTTCGATTAAGGGAGGCTGTTAGAATATGTAATAGGAGGTTTACGCTTTACCTATTTGCATACATATACCACACGTTGCATTGTGTGTGGATACGAACTCTGTACACGATACCCACTATATATTAACATGTAACCCGTACGAGGCCAAGTACGGTTCCTGCCATATCGTTTGTCAGATGAAACTGAAGTAGCTTTGTTCTTGGATACAGTTTGCTAGGTAAAGCACTGAGCATTACTCTAGCTCTTTGAGAATATTTGATTTCAATGGCATTGACATTGCCATGATCGTGAACTTAGGTTGCACTCGCAATTTGTTAGTACTTGGGATACCACCGCAAACATCGTACTTTGCATGTCTGTGATGAACAAATTTAGTAGCTAAAATTTCTTTTGAGCCAAGCAGAAAGCCGGAAGTGAATAGGGCAACTTCGCCGCCAAACCCATACTTCACAGACCTGCTAAGGAGAAGGCTACTTGGAGATCTCCTTCAAGCATTGTCGACATCACACCGCAAGTGAAACCGACTTCACAGAAGAAGTCTACCGACGAAGCCCGCGTCGTGACAGCGGCACAAACCAACATCAGTCCACGTAAAACAAACGCTCATGCATGCCCTGTCACACCCATGTCTTGCAATCATGCAAAATATTTGATTTTAGGAATAAATCAAACTTTAGGTAATTATTTTTCCTAAAAGTTTTTTGTGTTAAAAATATGCCCAAGAGGCAATGATTTGTGATGATGATATTTACTTAGTGAACGTATTCATACGTTTTAAAATTTTCTTGAATATCATAAACAATATGTATCATCGAATATGTGATATGGCTGTGGGCCGAACTACATACTGTATGATGCATGGTCGAATGGTCCATACCTGATAAGTTTATGAGGACACATACAGTAGTACATGATGTGCCAAAAATCGCATCTCCATTTCAGTTGAAAAGGTTTCCTCAAACTAAAAAAAGCAGGGTTCATGTTTCCCATAATTGTAAACCAAAGGACTTCGTGGGAATCTCATAAACTCATTAAAAACAATGGTGATAACTCATGATGTGATCCAAATGTATGAGATATCAGCATAATAAGCTACAAAAATCATATATACGTTTCCGACATATCAATATTCGCACGTCCAATATGCACTCGTCCTCAAGCATAAAAATGATAAAAGTTTGTACTTTACGACTTAGTATCATAGACACAAAGTTTCATATGCCACTAGTAGCAAATAGCCTATTAATGGCGTGGCGCGTTTTTCCCACACGCCACTGGTTATGTGCAACTGGTAGTAGCATGCAGTGGTGCACGTTTTGCATGCCACTGTTGAAGTGCGGCCCCGTGGCATTCACGGACAACACGCCACTGGTTAATGTTAGTACTAGCACGATAGCGGATGCCAGCCCTGGACGCACCGCCGGGGAACTCCAATTTAATATTTTAAGCTTGAATCTAGACCACATTTAATAATGAGAGCGTCAAGGAAAAGGGCGTGCTCGCGCGGGAAGCCCAGCGGGCGCGCGGCCGGCGCGCGCGTGTACGCCGTGTCGCGGTAGGAGCTAGCCGGCCGCGAGCGCGCGCGAATCACACCATCCTCGTACGTGAGCTAGCTAGCTCAATCGATCCAGCTACCTGCTTCTCTGCTTAGCTTAGTGCGTAAAAAAGAAAAAGAGAAAATTATTTATAAAAATCTTGAAGGCGGTGTGACGTGGGGTTACCACGGCAAATTCCTAGGCGAGATGCCTAGGATTTCGTATAAGGGAGTAATATGGCGTGCTGGCAGCGTCGGACGGCTGACAAGTAAGGATTTACCCAGGTTCGGCCCCTCATTGTGAGGTAAAGACCTACGTCCTGCTTGTCTGATCTGTATTGCTGTATCATGGTGTTACAATGGCGGCCGCTAGTGGCGGGTATGGTGCGTCTATTCTAGTTGTCCCTAAAGGGTGCCCCTGCCTGGCTTTACATATGCAGTCAGGTAGGGTTTTACGTATCTTGTGCACTAAGAAATCATCGGTAGCTTCTTGGGCTTCGTTGGGCCGCCAGGTGGGCCTCCAAGTATGCCTTCGGCTGGGCCGCATCAGGTACGCCAATGGTGGGGTGCCCGGAGGGTATGCCCACGTCACGGTGCAAAGGTCGTTGTCCCTAATATTCGTCGATGCATCTGTCGTCGCGTGTGCTGCAAGCTGGGTCACATTTAGGCAGTGCAACGCTCCAACCGAAGGCAGTGCACTGCCAACCGAAGGCAGTGCACTGCCCTACCGAAAGCACTGCACTGCCCTACCGAAGGCAGTGCACTGCGCAACCGAAGGCAGTGCACTGCCCTACCAAAGGCAGTGCAGGCAGTGCACCGCCCCGTCCGAGGCAGTGCACTACAAAAAGAGAAAAGGAGAAGGCAGTGCACTACCCCATCCGGGACAGTGCACTGCAAAAAGAGAAGGCTTTCCACGGCATTCTAAAAAACAGACTAGGCAGTGCAAACTATACATTCCGGGCAGTGCAAAAAAAAAGTTTGTCGAAACATATCAACATGGGGTCTAGTTTTGAAGATCTCGACGCGACTAGTGCAGCCGTAAAAACGGATCATGATTTCGAAACTCGGTTCGCAAGATATTGTATTTTTTGTCTTCGAATTGGAAAACAAAAAGAGAATCAAACTAGCCACACATACACCGTACCATACCAGCGAACGAGCGATGCACCACGGTCCAACACGTGGCGAGAAGACAACGCGCACGGAAAGAGAAGGACGCACGCCTGCGCAACACGTGGAAGCACCAGAAACGACACCGCGCGACCTCCTACGAAGGGCGCCCTTTTTCTAACATTTTCCTTTAATAATTTTAAACTTAACATTTCATTCATTCAACTCCATATTCAACTCCATATTCAACTCCATATAGAAAGACAAAAGGAATTCAAATTGAAAATGAAAATATATAAAATTGCCCTACATTAATTAAGGGCTCTATGACAAGCCTAGTCTATACTGGACTACTAGATCTAGTCGCCTTCCCCACAACATGACAAGCAGCACATGTGCTATCAAACACCTTGACGGCCTCTTTCTTTGAGTTTGAAGCCGACGAACTACCCTGGCTGTAGCTGGTGCAGACGTGTAAACTGGCTCCAGCCGGGCGTGAGGAACACTTGGCTATCGGCGTTCGAGAGCACGTCCACCATGATGGCACGGTTGGGACAACCCGACATTACCAACGTGAAGTTGCGGCCGGGGTGCTTGACTCGAGGTTGCTGCGCAAACTTATCCGGGAGCTTAAGCCGAGTCCCCAGTTTGGCCTGGTACAAAGGAGATGAAGGTTGGGGAGGTGATGCAGCCGATGAATGCGGTGACGGCGATGAAGGATGGCGCAACGGCCGCCACCCACGTCCGCGTTTGGCCAACGGCGGCTGCCCGCGGCGGTAGCGTCCGTGACTGCTAGAAGCCGTCTCCGTCACATCGGATGGTTTGCGCGGCCTCCATCATCCGCATTTGGCCAACGTCGGGCCCCATGTCTACTACCGGTGGGGCTCTCGCTATGACGCTCAAGTAAGGTGGAAGTGGCGCAAGAGAGGAGGGGAAAGAATGTGCGGTGAGATGATCCCCTCAACAGAGAGAGGGGCCGGATTTTATGTGTGTGGCTCTCGATTTCCTGCTAGCTCTTCGACTTCAAGCGGCGTGGGAAGCGTCTCCTCGGTTTCTCTCCCCGGTGTAAGAATCGAGTAATTAAGTCTGTGGGGGTGGCGAAAACTAATGGTGCGCATTGAATGCGAGCGCCATCGCTCTCCTTTCGTCGCTGACGTGCGAACCGTACTTGCCACCGATACTGGTTCACTAGTGGTGTGTCCTGAAAACTGCGCACCATCGACACTTTTTGCCGGACTGGTCAGGTTGGTCCCTCATACCAGTGTTGTGTCGTTCTTATCGACATGCTACTGGTAACTTGAAAGACTTGGCGCGCGCAAAATCGGCACGCCATTAAAAGTATCCGTTGCGCGTAAGAAAACAAGCAACTCAATTACTCGTATGCTCACGGCTGCTCAATGCATAATGTTTCATTGCTAAGTAAAGAGAAACAAGCAATCATTATATACGTAATAAATAGCACCGTTTTCAAGAATAAAAAATCATGTACTAAATTATTTTTCATGCACCGTGGAGCAATGTTAAAAGCTCGTGCATGTGAAGATTAGCAAAGTGTGAACATAAGACTACTCACAATGCAAAGTAACATAAAGTAGTATCATGTGTATGATACTAGTCTATGTTATTATGTCCTTAGTGGGTAGTATCATATTTGTGGTATCATGAGGTATTACATTTATTACGTTGTAGACTCATTGTTTTTTGGAATCCGTTATATTACGGTATCATATCATGATACTACTAGCCCTCTCTCTTCATTTATTGTTGTCCCACATCATCTTTTTACCAACATGGCATCTATGATACTACTTATGTTACTTCCATTGTGTCTAGTCTAAACAAAGCTCATGTAAAAGGAGAAGTTTTGGTGAAGACATATTTTTAAGATACTTTGTCTCTTGAGTGAGAAAGAAGTAGAAAGCCCCGTCGTTGAGCAAACCGATACAAACACGTGTAAACACCCACCTGGCATACAACACAACGTGTCTGCATAGGAACAATCTAGAGACCCACACAAGCAAGACACGTCAACCACACGGTGTACACATAGGAGAGCAACCCAACAAGTGGAAAGCCGCGCAAGCAAGCCAGCGTATTTTTTGCCAAATCTGACCCTTTAGCCAAACTAATATCACATCCGGCCTCTCCGTGAAACTATTTGTAAATCTGGTCTCTGAGGTCGGCGCCAACAAGCAGGGACGGAGACAAGGGGGGACGAGCAGAGGCTACGCCCCCCTATGCTCATGCTTTTCAGTGTCATATTAGGCAGCATGGTTGATTGATTAGTGTATTTTAACTTGATTAGCCCCCCTCATCAAGATCAAGCACACTATTAGGCTAATTTTGCCCCCCTTAATCTTAAATCCTGGCTCCGTCCCTGCCAACAAGGATGGCGCCGAACTTATATAGGTTGGCGCCAAGTCATTTCTGCACTTAGATATTTCGACAGGTCGGCGCAAACTGAAATTGGCCCATGGTAGGTCGGTGCCATTGAGGATGGAGCCGACATGCACAAGGTCGGCGCCATTGAGAATGGAGCCGACCTCAGAAGCCTGATTTGGACAATAGTTTCGCAAATAAGCCACATATATCATTAGTTTGGCAAAAGGACCAGATTTAATAATAATAAAAAAAACCAAGCCAGCAGGGACGGAAGACGCAAGCACGCCAGCAACAACCCGCCCAACGAACATACATCCCAGGCCCAACGCGGAGAACACACGGCACCACGTGTCGCGGCAGCAAAAACTAAGAGCCAGCCGATCCAGGCTTGACCGAGCGCTCACGCGGGAGCGCGTCGCGCCACCAAAATCATGTGGAAGCTAAAAAATCAGAACCTACCACTCTTACTGTATAGGGTTATATTGAGGTTGCTAAACGTTATTGCAAACTCGTCTCTACTTATCAAGTTAGTATATATTATATTTATATTTTTAATAGCGGTGCAGTTGGGAGTGGTTTGAGCTGACAAGGGTGTAGTCGCAAATAGTTAGTCTAAAACATGTTTCAACCGTAATATCCCAAATACTTCCATTTTAAAAGCTTTTCCCACGGAATGCTATTGCGAGAATGAAAGGAAGGAACAGGACACACCGGGGGGCCGCCGGCGCTAGAGCCCTTCCTGCAATCCTTCTGTTCCCTCCGCCGTCGCCGGAGTCAACGCCGGGCTTGGCCGCGCGATGGGCGGCGGCGGGGAGCCTGCTGGTCGCGGCCAGGAGTGGGCGGCGGCGGCGCCCGTGCTCACTTCCCTAGCTGCGGTGGTGCGGAGCGACGGTGGCCTGAGGCGCGGTGACGGCGCCAGGCCAGTGACGGCGGAGAGGGCTCGACCTGCTCCCTGTCTGCTCCTCCCGCGCGTCAATGAAGGTCTTGGAGCATCTTGCATCACTTGATGCTGGGGCGGCGGCCTCGGGCATGGCCGACGACGGCGTGGGGGCTGGCCGATCTGCCGAGTAAAGGCGGCGGTCCTAGGATTCTCCTCGCGCCAAGACGAAGATCTGCCTGACGCCTGTCCCCCTTGATCTGGCCGGAGTGTCGAGTTTCGGAAGGCTCCACCGGCAAACTCCAATGTGCAACTCAAGCATGGAGATGCCGGATCGGGTGGTATTCGGTCGTGCACACCATGTTTTTTCTGACCGTTTGATTTAAGAGGGGGCGTTGCGAAGCTCTGCACTATGTTGCCATCGTGGAATTCTATTTTGTCCCATGGTGAAGTCAGTGTGTGGAGAATGGCATGCAAGGCGAGATTTGAGGACTAGTAATGGTGGTTCAAGTCCTGGTGGTGACGAGGGATTGTCTTGGTGATTTGTAACTTGGAGCAGCGGCGACGGCAAGTGGGGGCGACAACACAGGAGAATTTCAGAGTCTAAACTTTCAGAGTGAAAATCCAAAGTCCGACCTTAATTAGTTGTGCCTCGTAATGGTCCTGTTGAAGGCTTTATTTTGTGAGTGCGGACTTTCTTCAGGGTGAAAACCTATGATCATCGATCAGGGCGACGACGGCGCTTGAGCACGGTTCCCTTCTTGGAGGCGTCACTGTTGAAGAAGCTGAACTTTTTTTATATATATAGAAGAAGCTGAACTGGTGTTAGGTCTGCTGCTACAAGGAATAGATCTCTACAGCGCGGGACTTTACATTTTTAATTATTTTTATTTTTCTGGGCTGTGTGCATCCGTGTAATACGAAAAAGATCCAATATAAAATGCAAGGTCGTCTTATTCAAACCTCAATCATCACATCCTCTCTCTCCCACTTCACACCTCGGAACGCGCTGTTTTTTATAGAGAGAAAGGCGCTTTCCCATCTTCTTAACCCGAAATGAAGGGTGGCTGATAAGGAAACACGTTGTTGTAGAGGCTGGGTATAATTGGTATCTCCGCGATATTAATATATACTCCTTATCAAAAAAAAAAAATTCCCAAACCTTAACTCCGAAATTCAGTCCATAAAATGCTGCAAAAGTACACATGCGCTGCTCATCGTGTTCCTTGTGGATACCATATCTTACTCCATCCAATAGACCGCGCCGCACAGGAAGCGTGCCTATCGCCTGACATCACTTGACATACACTTCCCTCTTCTTTTCCCAAAAGCAGAAAAACAAATCGCCGCCTGCGCGTACGTGCGGTAGCACTCGGTCGGAGTTCGTTAACTTGTAGCCATCCAACACGCGAAAACCCCTACGTTGCTCCATCGCTCACCAGACAAACCTAAAGACGGTGGCCGGAGCTAGCGATCGGCATCAGGCCAGCTAGCGGGGACCCAAAACGTTTCTCCAACGGCGGATAACGACTCCATCGATCCGACCATGGTATGATCGATGTCACCGGGAAATATATAGCCATATGGAATTTCTGTGCGAAGAACATTTCCCTGTGGATCGTCGTCGATGAAGGTCTGTGCCGTCGACAGATCAGCAGCCGCGCTGAGATCAGCTCGGCCTCACTTTGTCCCCCTAAGCGCGCACTGCGCTCCCCCGGGCTGCCACTACTATCATATCTGAAACGATCGGGATAAGGGTCGTCCCCGTCAAAGCCAAAGCAACAAAGAGGACGAGAGACAGGAGATTTTTATCAACATTTAGTCGGATTTTCTTTCGATATGAATAATTGTACAATTGATCAGTTGCTCTTATCTGCATGCATCTGCATGATGTGCTAGCTTGCTTTTATTTCTGTAGAACATTGTTGTGCTAGCTTGCCTTTTTGTTTTTAGAACCATGCTGCTGTGCTCGCTTGCTGGAAGTGCTCCTATGATTAGCTACTAGGGTCAAAGATGAAAGGCCATTATTAGGCGATGTTGAACCATGTAGGCATCACAGGGTTGCCACGTGTACGCAAGGAGGCTAATTTCCTTTTTCTTTTCTGCAGGGGAGAAAAGCAGAGAAAAGCAGGTGTCCAGATCAAAATAATTGTATCTTTTTTTTTGTCAGATTGTGTCATCGCCAACCAGCTGATCGAGTTTTGCTGCATGGCAGCCTCAATTATGCAGGTGGCTGTAGTATCTTTTGCTGTGATCTATATCTCCGTGCTATTCCATGTGTACATGATGTAGCCAATTAGGGCTTTGATAGCTGATGTGTTGTCCTTGCCACATCCTGATCCTGCCAACTTGGGTGCACCTGCCTGAAGATGAGATTATTTCATGGACATGCTGGAATTACAGGCATGCAAATGTGCTATTACTGGCCTAGTTCCTCGTGAGATTATTAGCTCCTTGAGGTCATCTCAGAGTGTGATTTCTGTCGTAGCTAGTGTAGGCACACTAGTAAAAGGCATGTACATAAGTGCAAGCTGAGCTCAAGCCTCTAACGCATTTTGGTACAATGACCACCTGCAGGGTTCTCATCAGTAAATAAAGAGGCGTAGGTTTAGAAGATTCAACTTGATCTAAACTACAAATGAACCTGCAAAGAACGGTGATGAGCACTCTCGAATAATATAGGTTTCCACTTACCGGTGAATGTGCTCAAGCATGCAGTATATATGCGTCGTGGTCAGAGGAATCTTCTTAGCATTTACTGAGAGTGGAATGATTGAGCTAGGGCATGCTAAAAATATGGAATGATCTAGGCAAATGGTTAACTCCTTTTCAAGGCAAGATTCATTCAACCTAGCTAATGAATCATAAAAGCTTCTTTTTGTTGCGATTCTATATATACGGCAGCAGATTCTTGTTTGACCGCGTACAACACGATACTAACCACACATGCATATATATGAGGTTTGTGTATGATTGTTTATGTTTACAGCAGCTTCTGACTGCATGTACATCGTAGACGACTAAGTAGTAATCGTATTTCTATTGACGCCATCAGTCATTTGATCCCACTATACCAGAAGTTTACAAACACGAACAACAAACATTACAAAATTTAAATTTCTTTTGACGCCATCAGTCAATAGATCCGACGAGCTCCATCGTACAAGAAAATCTCAGATGGGGCTAAGCCCGTTTTCCTTTTTTCGGACATGAAGTAGTACTCGATCCCCATGTGATGGAAAAGCAAATTTGCGCGGTGCGTTGAATCACTTACAAGCTTTTCGTCCAAAGGCCCTTGATTTGTATAGAGTTGGAATATTCGGACTTAAACACTCACGGCATGCATGTCCAGGCGCTGCACGGGGCACCATCCGTTGGTAT